>JAUNZM010000042.1:0-441838 GCA_033459285.1 Clamator glandarius
CTTCTCTTCTCTTCTCTTCTCTTCTCTTCTCTTCTCTTCTCTTCTCTTCTCTTCTCTTCTCTTCTCTTCTCTCTTCTCTTCCTCTTTCTCTTCTCTTCTCTTCTCTTCTCTTCTCTTCTCTTCTCTTCCTCTCTTCTCTTCTCTTCTCTTCTCTCTCATGGTCCAGCTCTGAAGTGCAGAGACCAAGTAGATATAGAAATAAAATACCTTGCTCTTCCACCAAGAATAACTCAGCACCTTTCAGACAGAGGCCATGGGTAGAGGAGTAGGAATGATGAATATAACCACATCAGGCATGGAGGACATTTCTACTGTTGCTTTGTCTTCAGATGCATGTTAAGGTTCTGTCCAAGACGGACACAAATCAATCCATATTGAGAAGGGTACAGAGAACCAGGAGCGTTCCCAGGCCTCCATTGTCTATCAGGGCACCAGGACTACATTTCCTTCATTCAACATGTACATCTTCACCTCTGATCTTTTTGTTGCTCAATGGCCTTTCCCGGCAGCCAGACACTGGGTCCCTACATCACCTCTGCTGTGGACAGTGGCCCTATGGAAAATGAATAGGGTCCTTTATGTCTCATCCTGAGGTGACAAGGAATGGTTTTCTGGACTGAAATTGGGCTGGATAGAGGTGTTCATTATTGGCTCATGGAGAACTGTAAGAAGACCCATGAGGCAACATTCTTGTACCCTTCTCATGGAACAGATATAAGGAGTCCTTGCCACAGTTCAAACCTCTGTGTGGGAAAAGGCCTGAAAAAAACAATTAGCTATTTTGCCACAGAAATTATAATAAATGTATGTGCTGATGAACATAACTTGGAAGTCTTTGTCTTTATCAGATGCTGTCTTTTTTTCTTCAGCATGATTTTTTCACAGTTAATGGCAGCTAACCCAGTGGGCCATGAAAGAGAAGGAAACCAAGGCACTGAGGGGTAACTCTGGTGATGGAATTTTCTTGTAGCTGCTGGTCACAGGACACAGCAGGTTGTCAACTCTGCTGCTGATCTTCCTAGCAGTGCCAGCAAGTATAGAAGCAGAGAACCACGGAGCCATAGAATGGTTTGGGTTGGAAGGGACCTTAAAGATGACATTCCAACACACTGCCATGGGCAGGGACACCTTCCATGAGATCAGATTCCTCAAAGCATCATCCAGCCTGGCCTTGAACACCTCCAGGGACTGGGCATCCATGATTTCTCTGGGTAAACTGCCAGTTCCTCACTACTCTCACAAGAAAAAAAGGTCTTCCTAGTATCTAACCTAAATCTCCCCTCTTTCAGCTTAAAACCACTCTCCTTTGTCCTATTCCTGCATTCCCTTATAAAGAGCCCCCCTCCGTCTTTCCTGTAGGCCCCCTTTAAGTACTGGTCTGCTGCTATAAAGGTCCCCAGAGCCTTCTCTTCTCCAGGCTGAACATCTCCAACTCTCTCAGCCTAGCCTCACAGGGAAAGTGCTCAGGCTCTCTGATCATCTTCATGACCTCCACAGCATAGAATCACAGTATCACAGACTCATAGAATCATGTTCAGCTTCTCACTCACAGAAGATATTTTGATGTTCAAGAAGGCCACTTTCTGCCCCCAACAGTGCGTATGAAAAAAAGACCATTTTCTATAAACATCATACAATTGTTAGCATATTTAAAATTCCAGTTTTTCCATATTCGAAAGCTGAGTGCATGTAATTTTTAAATTCTCAGCAATCCACTCTGGACCTAATTGCTAATTTGCATTGGATTAACTGAAATATCTATCCCAGAGCCTTTTTGCTGGCTAGATTTATTAAATGAAAAATGGAAGTTTCTTGTGTAAACTCCCAGTTTGACAGAAGATGGCTCATTTCCTACAAATAAGTTGTTTCCCACTAACAATTTTGAACAGCTGTAAAATATTGTCAAATGCCTTCCCCACACTGGGAGGCACATATGAAAAAATCTGAAATGAAGTCTGAGAATGTAATTCAGTTAAATAACACATGCCAGGAATTTACCCTTCTTTTCTGTTTTTAATTTGTCCCCTAGGGAATGAAGGTCGTCTTGATTGTACACATTATTGGATATTATTTTTCGTCCAGTTGCAGTAAATATTTCTCAGTTAGTGACAGTTTCATGTCTGGTTAACTTTTTGTAGGGTACACAGATTACACAGAAATGTTTTTGATCTTTCGTGAGATTAATTATATTTAGGATGAGGGCTGTGTAATGAAAATTAACCCTCCTGAAATATTTTCGAGCATTCACTGAATGTGTGCTCTTTATACCAACTTTCCAGCCAGAGAACTCATCCACTGGCATAGTTACTATAAACTCAGCAAGAGAGTAGACGTGTGAGAGGAAGATTCATTTTTTTCTTAGCACAAATATTTGCAAAATTAGGGTGTGAGATTTTTTTTTTTTTACATCTTTGCCTATCTCTCTAGTGTTGGCATCTCAGATTTAACCAAGTCAGCCTATATTTCTGAGTCAGGCTGCTGGGAAAAAAGTGGAAGTGAAAGCAATCCATATATTGCTGGAAAAATCACATTGTTAAATGCCAAGAGTTTCTGACTGAAAGGACTGAGAAAGAGGCAAATACCAGTAATTGGCCCTGACACAAACTTATTTATAGTAAGCCTAAGTAGGGTGAAGTCTAGTCCACTGGGTTCACCTCTCAGGATCAGGCCCTGGGTCTCCTGGGATTTAATTTCTCAGAGAACTACAGGCATGGCAGATGGGAAAGACTTGTTAGGTCATCCTGTCCACATGCCCCAGCAGGAGCAGATTGAGATTGTGTCTTTGCTTCATTCTCAAGTGCCTTGTCTAGATTTAAACAACTCCAGCAATAAGACTGTTATAGCAAAAAAATTCCACTGCCTACATGTACTTTTGCAAAACTGCTTTTTTAAAGCACTTGATGTCTGTTTGCTAATTTTGCTTAAATTGAATCACAAAGGAGAGAAATGAAAATATCAAATGTGACCTTGGGCAGCTCAATCTATCTGGTGACTTAAAAATAGAATTATAGCACTTACTGTAATGAAATGGGTTTTGTGTGGACTTAGTAAAGGGTAGTTAATATTTGTGGCTATTCTAACTGCATTTCTTTACATTAGCATGCTTGGACTTCTTTAATTTTTAAAGTGAATTCTGAATGTTTGTAATGCTTTCTTTTGGCACCTGTACCCTGTAACTTGCTTACCTGAAAACTGCTGATATGCTTTCAACCTTGATTTCATCTGGGATAAGATATTTTTAATCTGCTGTTTTACCTCCTGTTTCCTGTCTACCGATGACATGAACTACTTTTATTAGCTATGTGGTTATATTATGCATGCTTCACCCTTGCTTGAGTAAGAGAGGTTGCACAGATGTACATGTAAAATCAAGGACAGGCTAATGAAAGACCTTCTATAGTAACTGGTATTATTCATATATTATTGTTTTTGCTAAAGTGAAAGGGTTTGAGAAAATACTAATTCATCAACCACAAAGCTCCTCATTTGAAACAAAAGCTTGAGTTTAATGTGAATTTACTGAGACCAAGTTTAGACTTCAGTGGAACCTGGCCAGGAATATGGGCCAGGAACTTTTGAACCTGCTGGTTTTCCAGCCCTGAGTGAGTTCACATAGGGATTAACCCCAGGAGTGAGGGAATGTGGATGCTGCCTGCGGCAATGCAGTGCAATTGATATCAATTTCTATTTTGCTACTACTGGCTCAGGAACTGTAAAAATGCCAATTCTCTTATGTGTGCACCATGTTTGGAAAACTTCCAGTTTCTAGAAAACTAAGAATTATACATATATTGATTTCAATCCAGTTTGGACAGGAAATTATTTTCCTGTCAACTTGTAAACTGTACTTTCCTGGAAGTTCGAGTCACAATAGTGTCATTTTGTCTGTGATAGTCTCATTAATGCAAGTGAAAAGAAAACTGTGCAACTTTAGTAGCTTTGTTTAGTTTGTAATATAAATGGAAGCCTCATTCCTGGAGATTAGCTGCTGCACTACCCAGTTGTTTCGGAGCTGCTGTACCACATTACCCTCCTTGCTTATGAAAAAGTACTAATAAATTCCTTTTTCAGCATCATTTTCAAAAGAAAAAAATTAGCCTCTGAACCAAGTCTTACTTTCCCTGCAAGGAACTGCATTCTATGACAAATTCATACCTTACTTACTGTAACAGTGTTACAAGGCAGATGAGCATAGGCTTAAAGGACAACCTTGCATCTTCACAGGAAGGTGTTTTTGTTTGAAATAGTTAACATCTGAAAAGACTGAACCATAACAGACATGGGATGATCCATTTGGATACTAACCAGTGAAAGACCTTAAGTGATGGACCCGGGTATAATGCCTAATCGTTGGATGCCTGCAGTAAATTGAAATTAATTTTGTTTTCTCTTTTCTTGGAGCAGGTATGTCTGGATTGTTTTTGGGGGGTGAGTTGGCTTTCATTCTGTCAGAAAATGGTAATCTGCTGCAAGAGAAAGCTTTCAAACAAATCTGTGCCTCCATGGCTGAGGCAGGCACAGAGATGTTTGCATGGCAGATGGGGTGCTTACTGTCCTCTTTGCAGCTGTGGGGCGGTGGCCCATGCACGATGGTGTTCTTCCATCCTAAGCTGCTCTCCTCTGGAACAGTGTGCTCGGCACCCATGGCTCAATGCAGCTGCAACTTCAGGGAACATGGCTCAAGGGAAGCCTGGCTGGCCCTCATGAGCTGCGAGGCGAAGAACACTCAACCCTGCCTTGGAAAGGAAAAAGAAAGAGCTAAAACAGCAGCACATATCTTTGTTTTGTGGAGAAGTGCCTGATTGTGCCCTCTCTTTACTGGCTGGGAACCAGTCAAAGGAAGATCTGTTATGGAAAGTTTAAAAGGAAGATCTTTTGGGGAGTATGAACGGCAAAAGGAGTAGAATGGGGAAGCACAGAAAGGGCTTAGTTGTGCTTCCTTGGCACTCTTGACACCAGGGCTGGGGTGTTGTCCTGGGTTGTAGGTAAAAAGCCAGCAGAGCAGCTTTGAGCAAGGAGGACAAGCAGGGAGAAGGAGCTTTCTTGGAGACAGACGCTAGGAGAGAGTAGATCTGCTGGTTCACTGCAGATGAGAATTTCTATGAAGATAAATTATGGTAGCATTAATTATGGTAGCATTTTGTGCAAGTAGACATAAGTACTAGCAAAGCCCCCAGCTCTATGGTTTGAGTAATGCTCCAGCCAGAAGGGCAGAAGGTACAACGCCAGTTCATCTGCACTTACCATCTATGTCTACAACAGTAAAATTGCCTACGTCGGGGAATTTTGTACTACCTCGAGCTAATGGGAACGAGCTAGGTGCATCAGTACTGCCAAACACTTCTTAAATACAAAGCAAGATGGCTGCAGGGAAGTTGCTTGATGTGAAAAGCCCTGTTCTAACTCCTGATTTCTGTGCTGGGGAACGATTTAGGGCAGTACTAGCTGTCCCTAGCCAAAGTCATGCCAAGTTCTCTGCCAACCGCTTACCAGTATGAGATGACATTTCAGTGTTATCCCAGAAGTGTTTCCCTGCACAGGCAAGGTTAGTGGCAGAGAACTAGTGACTGTTAGGCTTGGGATAAGAGGAGAAGCTGGATCTATTCTACTTGGCTGAGCTTCTGGGGTTTTTATGAACACCTGCAAAGGACAGTTCCTTTCTAGTTATTCAGTGGTGGTAGAAAACCAGTATTCTTTGTTCAGAGTGTACAGTTAGGGATTATTCTGATTTCTTTGTTGCAAATCGTACAAGGTGCGGCAAGAAGCAGCTAAGCCAAGAAGAACCATCTGCTTTTCCCATCTCTGGAGGTTTTCCTGTTCCTAATGAAACCCTACTGGTATGAGGCTGTGGGGCAGGACCCTGCTGGTCTGCATTTGCAAACTTCTCCAAGGGATGAGTGAGTTTTCCTCTGAATTTAACTTCATGGCATGATGCCTTTTACATCAGATGCTATGGACTGCCTGGGAGAGGGGCTGATGGGTCCGATAGTCGGGTGGGAGCAGAGCAGAGCGCAGCTCTGATGGCAACAAGGTCTCACTGGGGAATTACAGAAGCCTTTGAGGTGCTAAAGGGCATGGTTTAGTGTTTGATAGGAATGGTTGGACTCCATGATCCGGTGGGTCTCTTCCAACCTGGTTATTCTATGATTCTATGATCTGTTTGCTCATAGCTCAGGCTGAGGTGGATTATGAGAGGCTGTCTAATGAAAACCCAGTCACTCCTTGTTCAGCGGAAGGGGACTTCAAAGAAGAACAGAACAGCATTTCAATTAAAATAGTAGGTTCCAATGCGCGGTTCTCTTCACCCTGCACATTATTAGCATCTGCTTCTCCTGACAGGTGGCCTGGTTATTTAATATTATTTTCCCCGTGTTCTCTGCACGTTCCCCTAAGCATAGAGACCAGCTCATGAAACCTGGCCCTTGTTGTTATTTTTATCCAGGAACAGCTGACAGTAAAAGCGACAAAAGAAGTGATGGGGGAAGTGAGCCAGAGCATGTAAAATCCGGTCGTAAAAGCCGGAGTGTTTGCAATAAAATATCTATACATAAAGGGAGAGGAGGGAAGGAGAGAGAAGCAGGGCTGGACACAAAGCAGAGCAATGAGCTGTGAAAAGTGATGTCTGGACCAGATAAACGAAGTGTAAATCCAACTGTCAGTGCAATAATATACCTTGGCACCTTGGTGTTGTTCTCAGGGAAATTCACACCCATGCCGGTGGCTAACATGGGATTGTGGTTGGATGCAGGAGGATAATAAGGTGTCAGAGGGTGCTTGGAGCTGCCTAGGGTCATGGGCAGAGCTGGCAACCTCCCCCCACAACACTGTTGTCTATGGCTGCTAGGAAGGGCCTTTCCTCTTTGATGATGAAGAACAGGGCTTGCTGCAGAGATTTGGGTTTGGGAAGATGGTCTGGGCTGCAGCGTGACCCATAGGCTACCAGGGACGGGTAGCAAACTGCATTGCAGGGCTGGTGAAAGCAGTTTGGGAAGAAAAGGCTGCTAGCTAAATGCACAAAATGTATTGTTAAACCACCTCCAGCTTTTGGGGACTAGTCTGAACCCTTTGTTGGGCTCAAGGCTGAGGAGAAACAAGGTGTTTCTCCTTTTCTGTTCAGGGCTAGGGAAGGGATCAAGAGGAGCAGAAGTAGATGGACGAAATACCAGCCAAGAAGGTGGTAATGAACACTGTTATATACATCCAAGAACAGAACAAATGGCATTACAGAGCAGTGGGCAACCTCCTGGTGAGGTTGCTTTTGGTATAAGGAAGGAAATTGATGCTGAAAACGGAATTGTGTGTCAGGACACCTGAGATCTCTCCCTAGGCTTGATGCAGTGCCCTCCTCTTCTGTGTCAGAGATAGATGAGAGCTCCAAAGCTTGATTAGGAAAGGAGGTGCTCTCATAGGGCATAGTGATGCTGCACTGATATATCAAAATGGGAGTGAATGCTTCTGTAATAATACAACAGTGGATATCACAGCTGGCACTGGGGACAAAGGATGGTGATTCCTGTTTTCAGGAACTTGGTCCAAATACTCCTACTCCTGGTCTGTGCTACATCAGAGATACATCCATCTGGTGGGGACAAGGGATAGAAAAGTACTGAGTAACAGCAAGACCCTGGGATATCTCCAGCTGTAAAAAGCCTGAAGAATTTAAAGCAAGGAAGGAAGCTATTTTTCCTTTGGCAGCCCCTTCTGAACTATGGGATGTTTAACTCCAAAATACACCTCTGTTACTCATGCACTAGCCTTGTTTGGCTTCTAGGTGATGAGAGTGTGGGGGGACAGGAGGAGTGTTTAAGGTATTTGTGACTTTGCTGTCTGCAGCTGGGCCCTGCAGTCTGGTGCAAGTGGCCACGTGGGGCCACATTCACTAGTCTGGAGACAGAAGGAAAGCTGAAATGCAGGACACCAAGGGCCATGCTCTTGAGGTTGATGTTTGGTACTGTGCCTCATCTAGCTGTTGTACTTTATGACATCGTCCAGCAAGTTCGCACCTGTAGTGTGGACAGGCCATCTCTGGCTTAGCCAGTCTTTAATTGTAAAGAAAGTTGTTCCCTCTGTGTACAAACCCAGGAGCTAGAGGAGCAAAATGAGGCTCCCATGATCCACGAGGAGGTGGTCAGAGCCTTGCTAGCCTGACTAGACACCCACAAGTCTATGGGGCCGGACGGGATTCGCCCAAGGGTATTGAAGGAGCTGGCGGATGTGCTGGCCAAACACCTTTCCATCATCTTCCAACAGTCCTGGAAGACTGGGGAAGTTCCACTGGACTGGAGGCTGGCTGATGTCGTGCCCATTTATAAGAAGGGGCGCAGGGAGGATCCGGGAAACTACAGGCCTGTCAGTCTGACCTCGGTACCGGGGAAAGTCATGGAGGGGGTGATCTTGAGTGCTATCAAGAAGCACATGCAAGAGAGCTGGGTGATCAGGCCCAGTCAACACGGGTTCACAAAAGGCAGGTCTTGCCAAACTAACCTGATCGCCTTCTATGGCCAAGTGACTCGGATGCTGGACGAGGGAAATGCTGTGGATGTGGTCTTCCTGGACCTTAGTAAAGCCTTTGACACAGTTTCTCACAGCATTCTGCTTTGGAAACTGTCAGCCTCCGGCCTGGACAGCCGCACACTCTCCTGGGTGAAAACTGGTTGGATGGCCGGGCCCAGGGAGTGGTGGGAAATGGTGTTAAATCCAGCTGGAGGCCAGTTCCAAATGGGGTTCCCCAGGGCTCAGTGCTGTGTCCAGCCCTGTTCAATGTCTTTATCAATGACCTGGATGAAAGCATTGAGTCCTCCCTTAGCAAGTTTGCAGATGACACTAAGTTGGGTGGAAGTGTCGATCTGCTGGAGGGTAGGGAGGCTCTGCAAAGGGATCTGAACAGGCTGGACCGCTAGGCAGAGTCCAATGGCATGAGGTTTAACATGGCCAAATGCCTGGTCCTGCACTTGGGGCACAACAACCCTAAGCAAAGGTACAGACTAGGAGAAGCCTGGCTGGAAAGCTGCCAGGAGGAGAAGGACCTGGGGTTGTTGGTTGACAGGTGACTGAACATTAGCCAGGAGTGTGCCCAGGTGGCCAAGAAGGCCAATGGCATCCAGGCTTGTATCAGAAACCGCGTGACCAGCAGGTCCAGGGAGGTTATTCTCCCTCTGTACTCGGCACTGGTGAGACCGCACCTTGAATATTGTGTGCAGTTCTTGGCCCCTCACCACAAGAGGGATGTTGAGGCTCTGGAGCGAGTCCAGAGAAAAGCAACAAAGCTGGTGAAGGGGCTGGATAACAGGCCTTATGAGGAACGGCTGAGAGAGCTGGGAATGTTTAGCCTGGAGAAGAGGAGGCTGAGAGGAGACCTCATTGCTCTCTACAACTACCTGAAGGGAGGTTGTAGAGAGGAGGGTGCTGGCCTCTTCTCCCAAGTGACAGAAGACAGGATGAGAGGGAATGGCCTCAAGCTCCACCAGGAGAGATTTAGGCTGGACATTAGGAAAAAAATTTTCACAGAAATGGTCATTGGGCACTGGAACAGGCTGCCCAGGGAGGTGGTTGACTCACCTTCCCTGGAGGTGTTTAAGGGATGGGTGGATGAGGTGCTGAGGGGCATGATTTAGTGTTTGATAGGAATGGTTGGACTCGATGATCCGGTAGGTCTCTTCCAACCTGGTTATTCTATCATTCTATGATTCTATGTGGTCCCATGGGAATGGGTGCGGGCTGCCAAGTGGCTGCCTGCTCTGTGCTTAGTATGCATGATATTTTTCTACTAGCAAGAGAATTTGAGCACATTTTCTTTTGAGAAGGACTGGCTTGGTTAGTCTAGCAGATGTGTTATATACCTTCCCCTCAGCTAAGCAAAGTACGAATGACTGGTAGATCCCAAGAGGTGTACATTTCTTGTTGTCAAGAAAAGTCCATGCTGCACTGAAAACCTCCCAAAGTAGTGAGGTCTTGAGGCAATTCTCTTCAGAAATCCTTCCCTCCCTGCTCAAGTCAGTTTTGAAGGGAAAGAAAAAGGCTCAAGAGCAGGGGAGATGATGGCTTGGTCCTGGAGAAAAGCCCCTTGGCTTTCTGCTTGATTGACTCCTGCGTTTGAATGGTGCTTAAGAGTCTGAACATCTCCACCATGACATCTGCATAGCCTGTTTGGGAACAGTACTGCAGGGAAGGTATTGTGAAGGTCCGTAGGGTGAAGGGACATGTAGATACTGTGCATCTCCAGCAAGTATCAAGGGCTTAGCTAAAATACTTTACAAGGTGAGCTCTTAAGGACATGCTGGAAACTAACGTTCTATTGATCTGGAAAAGACAAAGATGATCAGATCTTTGGGAAGTGTATATCTCCAGAGCCTCATGGAAAACTAGGAATCTAAACTGATTTACAGCACCCCAAAATCTGCCCTCCACATCCTGTTAACTAAAGAACGATGATCTTTCTCATTTGTTCTCTTTCAAAGTCAAATCATGATCACATGCTTTTTGTGTTTTCTTCAAATGATCTGTTTTTCCAAGGACTACACACATAAGCAGCTCCAATGAGAAAAGAGGTGGTTTTGCTAGTAATGGCTTAAGTGGCCTCAAGCTGAACTCTTCCCTTTTAGCTTTCCTATGACTTTGAATTGAACAGCAGGTGTCGTTGCCTTATAACAACCTATCAATGTTCTGCCATAAACCCATGTCCAAAAGTGCTTTGTGTCTGTTTTAAGAATGACCTCCAGGCTGTCTGTCCCACAGGAAAAGACTAGGACAACCCTGAATCATAGAATCACGGATTCATTTGGTTGGAAAATACCTTTGAGATCACTGAGTCCAACTGTACCTGTCCACTACTAAACCATAGCACCTGAGCACCCTGTCTACCCATCTTTGAAATCCCTCCAAGGATTGTGACTCAACCACTTCTCTAGGCAGCCTCTGCCAGTCCCTGAAAACCCTTTTGGTGAAGAAATGTTTCCCGATGTCTAATCTGAACCCCCCTGGTGCAACTAGAAGCCATTTCCTCTTGTCCCATCACTTGTTACTCGGGAGAAGAGACCAATACCCAGCTCACTACAACCTCCTTTCAAGTAGTTGTAGACAGTGACAAGGTCTCCCCTCAGCCTCCCTTTCTCTAGGGTAAACAAACCCAGAATGCAATGTGAGCCATCAGCTTTGGCCACTCCTAATCATCAAGCCTTTTCCAAAGAGGGATATTTCTTCTAGGTTGGAGTTGTTGGGGAAAGCAATGAGTGACAACTTTTCAAGAGAGTACAGAGTAGAGACAAATGCTTGACATAGGAACACCCTGGATAATTAATGCAACTATTGGAATATAATGAGAGGACAAGCAGAAGAAACCTTATTTAACCAAGTCATTAATGAAATGCAGATCTAGAAGTTAGGGAGATCAGAGGAATAGTCCATGCATTTCAGAATATTTTATTTCCAAAAATTAGCAGTCTTCATTCATGATAAACTCTTTGTTGGTCATGTGAGATTATTTAGGCTGAAATGGAGAAACTGAGAAATAGTATCCTAAGAAACAAGGAATTTATGTGGAGCATTGACAGGAGAATGACGTTTTAATCATTGAAGGTTTTAAGTCTCTAGCAGTAATTTATGTTTATTTTAGCCTAACTTTATCCAATGAATAAATAATACTGGAAGGAAGGAAGCTTTTATTGAGGATTTAACTTCCTTTCCTTGTTCAGTTGAAGAATTTAAAGCTGCAATAAATATGCTTTTGAATCCAGAAAAGGTTTTTCAATAGAACTAAGGCAGGCCAACACTAACACTCCTGGTCGAGTAAAGACAGTCAAGTTAACATAATCAAGCTAGAACTATTCATGCCATATTTCTACATCAGAAAGGAGATTGCTTGGTATAATCTATGGTTTGGGCTGCATCAAAAGAGGTGTGACCAGCTGGTCGAGGGAGTTGATTCTCCCCCTCTATTCTGCTCTGGTGAGACCTCATCTGGAGTGCTGCGTCCAGCTCTGGGGCCCTCAGCAAAGGAAGCATGTGGATCTGTTAAAGCTGGTCCAGAGGAGGGTCAAAAAGATGATCCAAGGGCTGGAGCACCTACCAAATGAGGATGAGCTGAGAGAGTTGGGGTTGTTCAACTTGTAGAACAGAAGGTTCTGGGGAGAACTCATAGTGGTCTTCCAGACCTTAAAGGGGGCTTCAGGAAAGCTGAGGAGGGGCTCTTTATTGGGGAATGTAGTGATAGGATGAGGGATAATGGTTTTAAGTTGAAAGAGGGCAGATTTAGATTAGATATTAGGAAGAAATTTTTTACAATGAGGGTGGTGAGGGACTAGCACAGGTTGCCCATGGAAGTAGTGGAGGCTTTATCCTTGGAAACATTCAGGGTTAAGTTGGATGGGGCTCTGAGAACCTGATCTGGTTAAAATTGTACCAGTTCCTGCAGGGGAGGGGGTGGAGGGTGGACTAGATGACCTGTAAGGATCCCTTCCAACACAGAGCATTCTGTGATTCTGCTCTTGTGAGACAGCCATCTAAAGTCCTGTGTCCAGTCCTGGAATTTGCAACATAAGGATATGAAACTTTTGGAATGGGACCAGAGAAGGGCCACAAAGAGGGCTGGAGTGCCTTTGCTCTGAAGACAGGCTGACAGAGTTCAGGCTGGAGAATAGAAAGTATAGGGTGGTCTTATTGCAGCTTTTCAGTACCTAAAGGGGTCATGTAGGAAAGACGGGGACAGACGTTTTGGTAAGGCCTGTTGTGACAGGACAAGAAGTGATGGTTTTAAACTAAGAGAGGGCAGATTTAGACTGGATATAAAGAAGAAATTTTTTACAATGAGAGTGGTGAAATAATTGAACATATTGCCCCAGGAGGTAGTGGAAGCCACATCCCAGGAAATAGTCAAGGTCACATTGGATGGGGCTCTGAGTAATCTGGTTTTGTTAAAGATATCCCTGCAGGAGGGTTGGAGTGGATAACCTGTAAAAGTCCCTTACAACTGAAAGCATTCAATGATTAACCTAAAAACCTTACACAGATATATTGTTAGTGAAACAAAAGTCTACCATGAGGGTCTCTTTTGGATTGGATCTTTGTAAATTTGTCTAGAACTGACACGAATGCTTTCTGATAACTTTAATTGTCTTCCATCAACAACTGCTGATTTAATTGAAACTGAAACTTTCCATGGGAACACACCAATTACAATGAAAACTCAGCTGTAAAAATTTTCTCAGGTCCCATACTGAATTTATGGTCAAAACCAGAGAGCAAGGGATTATGTGTGCCCTTTTACCTGGGCCTGGTGGATATAGAAATCTTGTAGCACAGGGATGACAAATGTTCAAACCCTATTCTGCAGTGCATACTGACTTTTATAAAGCCAAGCAACTCATAACAAATGTGACAGTGATGAAGACTAACCCTGTACTGGGCTGTAATGGTTTGATTGGGCAAGGCTCAGGTCAACCTGCTGTGGCACAGCTCAGCTTTGGGCAGGGCTGGTAGCCTTCTAGCCCACAGGATTCTGTGATAACAGGGGTAAATATGGGCTCACTTTTAGCAGTGTTTGGAAGTTGGATAGTTAAGTTGGATAATTGAGTAGGATGCGGGTGAAACAGAGATGTGAACTATGGTTGGCTACATAAGTGACCTATCTATGGGCTGCCAAGCAAAAGGAACTGTATTTGCCCCATTCCCCTTGCTTCTCTGTGAAAAAATGTGATGACTTTATTTTTTGATGATTTTTTTTCTCAGTTAGAGGTTTTTCAGAAGTTATGAGAATAAGGAAATCATTTTATTACACAACCCACTGAATAGAGGGGGAGAGACAACACTGGGCAGGTACCTATCTCCAAGCTGCCTGTGTCCTGCCCTCCGTAGTCCTTCCCTGAGCATTTTCCCTGGTCAGATGGTGTTTCTTCTGTCATGCAGGGGATTAGCACCACCTGCAAACACAATGGCCTGGCTGACTGAAAAGATCAGGAAAGTCATCAGGCCTGTCATGCCTAAATTCCTTGAGAGTTTCCAGAAGAGAAAGGTGGATGAATTCCCAGCACACTCTGTCACGGATTTATGTAGCTTGGATCCATAACTACTAAACAATGAGTGATCAGGGGTTGTTTGACAGCTTGGTCTAAACCTTTACACGTATTAATGTTACAACATATTTTTGTTCTGATGCGTAATTCTCCTGGGATCAGATTGTGATTGCAAGGGGCAATTGGGATGGAAATTTCTGCTGACTGTGATCAGGGCTTTCAAACCACCACAACATACAGCAGCTGCTTATTATTGAAGCAGATAATAACAAATGCCATACCCCAGTGAGGCCAGGCTGGTTTCCACAACCCAGCCTTATTTTCCCTGCCTCATCCAAGGGTCATCCTTCGTTTCTGGGTAAGAGGGAATCCAGGCTCCTGTCTGACTGGATAAATCACATTCTGTGTCTTGTTCAAGTGGAAATAATAGCCTGAAATGCTGGTCAGAGAAGGATCAGGCTGGGAAGTCGCATATTTCATCCAACATATTTCAATCTGTGCGCCCCCAGCATGGTAACAGGGCCAGCCCCAGCTTGCTGGCTGATGCTTTTCAGACCAGCATGTTGGAAACTTGTGTAGAGAAAGTTTGGTTTTCTCAGGTAATGTTTTGACAGGCCTGTTTTGTGTCCAGCTCTTCTCATCATGCTGCCTGTGTCCACACAGGAGGTGTTTCCATAGTACACAACCCTGCTCATGCTGCATTGCAGTGCAAACCAATGTGTGCGTAGGACATGAGTCAGGGCTGATGGTGCAAGCTCTACCTCCTACCTCACGACAGGACAAGCCCTTTAGGATGCATGAATATGATTCCGTGTGGTCAGAGATAACCTGGTATGTGCAGGACCTGGCTTGTCAACCTGCCAGCACCTTCCGTCTAGAAATGAGCTCTGTAAATCCAATTGCTGTTTACTGAGCAACTCCCTGATAGGCTCTGGGAGCACTGAGAACATCCATCAGGGTGATGAAAGTGCTCATGGCCAGGCTGACTGTGGCAGCTGCAGCCTGTCTCCCAGAGCTGGGCCCCTGGGAACTGCTGGAAGGGAGCACCAAAAGCCTCTGAGACAACAAAATTTATTTAGTATCACTGCAAGGTTGGTGCTGTAGCACGTAGGGACAGAGATGAGTGGCTAGAGCCATGTGCATCTTTCAAAGCTCTGTTCAAACTGCTTTTAACCCATTAAAATCCCTTGTAACCCAAAATTTCTATGATTCTATGGTATATCCTAGGCCAACGGGCAGGAGAGTTTCTTGGGCTTGTTTTGCCTAGAGAAGAGAGTGCTCCAAGGAGACCATGTAGCAGCCTTCCAGTACTTAAAGGGGCCTACGTGAAAGCTGGGGAGAGGCTCTTTATCAGGGAGTGCAGTGATAGAGCAAAGGTTAATGGTTTCAAGGTGAAAAAGGGGAGATTTAGAGCAGCTGTTAAGAAGACACTGTTCACTGCAAGAGTGGTGAGGCACTGGCATAGGTTGCCCAGAGAAGTTATGGATGTGCCATCCCTGGAGACGTTCAAGGCCAGGCTGGATGAGGCTTTGAGCAACATGATGCAGTGGGAGGTGTCCCTGCCCATCTTAGATGGGTTGGAACTAGATGATCTTTAAGGTCCCTTCCAACCCAAAGCATTCTGTGATCCTATGATTCTATGAATGATGGCTTGTGCTGCTTATCCCTGATAATCCTAGATATCCTCTTGGCACCTTCCATTCCCACACTGTACTGACTGCTTATATCCAGCAATGCTTCCACCTCTGTAATTGATTCCTTGTCCTAAATGTAGTGGTGTCTACTATCTCTTCTGTCTATGAATTCCTCCCAGGGTATTGGCAGGAGAAAGAGTGGAGGGTGCATAAGGAGGCACATCATGGATTATTGCACTGGGACACCTGCATGGCTCAGATTCTCCAGCAGGCATCAGCCACTCCCACCAAAAAACAAAAATAAAATCCCAGTTCAGAGATGATTCAGTGCTCGCCTTTTCAGATGTTTAAGAGATGAAGCTGGAGATGGGCTGGTACCGCCATCTGGTGTAAGTTTCCAGTAATTAACCGGCTGTGAGCAGCTCCAGCATGAAACTATTCGCCTGGAATACTGTAGATGGTCAGAGCAATGGGTATTGCTGGTGTCAGCCCAGCACTACTGGACTAAATGGATCAAGGAGAGATCACTTTGATCCTGAGTGTTTTCCACCCTGATTCTCCCCTCAGAAATGTTTGGGGCATCAAATAGCAAGTTGCTGAGTGCAGGCAGAGAAAAGAGAAAAGCAATTGGCAGTGGAGGCTGGACCCCTGTTATTCACCAAGAGTACCTGAGTCTATGGAGTTGCTAAAAGCCAACTAACCCTTGTCTTTAAGACAGATGGTCTTTTGAGATGGAGAGGTGAGTGTCACTCTAGGAAAAACAGTCTTAGCTTCTTTTTCATGGAGGCAAGAGACTACAGAGGTCTATTTTTATTTCCCTCAATCTCAATACATCCATCTTCTTGTCAGGCTAAGGGGAAGGGTATGCTGTGTTCACAGGCATCATTAATGGCTTCAGGTTGCACCAGGGGAGGTTTAGAGTGGATAGTAGGGAAAAATTCTTTACTGAAGGAGTGATGAAGCACTGGAACAGGCTGCCCAGGGAAGTGGTGGAGTCTCCTTCCCTGGAGGTGTTCAAAAAGCACGTAGATGTAGCTTAGTAGGCACGGTGGTGTTGAGCTGACAGTTGGACTGAGTGATTTTAGTGGTCTTTTCCAGTCTTAACGATTCTATGATCCTAGGATATCACCAGCACAGCTCAGCTGAAGTAAGGACTTTGCTGTGTGTTATGGCATGAAGTTAAAAACAAATGTCTGGCACTAAATTAATCTAAATGAAGTTATTTGGTTTGAGTTTTCTGGGAAGAAAAACAAACAAACTAACAAAAATATGGAATTACTTCAGCAAACCCACAGCTTTTTCTCACAGTAAAGATTGATTTTGCAAAACTTGCCTTTCCTGCTGAGCGATTGTTCCTGCAGACAATTCCCACAGCCTTCTCAGAAAGGCAGGGTGTCACCAGCTGGCATCTTCTTGGCTGTATGGAGTCAATTAGTTCAAACCAATTAGGCAATTATGGGATGTTACTAAACTGGAGTTAATTTCAATAAATTGAAAACAGCTGAGGCATTTGGCATCAAAAAGCAAATCAAAAGGATTCCCTAAATCAGATACATCCCTCTTTTCAGTCCTTTTGAGAAACTTTACCAATGATGTTGGCCTTGGTCTTGTACTGATCAAGGAATGTCATCACCTTCCCAGGCAGTGGCACACAGAGGCGCTTGACCTCATCATAAAATGAAGATGAAAAGCCTGTCCTGAATCCTCTCTGGAAGAGCAAATCCAGCTCTCCGGATTCCTCCAGGATGCACAGACAGACAAGTTATGTGGCAGGTGAACTGGGATCCGAAGGATGGGAACCCTTCTGAACATTTCTTTAAGAACCTTTTTCCTCTACCCCAAAAGTCCCCTCCTGTGAGATAACATTCTTTCAAAAAGAGCAATTAAAGCCAGAAATGAGATTTAGAAATGGGACTATCTCTATCTCTACTTTTCCAGTGCAAGACTGTGACAAATTTCCCCCAACTTGTCCCCAGGTTTCTGGGACACAGAATAATGTAGTTGCTTAAACATATGGTAGTGTTTGAGGTAGAATCATAGAACAGTTTGGGTTGGAAGGGTCCTTAAAGATCATCTAGTTCCAAACCCCTGCCATGGGCAGGGACACGTCCCACTAGATCAAGCTGCCCAAGGCCTCATCCAACCTGGCCTTGAACACCTCCAGGGACAGGGCATCCACAACTTCCCGTGGCAATCTCTTGCAGTGCCTCACCACTCTTATGGTGAACAAATTCTTCCTTATGTCTAGTCTAAATCTGCCCCTCTGCAGTTTACAGCCATTGCTCAAGTCCTATTACTACAAGCCTTTTTAAACAGTCCCTCTCCGTCTTTGCTGTAGGCCCCCTTCAGGTACTGGAAGGTCACTATAAGGTCTCCTCGGTGCCTTCTCTTCTCCAGGCTGAACAACCCCAACCCTCTCAGCCTGTCTTCATACGGAAGGTGCTCCAGCCCTCAGATCATCTTTGTAGCCTTCCCCTGGACCCATTCCAACAGTTCTGTATCTTTCTTATGTTGAGGATTCCAGAACTGGATGCAAGACTCCAGATGAGGTGTCACAAAGGGGCAGAATCACCTCCCCTGACCTGCTGGCCACGCGTCTTTTGATGTAGCCCAGGATACTGTTGGCCCGCTGGGCCATAAGTGCACATTGCCGGCTCATGTTGAGCTTCTCATCAACTAGCACCCCCAAGTCCTTCTCTCCAGGGCTGCTCTCATTCATATCATCCCCATCCTGTATTGAAATCGTGGATTGCCCTGACCCATGTGTAAGAATTTGCACTTGGCCTTGTTGAAGATAATGAGGTTCACACAAGCCCACTTCTTCAGCCAATGATGCATCAGGATACCTGAAAGATTTATAGTCAAGGCCAGATAGACTCATAGGACACCCATTTGCTACTATTGTGGAAGTTGGAGGTCAGTGGAAATACTATATATGGCATGAAAGAACTGTTTCAGGACACTAGATTGCAGCCCTAGCATGCAGTAAACACCTACAGGAGACACCTCTACAGCCAATCTCCAGACAAAATCCTCTTCTGCTCTGTGCAGCCCTGGATGTGCTATGTCATACTGGTCTTGGGCTAGACCCTGGCTCTGGGAAGGTTGTGCTAGTAAGACTGGAGAAGAAAACACTCAGGAAGTTCTCCTGTGTCCATGCCACTGTAAGGAGTGATCTGAAATGGAGAGAGGTTGAGCTTGCAGCAGCAAATCAACATGTGGCTGTTTCCCAGAACTGACTTTCCCGAAGGTCTGAATGTGAAGAACTGGTTTCCAGCAAATGAGTTTTTTCTGTGTCTTAGGTGGACCAGGCTCTTAATTTTCTTCTATTTGTTCTAAGAGCTCTGGGTCTAGTTGACAAAATAAAGGAGCCAACGGGGTGAGTGCAGCTGAGGATGGTAGGCAGCAAACTGGCACTGTGGCCTTAGTTAAGTCAAGGACCGCTCAGTTGGGGAGAAGCCCTATTACGAGGGCTGTAGCTTCGCCTGCCCAGCTGAAGTGCATTTATACTAATGCACGCAGCATGGGAAATAAGAAGGAGGAGCTGGAAGCTGTGGTAGGGCAAGGAGACTACGATGTCGTTGCCATTGCGGAGACGTGGTGGGATGACTCGTACAACTGGAGCGTACCCATGGTGGGGTATAAACTCTTCAGGAAGGACAGGAAGGGCAGAAAAGGAGGCAGGGTAGCCCTCTATGTTAGAGAGGGCTTTGATACCCTCGAACTGGACTACGGTCAGGATGGGACTGAGTGCCTGTGGGTGAAAATCAGAGGAGCCCACGGGCAGGAAGGAATTGTGATGGGAGTCTGCTATAGACCACCCAGCCAAGAAGAAGCAGCTGATGAGCTCTTCTACAAACAACTGAGTGTAGTCTCAAAATTGCTACCTCTAGTCCTTGTGGGAGACTTCAGTTTCCCAGATATAGGCTGGGAGTATAATACAGCGGAAAGGAAGCAGTCCCGGAGGTTCCTGGAGTGTCTGGAAGACAACTTCCTCACACAGCTGGTGAGCGAACCGACAAGGGACGGTGCCCTCCTGGACTTGCTGTTGGTGAACAGAGAAGGACTGGTGGGGGATGTGAAGGTTGGAGGACGCTTGGGGCAAAGCGATCATGAGATGATAGAGTTCTCAGTGCAGGGTAAGATGAAGAAGGAGGTTAGCAGAACAGTCGCCCTCAACTTTCAGAGAGCAGACTTTGGACTGTTCAGAAGGCTGGTCGGAAAAGCCCCATGGAAGGTGCTCCTTGAAGGCAAAGGTGTCCATGAGGGCTGGGCGCTCTTCAAGAAGGAACTCCTAGCAGCTCAGGAGAAAGCCGTCCCCAAGTTCCGGAAAAGTAGCCGGCGGGGTAAGAAACCAGCATGGTTGAGTAGGGAGGTCCTAAGAGACATCAATAGGAAGAGGAGGGTCTACGACCTCTGGAGGAAGGGGCAGGCATCCTGGGTGGACTATAGGGAGGAAGTGAGAATGTGCAGGGAAAAAGTCAGGAGGGCTAAGGCCCAACTAGAAATGCGATTGGCCAAGACTGTGAAAGACAACAAAAAGTCTTTGTACAAATACATCAACAGCAAACGGAGGGCTAGGGAGAATCTCCAGTCTCTAGTAGATGTAGAGGGAACAAGAGTAACAGGGGACGAAGACAAGGCTGAAGTGCTCAATGCCTACTTTGCCTCAGTCTTCAACAGCAAGGACAATTGTTCCCTCTGTGCACAACCCCAAGTGTTGGAAGAGAAGTATGAGATTCCCAAGGTCCAAGAGGAGGTGGTTAGAGACTTGCTTGCCCGGCTAGACGCCCACAAGTCTATGGGGCCAGATGGAGTCCACCCAAGAGTTTTGAGGGAACTGGCGGATGTGCTGGCCAAACCCCTTTCCATCATCTTCCAGCAGTCCTGGATGACTGGGGAGGTTCCGCTGGACTGGAGGCTAGCTGATGTCGTGCCCATCTATAAGAAGGGGCGCAGGGAGGATCCGGGGAACTACAGGGCTGTCAGTCTGACCTCGGTACCGGGGAAAGTCATGGAGGGGGTGATCTTGAGTGCTATCAAGAAGCACATGCAAGAGAACCGGGTGATCAGGCCCAGTCAACACGGGTTCATGAAAGGCAGGTCTTGCCAGAGTAATCTGATCACCTTCTATGACCGAGTGACTAAACTCTTGGACGAGGGAAAGGCTGTGGATGTGGTCTTCCTGGACTTCAGTAAAGCCTTTGATACAGTTTCTCACAGCATTCTGCTTCGGAAACTGTCGGCCTCTGGCCTGGATGGGTGCACACTCTCCTGGGTGGAAAAATGGTTGAATGACTGGGCCCAGAGGGTGGTGGTAAACGGAGTTAAATCCAGCTGGAGGCCAGTTCCAAGTGGGATTCCCCAGGGCTCAGTGCTGTGTCCAGCCCTGTTCAATGTCTTTATGAATGACCTGGATGAAGGCATTGAGTCCTCCCTTAGCAAGTTTGCAGATGACACCAAGCTGGGTGGAAGTGTCGATCTGCTGGAGGGTCGGGAGGCTCTGCAAAGGGACCTGAACAGGCTGGACTGCTGGGCTGAGACCAACGGCATTGAGGTTTAACAAGGCCAAATGCCGGGTCCTGCACTTGGGGCACAACAACCCTAAGCAAAGGTACAGACTAGGAGAAGCCTGGCTGGAAAGCTGCCAGGAGGAGAAGGACCTGGGGTTGTTGGTTGACAGGTGACTGAACATTAGCCAGGAGTGTGCCCAGGTGGCCAAGAAGGCCAATGGCATCTTGGCTTGTATCAGGAACGGCGTGACCAGCAGGTCCAGGGAGGTTATTCTCCCCCTGTACTCGGCACTGGTGAGACCGCACCTCGAGTACTGTGTTCAGTCCTGGGCCCCTCACCACAAGAAGGATGTTGTGGCTCTGGAGCGAGTCCAGAGAAGAGCAACAAAGCTGGTGAAGGGGCTGGAGAACAAATCTTATGAGGAGTGACTGGGAGAGCTGGGGTTGTTTCGCCTGGAGAAGAGGAGGCTGAGGGGAGACCTTATTACTCTCTACAACTACCTGAAAGGAGGTTGTAGAGAGGAGGGTGCTGGCCTCTTCTCCCAAGTGACAGGGGACAGGACAAGAGGGAATGGCCTCAAGCTCCACCAGGGGAGATTTAGGCTTGAGATTAGGAAAAAATTCTTCACGGAGAGGGTGGTTAGGCATTGGAACAGTCTGCCCAGGGAGGTGGTTGAGTCGCAGTCCCTGGAGTTGTTTAGGGTTAGGGTGGATGAGGTACTTAGGAGCATGATTTAGGGATTGGTGGGAATGGTTGGACTTGACGATCTAGTGGGTCTCTTCCAACCTGGTTATTCTGTGATTCTGTGATTCTGTAATTCTGTGATTCTGTGTTTAGACTGAGCTTTCATCTCCATTGTTCCTGTGGCTTGTCCTACATCCCAGAGGCCAGAGAATCAACCCCTATTATCCTCTTCACAAATCAGTCTTTATTTAGTTGGACCCAGATTGCAGGATCTTCAATCAGTTGTGTGAACAAGCCCCACAAGATCCCTTCCTTATGACCAGCTGAGAAGTAATCCCTCAGATTTATTTGAACTGAAGCTCACAGTGGTGGAAGTTGGCAACCCTCTATACTGAATAACCTGTTTTAGAAAAAGCCTTGAGAAGAGTCATTCACTATTCTGCAACATGCTTGGCAGCAAAATATCTTTTGAATGCAAAGTCAAGGTTTTGAATGCTTCTGAAGGGTTTGAGCTGGTCAAGAGAAGGGCAATGAAGCTGATGAAAGGTCTGTTATGAGGAGCAGCTGAGGGAACTGGGATTGTTTAGCCTGGAGAAGAGGAGGCTGAGGAGAGACCTTAGCGCTCTCTACAATTACTTGAAAAGAGGTTGTAACGAGGTGAGCGTTGGTCTCTTGTCCCAAGGAACAAGTGATAGAATGAGAGGAAATAGACTCAAGTTGTGCCAGGGGAAGTTTAGATTGGACATTATAAAAAAATTCTTTACTGAAATAATGGTGAAGCATTGGAACAGTCTGACCAGGGATGCGATGGAGTCTTCTTCCCTGGAGGTGTTAAAAAAATGTGTGAACATGCACATTGTTACATGGTTTAGTAGGCATGGTGGTGTTGGGCTGATGATTGTAATTGATGATCTTAGAGGTCTTTTCAACCTTAATAATTCTACGACTTTATGAATATGTGCCTCAAGACAGGAACTCACATCTGGTCTCAATGTATTAGTTTTCAAAGGGAAGTCCCTAGGGAAAAGGCAGGGAGGATTTGGAAGATAAGAGACCGCTAAATATATTCCACCACAAAGCTGACAACAGCTAAAGCCACATGTGATATGCCTCTGGAATCCTAGCAGAGTTGATTTATCTTGGTGTTAGGCCTAAAAGCCCTTTATAAATAACCCAGGACCTTTTGCACTGGCTGTTCTACAGACTTGCTTTGTTTATTTAACTGGTTGAGCTGGACCTGTCATTTTTAATGAGAATGAACTCCATGTGAGAGACCTTTTCCTTTTGGGATCTCTTAGAGACACACAGAGCAATTTTTTGCTTCTCCCCTGCTTCCCAGCAGCCCCATTAGTTCTCAATTTTGGCTTATCAGAGGTGAAGCAGTTTGGGGAAAGGTTAACTGGGCCCCTGTGAGTTATGTTTCTTCTGGCCTACAGAGCTTGCTTCCAAAGCTAAACAGTGAGGTTTCTTATTTTGGGTTTGGGCTTTTTTTTTCAGAGGTAAACACCCAATGTGCTAATAGTGCTGACGCTCACCCCAAAGGACCAAAAGGCATCCACAGAGGATGGTGGATGACAGACAGACAGATACATGGACTTGGTCATGGTTTGAAGAAGGTATAGGAAGGTGAATCTCACCTGCCTCCTTGCTACCTCATCTCTACTGTTGGTGCAAGTTTCAGTGGTGGGAAATAGATCCAATGGGTCTGATCTGCTAAGAAGGGACTGTACAAGCCATGTCCAAAGGGTCTCTCATCTTCAGCTGCTGGAGGTCTGGTTTTCCAGCTCTGGATGTTTGCTGTGTGAGTGGAAAGGGCATTGGTGGCTTTGCTTTCTAAACCCAGGCGCTTGCTTGTTTCCCAAGGTTCAGCTGAACTTTTCTCATAAGCTGAACTTTTCTCTAAGTCCTAGAAGGAATTAGTTTGAGTGATGAAAAAGGTAGAAATGCAGGAGTGGCTGCAGCCTAATATAGCTTTGTCTTTGCCAGCTCAAAGCCTTGGTGCTGTCTTAGAGAAGAGCAGAATTTGATCTAGTGGGGTTGTGAAGATGTCAAACACTGGGACAAAGTTTGTGCTCTGCATCCTTGGGGGTTTTCAGGATCGAACTGGAGGAAGCCCTGAGCGACCTGAGCTAATTGCTGAACCTGGTTCTGCTTTGAGCACAGGGCAGAATACAATCCTTCTGAGAATCCTCCTAGCTGGAATTATCCCATGAATCTTATGAGCTCTGCTATGGCCACTGCTGAGAGAATATTGAGCTCTGCTGTATCTCAGACAACCCTGTAGATGGGCTCTTGGACAACTGAAGAAGTTGTCACCACTTTTGTCCAGAGATGGGGGCTTCAGTGTGGAGGAATTAGGTGTTTCTCATGCTCAGGCTGGGACTGCAGGGAGCCTTCTCTGTTGGGACTGTATTTGCCACATTTCTTTTTCTCACTGTGATTTTTTTCCCTTCTGCCTCCTGAACTTCAGGTAATCTCCTTTAAGGATGAGCTGGTTTGTTTTGTGCTATACAGCTATTTTCACCCTGCACTTTGCTCAGTTCTGGCACCAGAATTTCTCTGGTTTAATAGATCATTTAGATCGGCAGAGGGAGTGCGAGAGCAAGGAAACAAGAAATATACACTGAAGTATAAAGGGGTTTGATCTCCCGGAGCCTCTATGAGCCTCTCTGAGACGAACTAAGCCTGTGGAGAAGTGACCCAGCCACCTTCTGAATGAGTCCTTCTGCATTTTCCCTCACTAAAGGGACATCAGACTTTCTCAGCAATCGTTCTTCACCTGATGGATGTGAGAAAATCTCCTAATTGCCTTGTAACAGTACCAATGCCAAGAAAAAAGCAAATCAAAAAAGTTTGAAGCCTCCAAACTGAGAATCTAGGTTAAAAGATATTCAAGTGGATCCAGAGGAGGCCACGAAGGTGACCAGAAGGCTAGAACGCCTCCCATTTGAGGACAGGCTAGGAGAGCTGAGGTTGTACAGCCTGGAGAAGATTCTGGGGAGACCTTAGAGCAGCCTTCTAGTACTTACAGGGGGACTACAGGAAAGATGGGGACAGGCTTTTTAGCAAGGCATATTGTGACAAGATAAGGAGTAATGCTCTGCCTAAGGGACGGCAGATTTAGACTGGATATAAGGAAGAAATCTTTTACGGTGAAGGTGGTGAAGCACTGGAACACGTTGTCTGGGGAGGCAGTGGAGGACCCATCCCTGGGAACATTCAAGGTCAGGTTGGATGGAGCTTTGAGCAACCTGATCTGGTTTAAGATGTCTCTGCTTACTGCAGGGGAGTTGGAACTGTAAAGGTCCCTTCCAGCCCAAAGCAATCTATGATTCTATGATTTAGAAAACAATAACATTGCCATAAAAAAAGTAAAAACGCAAAAAGTATGTAGTCAGCCACTATTTCACCATAAAAGAGAAACCACAAAGGATTAAGAGCTTTGCTAGCCAGCAATGGGACTTGATGAACCTTAGGTTTGGCAATGACACGTGTTGTCTTTGATAGTCAAAAAATCCAAGGTCCTCAAACTTCGGGAGTTGCACAAGGCTGCATTTAAGAGCTGCTGAGGCCAAGGAGATTTAAGTACACATCTGAGAGCTTTGCTGAATCGCAGCCTCAGCCTGTAAATATTTGTGAACTTAGTCCAAGAACATAGGGAACGCAAATTGTATGGATCCAGTGAGAGGCTGGTGCACCGGTCAAGGCACTTGACCCTTTCTGTTGTTTAACCAAAAAAAAAAAAAGAACTTCAAACAACTATTCAAAAATCTGCCGCTAGTTAATCTTTTTCCAGTAATTATTAGCCCAAGTAAGCATATTGTGGCTACCTATAAACACAAGGTGTTAACACATTCCATTTGCAAGGGAAAAAAGCAGAGAAAAACCCCTAAGAGCATTCGAATAGTGTAATTAAGATAAAGGCCAAAAAAGCAAAGGTCTTTCCTCAAATCTATCTGCCTCACCATGTGGTGGAACTATTCATTCAGTGTCAGCTCCCGAAATAATGACGCCATCATAATGAGTCCAAATGACGTACAGAAGAAAAAGATCAAAGAGTCATAATTCATGAGGTAGCTCATGGGTTTCATTTCCCATTAATCAGTTTGATCTGGGCACCCATGAACATCCAGCCTCACCTGCAAGCCGAAAGGGTAGTTAGCAATTCTGCTCAACTACTTTTCATTTGGAGTGCCCCCGTCTATGCTGTGCTTGATCCAAGGCTCAGAAAGCCACCTTCTCTGCATTACTGTGCACTAGGGCGATGAAGCTGGTGAAGGGTCTGGAGTACAAGTCTTATGAGGAGTGGCTGAGGGAACTGCCGCTGTTTAGCCTGGAGAAGGGTGAGGGGAGACCTCTTTGCTCTCTAAAAGTACTTGAAAGGAGATTGTAGCCAGGCGGGTGCTGGTCTCTTCTTTCAAGTAAGAAGAGATAGGATGAGAGGAAATGGCCTCAAGTTGTTGGATATATAGGTTGGATATTAGGAAAAAAAATCTTTACTGAAAGAGTGGGGAAGCATCAGGACAAGTTGCCTGGGGAAAGGGTAGAATATCCTTCCCTGGAGGTGTTCAAAAAACATGCAGATGTGGCCCTTTGAGACATGGTTTAGTAGGCATGATAATGTTTTGATAGGAATGGTTAGACTTGATGATCTGGTGGGTCTCTTCCAACCTGGTTATTCTATGATTCTATGTTCTATTTTGGGCTGATGGTTGGACTAGATGATCTTAGATGTCTTTTCCCACCTTAATGGTTCTATAATCCTACTTCTGTACATTGCTACTAATAAAACCCCATCAGGAGACAGATCCTAACTCCCCAGCCTTCACACTCCCTGAGGAATGATTTATCCGAGAGTCACTGAAGGTCCAAGGTGAGATATATGGTTTCAGTATCATATTCCCAAGGCAAGATGGGAATCCTCTTGGGAAAATCTTGTCTGGAAGAACAGTCTCTTTTGTGCACCCTCCTAGGGACCACTGGTCTGGAGACTGCTAGACTTCTTAAAAACCAGCACCCAGGCACAATTGTTTGGACTGATCCTGGCAGACTTCATTCAAGAGGAGTTTGGTCCAGCTACTCCAAAGGCAGCAGCAGTGAAGTTTCAAGAATAAGCTTCTGTACTTACTTGCCTCCATCAGTCAGCACGGGTCTGAGGGACAGAGAGGTAAGGAGTCTTCATCAGCTTAGGGCAAAATTTCCTCTGGTCCTGGGCCACTCTCAGATGAGACAGGAGGACTCTTTCCTCCTTTACCTCCAGGGTAGCAGAACAATGTCTCCAATACATGGTGAGACTTCATGGGGATCGGTTATGTGCTGCCTTGGTTCTCTTGTAGCTGAGATCTGGTGATAACAATATCACCCAGTCATGCACAGGCTGCTTCCATCATCCCTAGTTAATCTGCTCTCCTCCAGGTTGCAAGAGATCCTTCTGCAGACCAGAGCACAGACATGAGGGAGCAGTAGATCTCTGTCTGCAGCAGCTTCCTACCCTTATGCCCAGCACCCTAGAGTTGCTCTTCTTAATCCAGTAGGTTTATCAGCACCGGTTTCCTGTAATTGGCTGCAGTTCTCCCAGACTCTGAAGTAGCAGGTGAGACACAAAACCAGTAACTGCAACCTTGCTGTGTGTTCTGGACTTCCTCTCAGTCTACAGCAGGCAGTTGAGATACCTGGGGTGTCAGGGGCCAGGAAAGACCTTGGCCATCCAGATGGGAGCATGAGGAGGGCTTCTAGTTTTGTGCTGTTGTGTGTCTTCCCACCAAGGCATTCAGCCTGGAGAAAACTCTGGGAAGACTTTAGAGCAGCCTTCCAGTACTTAAGGGGGGCCTACAGGAAAGATGAGGACAGTTTTTTTTAGCAAGGCGTGTTTTGACAGGACAAGGAGTAAGGGTATTAAACTAAGGGAGGGCAAATTTGGATCGGATATTAGGAATAAATTTTTTACAATTAAGGTGATGAAGCACTGGAGCAGGTTGCCCCAGGAGGTAGCGGATACCCCATCCCTGGAAACATTCAAGGTCACGCTAGATGGGGCTCTGAGCAACCGAAGCTGGTTAAAGATGTCCCTTCTCCTGCAGGGGGAGTTGGACTGGATGACCCTAAAATGTCCCTTGCAACCCAAAGCATTCTATGATTGTCCATGTGTTGTAGAGTCTGCACAGAGCTGCAAAGATCTGCTTCCAGGTCCTCTCACTCTTTTGTATTCTATTCAGCTTTTTATTTTCCCAGTTGTTTTGAGAAAGGGAGGTTAGTGGGGGAGAAATGAGTTTGCCTTGTCATAAATTACATCCCTTTCACCTCCCTCTCTTGACTTGGGCTCTTCCAGTCCTTCCAGGAGCTTTGCTTTAGGACTATGTCCTGGTTGCCTTGCATGGAGAAACTCTGTGGTCCATGGTCCCTTCTTTGCAGGTTGTGATGATGCATGCACAGTTCCTGAAGAGGGCGTTGATGCACCATACATGGACAGACTGGTGCTGTCCTGAACTGACTATGGCTGGACCTGTAGTTTTCTCATCCCAGCCCCATGTCCTAGACATTCCCAGAGTTCTGGGTGCTGGCCCATCAAAGCCAAGTGGAAACTGTGCCTGAAAAAAAGAGTCAGGCTTCTCCAAAAGAGGAGAAATTGTTTGCCAGCAGATCAGGGGCTGAGTTGAAGCTATACCCCAAGCCTCTGGACTTCACCAGTTCTGCATCTGTACCTTCACCCCCTCACCTGCTGGCTTCTCCTCTAACTAACAGTGATTTTTGCCTCCTCAAGCTGCTGATATGATCTGAAATGCCTCCAAAAAGCTCCAGCCCTAAATGAGGTGTCCCTGCAGGTAACAGAGTGTCATTGTGAAATGAGCCCCATGGCTCCTCCTTTTCATCTCTCTCCAGCAGCATCCCACCCTAGCCTGAGCCCAAAACTAAGGCTGACAGGTTCCTATATCTACTCTCTCTTTTTATTTCCCCCACGAAGTCTGGTGCAATGGGAAAAGCATCATAAACCGAATCATGACTGTACTACATTGTGAAGAAACTCCCTAGTGAGGTGCACACTTTCCTTATAGGGGGAAGGAATGAGGAACAGTCATGAGTCCATTTTTTTCTTGAAGGGAGATGAATTCACAGCTCATCTGTCCCAGCCAGCAGCAGAGCTGAGCTCAGAGTAATTTGTGTAGGTCTTGAGAGCAGGCACTGGTCTCCATCACCCCAGGGGCTGATGGTCCCCAAACTGTGCCAGTCCCAGTGATGCTTTATGGTCTCCCAAACATACTGATCACAGAGCAAGGTTGCAAACCACCAGGGAAGGCTTTTCAAACCCATCAGGGATGCTGTTGGCACAGAAAACTGCTTTTACACCACACCCTGGCTTTCTTCTCTAAAAGAAATTCTAGGAAATTCTAGAGAAAAGTAATTTTTTTCCTAAAGAATCAAGATTTATGTGAATAATCCTGGGAAGTTTCAAGCCAAATGGTGATGATTAGAAGAGCCCTCAAGGAGATTATGTTCTTTGCAGGGGAAAAGCAGCCACTGAGCCACAGGAACGTGGTACAGAAGGGTGGTGGGGTGGGTCGGGGGGGCCTCCCTGTGCTTGGCAAAACCTGACTGAAAATGTAGGCAAAAAAATGAGATGATCTGTGTCCCGCCATCTGTGGGAGCCTCTCCACCCTCGTACCTGCCTCTGGCCACTCCAGCAGCTTCAGTTTTGAAAGGTGTTATCTGAAGCCTGTTCCACAGCAGCTATTCTCCCACCTGGATGCATACAGAGGTGGCGTTTTGGTACAGCAAGGCTCTTCCCTGGCTGGTGAGAGTGGACATTGGTAGGGACAATGCAGATGTATGGTGAGCAGGAGACGCTGGGGTGGGTTGAGAGTGGGGACAGGTAATAATGTTGGAGTGTCTGTTTGGGGATGAAGTGCTACCCAGCCAATGCATCAATCTGCTCTCATGAACTGTCCCCTCTTGCCGTGGAGGAGGGAGCTAGCAGAAACCCCATAAAACTCTGTATTGCCATTGTACAGCTCCCAATATTTCATAGAATCATAGAATCACCAGGTTGGAAAAGACCACTGGATCATCAAGTCCAACCATTCCCATCAATCACTAAACCATGTCCCTCAGTGCCTCATCCATCCATCCATCCCTCAAACACCTTCAGGGAAGGTGACTCAACCACCTCCCTGGGCAGCCTGTTCCAGTGCCCAATGACCCTTTCTGTAAAATTCTTTTTCCTAATGTTCAGCCTAAACCTCCCCTGGTGGAACTTGAGGCCATTCCCTCTTGTCCTGTCCCCTGTCACTTGGGAGAAGAGGCCATTATCCTCCTCTCCACAACTTCCTTTGAGGTATTTGTAGAGAGCAATGAGGTCTCCCCTCAGCCTCCTCTTCTCCAGGCTAAACAACCCCAGCTCTCTCAGCCGCTCCTCATAAGGCCTGTTTTCCAGCCCCTTCACCAGTTTTGTTGCTCTTCTCTGGACTCGCTCCAGAGCCTCAACATCCTTCTTGTGGTGAGGGGCCAAGAACTGAACACAGGATTCAAGGAGCAGTCTCACCAGTGCCGAGTACAGAGGAAGAATAACCTCCCTGGACCTGCTGGTCACGCCTTTTTTGATACAAGCCAAGATGCCATTGGCCTTTTTGGCCACCTGGGCACACTGCTGGCTCATGTTCAGTCACCTGTCAACCAGCACCCCCAGGTCTTTTTCCTCCTCTACCCTCTTGGAGGTGTTCAGTGTAGGGTCCACTACCAGCTTGGCACTGTATGTCCATGCTGGACTATGTGGCTGAGCCCCTCCATGGTCTCAAACAGGAGATACCATGGCATCTCCTTCTACCACCAGTGGGACAGGGAAGCTGAGATGGCCTCCACTTCCTAACTGCAGGGCACAAAGCAAATGCCCCCTTTGGTTAGTCCATCAGATGTGGCCGCATACACAGGCACCGAGTCCATTCCCCCTTCTCAGGGGATGGATTATGCCCACAGGAGATGATAGGACCGGGCAAGTCTGGCTGTGTGTGATGGGAGGAAAAGAATTGAAAGGGCAAGATACTTGGATTCATCCAGCCGGGTTGTCATTCCCTCCCTGGATTTATCACCCGCTGCTAATTAGAGGCAGATGGCTTTTTCTAATGTGGACAAGCCCTGGCTGCATGCTCGCAGGCAGGGAGGGCATGGCTTGCCACATCCAGGGGAAGGGCTCTCAGATTCTGGAGCTCAGCTCCTGTCCTCAGGAACTTGCAAACTGAGCTGGGGCTGGAGGTTGCGGGAGGAAGGGGAGCAGTGTGGGAATATGCAGGGTAGCAGAAGTGTGGCACGCTTTGCTGGAGCAAGCCCAGCCCAGAGCCAAGCTTTTCTTCTGGCTGCTGGCACCAAGCGTTCAAAGGGGGATTGTTTTTTGTATCTTTCTCTTCTGTCCCTCTGAAGAAGCCTGAATGGGCTCTGAAGGGGAGAAGATTATTTAAACCTGACATGTCCCCTCTGGTCCTTCCAGCGTGGTCAACCCCAGAAGGCTGCAGATGCTCTTTTACCTTTACTCCCGTCCCATATTCCAGGAACTGCATATCCCACCCTCCGCCAAGCCTTCCCTCTCAGGACACTCTCTCTGGATGGAGGCAGAGGAAGCTGCCCATGCCTCCCAGAGGGTCCCCCCATTGTCTTCCTCGCTCTTGGGGAGACCCAATGACACAGCTGGGCCATGACCGCATGAGCTGCAGCAGGGTGGGGAGGAATATCAAATGAGTTGCAAGGAGAGGGAAGAACCCGCAGCGCAGTTTGGTTTGGCAGTCCCTTATGGACAATAAAAGGTCAGGCTGTGGAAGAGCCTGTTTTGTTTTTCTATTTCCCTGGCTTTTGTTCAAGGCTGTGTCCTTAAGGACAAGGATTCTCTACGCCGGTGGCAGGCTGAGAGCATGGGTGGGCGGTTGATTGTTTGTGCTAGTGGGTTTTTTAGCAGGCGAAGGATTTCACTTGAGCACAGGCTGTAAGAGGAGAAGTCTAGGGTGGATGTGAGCTCAGGGTGAGACAGTGTTGGAACTGAGCATCAGGATCTGACTTGATCGTGTATCCAAAATGTGAGATATCTCTTTCTTGCACTGAGGTTTTCCAAAAGATCTGGAAGACAAGGAATTTGGGGAGGAGGTTGCACATATGGGATAAAGTGAGGGCAGTGCCTTGCCAAACAACTGCAAGCAGTGCCCAGGATAAGGCAACAGGAGGGTCCATATGGAAACGGTCAAGTAAGGTTTGACAGTGTGCTCCAGTGGTCTCAGGGGATCAGCTGCTTAACCCCTTGATTTTGGGTAGAATTTGAGGTTTTAGAAGTGGTACTGTTGCTTCCTAAAATTCTGAGGGTAGGGACAGCTTCCTATGGTTGTGCATGTGGAGTCCAGCCTGATCCCTGCTGTCCCACAGCCTGAGGGTCAAAGACCACAACATGCTGCTCTTGGAGGTGTGAGTTAAGCTCTCACCTTTATTATCCCGTCAGGCTCCACACAACCACCTCTTGGCCACTCTGGTAGGTCACAGGGAGATGCTGTGAGTCCCTGAGAGCCTTAGATGCTACTATTATCCCTATTTTCTAACTAGACTTTCCTAAAAACTTCAGGATACAATAAGGAAACTGGTTCTTGGATGAAGAGCAGCTGTTTCAGGCTCAAATGAAGCAAGACCAGAGCTTGGTTCCTTTAAAGATCCAAAGGCTTTGATGCATGGGCCAGTGTCTTCTCCCTGTCTCCAGTACCTGTACTGACGTGGTGCTAAGCCTCAGGAGACTGCTGAGCAGCTAAACCGCTTTTATGGGCCAGACGTGTCTAGGAGTGATGTCAAGCTAATAATAACAGGCTGATTGTTAGTAATAACAGTCTGATCTAAAATCTGATCCATGAAAACAGAGAGAAGAGAAATATAATAGAAGCCAGTCAATGTGTTTTTATGAAAAGGAGTCTTGTTGTACCAATTTGACTTTGCTCTTTTAGATCATAAGCACAGTTCATAAACATGATTGTACATGCAAGATGCTTGTAACATATTGGATTTGTACAGCATGACATTCCAGTGTGGGAAAAAAGCACCACACATCAGTAGAGCACGTGTTAAATGAGCTAAGAGTTGGCTAACTGACAGATCTCAAAAAGTGGTGATCAGTGGGGAATCACTAGTGACTGGATGTATTTCTTCGAAGGAAAATCCTGCTACTAAAGCCAAGTAGTCTTCTCCACCAGTGAGCTGGAAATAAAGGTGAAATTGCTCCAGAAGAAGGAGGAGGGAAGGAAAATTGGTGTAATGAAGCAGATGAGGACAGCCAACCACAGGTACAGCCCTGGTCAGCCCCTCCTAGTAAAAAGCTGTTTCCATGCAGAGTTTAGCCCAGCTGGCTGGATAAGCTATATCCCCAGGGAAAAGGACCCAGTGGTGGGCTGAGGGACTGAAGTGTGATCGGCTGCAGCTCAACCTCTTCATGGCGTGATGGATTGTGTGGCAAGAGCTGACAGAACCAGAAATATGCCTTTGCAGGGCTTTGCATTTGGTGAATCTTTATTCCATGATAGAAACACTCAATAGAAAAGAGATGACAGGTTGAGTAGGGAATGCATATAGGGAAGTGGTTTAATCGCTTTAGAGGTAGTCTGAAATTGGGCACAACATATAACTCTGGTGTTCACATTGTAGGGAGGATGCAGAATTGTCTGTTTGGGGAGCATGCAGTCTGGACATAATTCCCTCTACAGTTATCGACACCTTAGAATCATAGAGTCATAGAATGGTTTGTGTTGGAAAGGACCTTAAAGATCATCCCATTCCAGATCCCTGCCATGGGCAGGGACACCTCCCATTTGACCAGGCTGCTCAAGGCCCCATCCAACCTGGACTTGAACACCTCTAGGGAGGGGGCATCCACAATTTCCCTGGGCAACCTCTGCCAGTGCCTCACCAGCCTTATTGTGAAGAATCTCTTCTTAAGGTCTAGCCTAAACCTTCCCACCTCCAATTTAAGGCTTCCCTCCAGTACTATCAGTCCATGCCCTTGTAAAAAGTCCATCCCCATTCAGGTACTAGACGGCTGCTACAAGGTCTCCCTGGAGCCTTCTCTTCTCCAGGATGAACAACCCCAACTCTTTCGGCCTGTCCTCATAGCAGAGGTGCTCCAGCCCTCTGATCATCTCCTCAGCCTCCTCTGGACCTGTTCCAACTGTTTCAAATCCTTCTTATGTTGAGTATTCTAGAGCTGGACAATCCTAACAGAAGGATCTGGAGGAGATAGTTGCAATGTCAGGAGAAGGTGCATACCCAAAGGAGAGTACTTCTCTGGAGTATCTTTCAGTCACCCCGTATTGCATCCCATAAGCTGTATGATTTTCTTTACTTCTCTGGGATCAACATAGGACTACAGAATAATTCGGGCTGGAAGGGACCTCAGGATGTCTCCTGCTCAAAGCTGGATCAGCCCAGTTTCTCATGGCTTTATCCTAAAACCTTCCCTGAGTGGAGGCTACAGATATAGCAGACTAAGGAGCTACAACCAGAAGTACTCAGCCTAACTTCCCAGGTGTGTCACTTGGCTATAGCTGGGGTAGTTATAGACATGCATCTGTCTACACTAGTGAGCTGTGTTGTCTCACTCAACCTAGCAGATCTGCAACCCACAAAGAGCCCAGAAATCTTTGACCCTGTTTTTCGGCAGAGCTAGGTGAGTTTTCATGATAGTCCTTTGTCACAGCCCCTGTTTCGAGTGCTGAGCATTTGCCCACAGAAAACTTGAACTGGGCACCCTGAAACCCATCTGTCTGTTCTCTGTCATTCACATCTCCCTGAGTGCTGCATAACAAGCTGGTGTTGTTTGCCTTAAAGATCAAAGCTCATTTAAATGCATTGCTTCTCCCTGTCTCCTCCTGATATCCAGACAAGATGCCCTGGTGTAGGTGAATCAGTCCCCAGCTGAAGTCAGCAGCGCTACCAGCCTCACAGTTATCTCTGTGAGGCGGAGGCTGCTCTTGTGTTGAGTTTCTTCCAGTGCTGAGCCGTCAGGTCTCTAATCATCCACACCCCCGGTCCTTGGACTGAGCCCCAGCTTGGCTGTGACATGTCCCTGGAGGCTGCCTGGTTGCTGTGAGAGAGCTGTGCAGCCTCCTCTGCTCTGCGAGCCCCAAGGGAGATGTTGCAACAGAAACCAGCACCTGCAGCCAGGGAAGGGCATTTTCCACAGCCGCTGCTTTTTCAGGGAACTCTCTGGCTGCGTGCAGCACATGTAGCTCTCTGGTGGGATGTGGGAGAAGCCATCAATTGATAATTCTTTTCTTTTTTTTTTTTTAAAAAGATGTGCTGACAAATCTCCAGGTGGCTGGTTGGCAGTCGTGCTTTCTCCTCTGTTGCTGACACCATCAGGGAGTGACTCAGCCCTTCCCAAGCTCTGCGCAAGCCTCTTCCCCTCCTGCCACTCAAATATTTGCTCTCTCCAACAGTTGAAACAAGTTCTGCCCTGAGGTCCTCCCCAGTGAGTGACTCAGGCAGGGCAGCACACCTCCTTGCTGCAGTTGTGGCATGGAGCGGATTTGCAGAACCCCCTCTTCTGAACCGTGGGGGTGGTCATCTAAGTCTGGGTAAAGAGTTTTTCTTCCCCTTCTTGCTGTGTCTACAGGGAAAGCTCCCAGGGCAAAACCCACCCCGGTGATGCACATTCCTGTACCTTTGCCAAGCAGTGCTTAATTCCCCTATTGACTTTTCAGCTACATTTGTCATGAACATTTTAATTGTCTCCCCAACTTAAGCTTTGCCCTACATTTTCATACCTAAGAACACGGGAGTTTCCAGATATGGCAGTACAAGGAGGGCAGCACCCCCTGCCCTCCTGTGCTTCATGCTTAGACCCACAGTGTCCACTAGATCCTAGGGGAAAGTGAGAATTTCACCCATGCAGTCTCCTGTCATTGCAGAGCTTCTCCTTGACAGTGCATGTCACCCAGGGCACAGAGGGAAGCTGAAAGACTCCTTTCAAATAGCACAATATCCTCAGGTGGAGATGTTGCAAAGAGGCTGATCCCAAGGAGGTCGACAAAAACAGTGGTGAGAGCCAGCTTCATCTGTGACAACCAGCAGCGTTTCAAAAGGCTGGGTTGGATGAGGCTATGGGCAACTTAATCCAGTGGAAAGTGTCCCTTTCCACAGCAGGAGGGCTAGAACTAGATGATCCTTAAGGTCCCTTCCAACCCAAACCATTTTATGCTTGTACTAAAACAGGCAAGAGAGGGTTCAGCAAAACTAAGGCTCAGCACACAGCGAGCAGGGAGCTTGCTGTTTCATGAGCCTGGACCATGTCTGGTCTAGACTTTACTGAAGACCCTTCAGCCTTCACCTCTGTGGCTCTGCAGAGAGCTGACTTTCTGAGGTGGTAACATTGTTAGGGGGAGCTCTGAGCCATGGGTCATCTCCCAAAGCTTTGAGTGTCTCCAGCATGGGTGTCTCTATGTGAGCTGGGCATCTGGGGTCCCTCTGTATTGGCAGAGTTCTGAAAGACCTGTGCATGCCAGGATGAGATTGGTCCCTCCCAGTCTCCAGTTCTCTTGACTTGATCTCTGCTAACTGGAAGAGGAGCCAGGGATAGGACCATGCTGTGGGCACCCACCTGCTGGCAGGACTGAAGGTACTGCAATCCATGGTTAGGATGGGGCATGTAGATACCCAGCTCCTCCACTGAGAGTGGGCTAAGGCAATGCAGACCATGGCATGAGCTGGGAAGAAATCCCAGGACTTGTGAGTGTCCAGCTTAGACCATTACAGGTGACTCTAATTTGATAGACTTTCATAGTTCTCCTCTTGGGGAGGACAGAAACCTGTGCATGGAGTCGCAACAGCCTACAACAGAGATACAGGGTCTGTCCTGCAAAGGACTGCGTGTTTTTCAGTGATGGAGGGTGAGGAAGAATGCAGGCAGGTAAGAGACAACATGTACAGGCAGGACTGCAGATGAGTGTTCCTCCAGCATATGTGCTCATCTCCAGAAGTCCCCCTGGCCCTCCTGGTTGGGAGGCAAGGGAGCAATTAGGCTGATTGAAGGCCCAGTTGCTTATTGCACAACCCTGGAGGCAGTACCCCTTGCAGCTTCATGGTTCAAAGCATGGAGGCGATAAGGATCCGCCTTGCGGAGCACTTGGTGAGTGCTAGGGCAATCCAAGGACAGCTCTAGCTATGCTGCCCTGCTGTGCTCTAACCTGCAGCCCTCTCCTCTTCCAAGCCAGCACCTCAACAAAAAGCCTTCCCGAGCCTACAGCAGCATGGGGAGAGTTTCCTCCCCTGTTTCCCACTTATCCCACCTGACCCCTTGTAATTACTCAGAAGATCGTACAATTAGTGTCAGCTTTCCTTACTTGCCAACCTGTTCATGCAAGCTTCTGCTCCTCACCCTCTGTGGAGCATCTGGTCTTCGCCTTCCTGCCTTGATCTTGGGGAGCAGAGTTAAAAATACAGCTGGTTTAATGAGTGAAGCCTGTTTTCATCCCCTATGGGTGGTTTCTGCCAATGGTGAAGCACTGAACAGGTCCACAGTGGGTGGAATATGTGTTATGTCTCCTCTGGGTGAATGCTTGGATATCTAACCAAGGCTGAGCCATGCTCTACTGGACATGACGCTTAGGTATTGCCTTCATCTGCTCTTTTCATTGGCCTTGTAGGAACCTGCTGGCCTGTGTTCCCCTGCCCTAACCTGAGGCTGAACTGGTTGAGTATCTTCCATTGGAAGAACGTTGCTGTGAATAACACTCACTGGTGGGGGTCAAAATCTCCCCCAGAATTTCTGGCTCTGTTGAGTCATAGCAGTTCCCAAGAGTCCACCTCTTTTACAGCTCTGCTGGTACATTGTGGTGCTCAGTTCCTCCAGGACTCCCAGCTATGGGTCATGGCTGAAGGGGCTAGAGTTGGGACTGGATGGTAAGAGTGGATAAGTAAAACCCATCTTGTCTCTTCCAAACCACACCTCTTCCTAGCAGGTCCTTCCTGCAGGAAATGTCGGGTCTGGGTCATTTGAACCTTCCCCCACTCCTGGGCAAGGGAAAGTATTTTTGCATAGAAAACACATGCCAGTTCCTCCAGAAATGCTGAGGTATCTGTCATGTCTTTTAGTGTCACATGTCCTGCCTAGCTCAGTTGCCTCCACAGATTTAACTTGCTGTTGGTCCTGAGCCTGAAGAAGAGGTAGGCTGGACCACAGCTGACCACAAAGCAGCAGTGGGGTTTCAGATAAAATTTACGTTACAGAGGTCATCCTTCCATCCTGACCTTGGACATCTGTCGTATTCTTAGAAGTCCTCCAAGGCCTTGTGCATGGTGTCCTCCCTTTAGAAGTCCATTTTGCCAGCAGAAAACCTTCTCTATTAGTCAACCTCCTTGATGGTGTGCTGAGTAGTCCATCCAGTCTACCTTCCTGGGTGGACCGAGGTCAACATCTCTTGTGTTGCTCAACTGGGAGACGCTGCCCAAAACCTCAGCCACTGGGCAACTGTTCTCCACCAGTTCAGCTGATAAACTGGTCTGTAATTGGAACAAGTAAGGGAAGGAGAAACAGTCAGCAGATCTCTAGCTGCAAGATCTTCCTAACCCAGGCATCCTTGGCATGTGTGTTTGTGCAGCAGGACAATGCATATTCAGGAGCTGATTCCTCCCACTGCTGCTTCGTGACAGGACCCAGAAATGCTGGTCACAGTTGATCCAAGTATTTAATGTGTTTCTGGTACAAGGGCTGCCCACTGCACAGGTGACCTCAAGTGGTCATGACTTCTTAGCCATGGCCTCTTGGGGGCCTTGCCAGGGCCCTTAGTTGGGCAGCTTGCTATGGGGCCAGGTCTTCCTGGGCAGGATAAAAGGCATCTCTCAGCCTTACACCTTTTATCCAAGTGCACCAGCTGGGACATGCTGGACACAGGATCAGTGTGTATGTGGGCTCTGCTTGTGACAATTAGTTGATTATGAGGTGGGTATTTAAAAAATATGACACACTTTGATAAGTACAGAGGAGTGCCATGAAGTTGGTGAAGGGTTTAGAGGGGAAGCCGTTTGAGGAGGAGCTAAAGCCATTTAATCTGTTCTGGCTGGAGAACAGGAGGCTGAGGGGAGACCTCATTGAGGTCTACAGCTTCCTCACAAGGTGAAGAGGAGGAGCAGACGTTGATCTCTTCTCTCTGGCAACCAATGATATGACCCAAGGGAATGGCAGAAAGATGTGCCAGGGGAAGTTTAGGCTGGATATTAAGAAAAGAGTCAATACAGAGGGTGGTGGAGCACTGGAACAGGTCCACAGGGAGCAGTCATGGCACCAAGCCTGACAATATTCAGGAAGCATTTGACAATGCCCTGTGGACCAGATCTGGGGTCTTCCCACTGCCAGACCCTCCTCTGGAGAAGACCTCACTTGCACTGGAAGTAAATGCTGTGATGGCTGGACCCTCTCTAACAAGGTGCTGGCTCAGCCCCTGCTGTGATCATGGTGGCTATGCTGGGGAAATACTGGAAGTGAGGGCTGCCTGGCCTGGCAATCATCACTGAAGGCATGCATGACTTTTTGCTAAGAGCTGGAGACAAACCATGCGGTGACAATGCTGGATGGGATAGAGGGCAGCCTGTAGGGAAAATGGCTTAATGGAAATGCCTGGAACCCAGGATGCCACACCTCGAATCCTGTGTTTAGTTTTGGGCCCCTCACCACAAGAAAGACATTGAAGTGCTGGGGCATGTCCAGAGAAGGGCAACGAAACCGGTGAAGGGGCTGGAGAACAAGTCTTATGAGGAGCAGCTGAGGGAACTGGGGTTGTTTAGACTTGAGAAGAGGATGCTGAGGGGAAACCTTATCGCTCTCTACAACTACCTAAAAGGAGGTAGTAGAGAGGTGAGTGTTGGTCTCTTCTCCCAAGTGACAGGTGATAGGATACATAGGGAATGGCCTTAATTTGTGTCAGGGGTATTTAGATTGGGCATCAAGAAAAAGTTCTTCACAGAAAGGGTTATCGGGCACTGGAACAGGCTGCCCAGGGAGGTGGTCAAGTCACCACCCCTGAAGGTGTTTAAAAGGTGGATAGATGAAGTGCTTAGGGATATGATTTAGTAGTGGACAGGTATGGTTGGAGTTGATGATCTCAAAGGTCTTTTCCAAGCCAATGATTCCATAATTCTATGATAATTGTTCATTCTATGATAAAGGTCTAACCGCTTCCCTGCCATCACTGTTGTCTGCCCCAGGAGCTCCCAAGGAAAGGGAAATGGGATGAGAGGGGGAAAATATCCCAAGGAATGGGCTGTGGATGTAGCTGGAATGCTTTTGCGATGGGATGGACGTGGGTTTAGGTTAAGTGGAGGCAGCAGAACCCTGATGCTCCCCCCTTTGGCCAGAGTTTGGCTTTACTTTTGCCTCTGTCACCTTGCCAACTCCCCCATTAGCAGCACCGCAGCACACAGGGACATACAAAACAGTGAATGCTTTTTATTTCGCTGCTAGAGTGAAACCACTGTAATTCCATAAAACTAAAAAAAAAAAAGTGATTACTAAAAGGCATACATTTTTTTTTCCTTTTTTTTTACACAAGATGTAAGTAAACAGACAAGTTTCTTTTTAAAAAGGTTATAAAGTGTCAAGATCCTATACCTCATCTGCATATTCAAAGTGATGCTGTCTGATACAAAAAGCATTGGGTATAATAATTTAGCTATGGCTCAGACCAAAAAAAAACCCAAACCAAAAAATGTCATCTGGGCTTAATCTACATGCTGCAATGGAGTTATAAAGGAAAATATGCAGTTCTTTGTTGCACAGAAAGAAACAGCAGGGAAGTTGAGAGTTCACTGGGAGATCGTCATCTAAAGGGAAGCTGAGCCCCCTCCCCGGGAATGTCTGCTACAGCCTGCGAGTAGGACCGCAGCCGGCCCGTGACCCCCCACTGTGCAAAGAAACCAACCACATTTTTCTCCCACCAGACAATATCCCATCCAAATCCACCCACCAAACTGTACCTACCCAGCCTGCTGGAAGCAAATGAGATATAAGACCCTGGAAGCTGCATGGAAGTCACGAATCTCCCTGTGAGCTTTCCCACTGGGACTAATAAAAAACAAACAAACCCAATGAAAGAAAAAAAAAAAGAGAAAATGACTCGTCCTATTATAGATAGAGCAAGACTCTCTGCATCCTCAGGAAATCTGTTACTCATAAACCTCCTCATCCAAGCACCACAGTGTCAGCCCTACTGCAAGACTCATGGTATGAATTTAAAAATGCAAAGTCTTCAAATATGCATCACCAGACTATTCTTAAATAAAGAGCTGGCCATTCGTGATGGCCAAGTTGCCTTCCTTCCTATCGCTGCCCCCACCACGCACTCCATCCCAAAGACAAATAGGGCGAACAGAAGGGACAGATAAGCCTCTTAACCAAAATGCAGATAAGGGTACATGTGTGCCACTGGTAAGAGAACACAACTAGGAACTCCTGCTCAGATCTATTCCCTGACTTGAGGTTCAGCCATGATTGATTCCTGGGCAAAGCCTGCAAGCTATTGGTTTGATAGTTAGAGTATCTCTGCTTTGCCATCCCTTGGGTCTCCAAAGCTTTTGCTACCAGTTTGGAGCCTTGCCTCTGCAAACTATGGAAGGATGGAGGGTTTGCATGGATGGGGAAGGGAGGTGGATAGGGACAAGGAGGTATAAAGCCCAGTTTGTGCCTTTGCTTCTGCAGAGAAGGGCAGGATAAGGTGGTTGGTTTGTAGCCAAAGCCATGGGGGTGTCTGTTCCCTGTGACATCTGCCAAGAACCAATGGAGACAAATGTGATAATAACAGAATTAGCAAATAGATCAGATTTTTAGGGCTCTCCTTTCAACATCTTGGCATCTGAGGTGAAATGGGACCCTCCAAACAGTCCAGACCATGAACTCTGCCATTTAGGCCTTGGTCTACTGCTATGTGTCTACTGAGCTCCAACTTCAGCTCTCCCCTCACTGTTCCAAGATTCCTGTTAGGGATCTGGGCTCTTCCTTGAGATTTCTAACCCAAAAAATGGTTGGAAGACCTCCCCCAGTTTCCCCAGCCTGCTATGTTTCTGTAATACTCAAAGCTGAGACATCAAGGAGCTGGTATCTCAGAGGCAGAAGCCCAAGTCCATATCAAGAAACTCCCTAATATTTGGCAATCCAACCTGGAGAAGTCTTGGAAGGATTCAAGCTCTCCATGCAAGAACAGCAGCTCCTGGGCTGCCGAGGTGTCCTCTCCATGGAGCAGCATATGTGAGGTGCTAGCAAGTGCCAGGACAGGGAGACAGCCATAAGAAAAGAAAAAAAAGATAGGACAATTAGAGCAGCAGGGTTTTGGTTTTCTTTTTGTTCACAAAACAAGCGTATCAAGATGCCGCTCTGTCAGCTAGAGGTGCTCAGGATTTTGCCACATAGGACAAAGGCTGTTCTCACACTAGAAGTTTTCTTGTTTTGAAGGTGGTTGGGTTGATGCTACATAAAGTGATGGAGCACTGCAAAGCTTGTCCCCGCCCCGTGTTCCCCTAAAACCAAGTCCAGCAAGCTGAGATTTAAGAGTACTCTCATCAGAGCTCAGCACCAAACATTTCCACCATCAAATCCTGCACAGAGGAGGTGGAGAGCTCCTGTGGCCAAAGGAGGCTGAATTCAAGCTCCTCTGTCCCCAATTCAACCCCTACTCAAAAGCATCCTGGCTGAAGCCCTGGACTGCTTGCCCTGGGCTCTCTGCCTTCTGATGCTCCCATGATTGCGGGTGAGGAAAACATTTCTCCTCCTCTTGCCAGGGCACAAAGGTCTCCAAGCCTGCAAAGTGGTGGTTCTCACTGCTTTATCCTAAACTCTTTGCAAGCCACGGCACAGCCTGCTGAGACACGGGAGCACATGAGACCACGATGTCCCCTGGCAAAAAGGGATTGGGGCTGTCCCTGTCACAATGCTCAGCCACCTCCTTACTGCCCCTGGGGATGAAGCAGCATCTATTTTAGCAGCAGGAGGACATAATGGGGCAGGAAGAGGATGGTGACCCACTGAGCGGGACTGCTGCAATACAGGATCAGGACTTTTTATCAGCCCAGTTTCTCACCCTTCCCAAACAATGCAGACCCTTCAACCACTGCCACCTTCCCCACAAGGCATAGGAACCAACAGCCTGGAACAGGGCAGAAGAAACTTTAGGGACGAACAGCTGTCCCAGATTGTGGGGGCTGGACAGGCCTGAGGTGTGCGGTATGACCACTCCAGGGCCATGTGTGCAGGGTTTCCACCTTGCCAAACACCATGGCCCATCCCATGGGACGGCCATCCCTGCCATGCAGTGGGGCTGGCTTCCATAGGGAAAGGCCCTGAAAACCGCTCTGAGCTCCTCTGCCCACATGTGGAGGCAAGAATCCATCTCTTACCTTTCTGCAGGTACCAGAAGTGTCTAACCAGCCTTCCTTACCACTTACCCCAAGAGATCAACCCTCTAAAGCAAATGTCTCTGGATACTGTTTAGGAAGGCACACAAACCTTTGGACATTCCTAACACAGGACACTGAAGGCATCTCAGCTTGGGAAGCCCAAAACCATAAGAGGCTGGATGACTAGCCCTCCTTGCCCCAACATCTATGATCCTCTGCAGCTGAGGGGGTGAGCAGCAGTGAGCCCAAAGGACATCCAGAGCATCCTTTTGGTCACACGCCTGTCCCAGAGACAGCAGCTGGCAGCTGGCTGTGACCTGGACCTAGGGATCTGTATGGGGAGCTATGGGTCACCTTCTGGGCTCCACTAGGCAGTGATAGGAGAAACAAAGGTCAGAGGACGTGTGGAAGACAAACAGATTTTTTTTAAAGTTTTTTTTTCCTTTAATTAGCAAATTTCTTCTTATACTCGTCAAAAGAAAATACACCCCCATGACCCCTACATGCCCATTGCCCCAGCTGCTGCAAGCGTTCAAAGGCAGAAAGTTGAGAGATGTTTAATGTCCTGGCTCAGGGGCAGCTCTGAGTCCACTCTACCAGGGCACGTGTTGGGGGTTTCGGGGTGCCAGGCGTCACGTTACAGATACCACTGGGTGTGGGAAAGGCAGGTGCAAAATTTGGTGCTTGCTCCTGCCAGGAGGACCCAAAATCCCCTAGGGGAGCTGCAGCCCAGCCCCTTGGACAGCAAACGCATCAGTGAGGGACATGGATGTGTCCTGAGATACGCATTATGTCCCCAGGGCACCACAGGCAGAATTAGGGCTTGTGCTGTGGCTCAGTGATGAGGACACCACAGGAGAGAACCCACCACCCTCTGCATTAAATTTGGAAGGTGTAAGTAAGAGCACCCCATGCTTTGGGAGACGCAGTGCTGACCATGCACCCTGGCAAAGCTGGGTGCCTCAAAGCCCCACGACAGTCCTTGAGTTTCCCAGTGCCAGTGCCTTCGCTGCAGCAAGCCCCCACCAAGACCCACCTGCAGCATCCCAAGTGGCATCAAGGCAACAGGGAGATGTTGAAGTGGCAGAGGGGACAGGAGAAAGGGAATGGTGCTGGGGGGACTTAGGTCAACCATTCCTTCGGCCACAAGGTAAGCCCCCTTCACCTCTCCCTGCTATCACCATCTTACCCCCTGAGGCCACTGCACCATCCCCACCTCTGTCCCCACTGCTGCAGCCCTTATTTATAGGGAAGAGGTGGGAAAGGGTTTTTCTCAGAGTGCTGTGGCCCTTCTGCTCCCCATCCATTCTCAGCTGGCACATCACCCGTCTGCATCACCCCAGACCAAGCACCCTCTGCCCATCCCTCTCAGTTCAAAGGGAGGGGAAGGGGAAGAGGTGGAGGAGGAAAGTGATGAAGCAGCATCACGTGAGCTCACTGCCTGCTAATGCCAAGAAACAAAAGGCAGAGCTGCCTTCCCTCCTTGGGACTGTAGCTGGAGAGAGTAGCCTTTTTCGGGAGTCTAGCAAGACAATCGTGCTGTGGATGCTGGAATAAGTTGGTGGAGCTCTATGTTCCTCCACCCCAGCCCTGTCAGCGGGGCAGCACATGGGGTGCATGGGGCTGGGCGAAGAGGTGAGGGGTGGGATGTGTGTGAGTGCCCGGGTGTCTGTGTGCACAGATTTTGGCAAGAGGTCATTGAGGTTACATGATGCAGCATTTGTTCTTGTGGTTATGAGGGTCCTTAAATCGGAGTCTCTGCTTTGGTCGGTATTTTTCCAAGTACGTCAGCTGCTTGCTGTTGATGGCTCCTCTACGTTTCCTGTAGGGACATGGAAGGGCCAGCTCAGTCAGTGGTGTGGCAGAAGACCCCCCACCCCAAACCCACTCCCGTCAGGATGCTGAATTCCCCTGTCTGGAGAAGGAAGGGATTCAGACCCTGCAGCCTCGTGCATCTCCCAGGGATGGAGACAGGTGCCAGCTCCATCAGTTCTTCTTGGTCATCTGCCCTGTGAATCTTAGGACATGGAGAGCCAAGGAAGAAACACATGGGGCTGCCTGAAGTGAGGCACATGCTAAGAAGTCCCCCAAGGATGCTCTCTGGACCCCTACAGCCCTGTTGCAAAGGCGCAAAATGCTTGGTGCAGGCCCCCATTTTCTTCCATGTCAAAAGGACAGAAAAGCAACCCTGGCACCCTGAAAAAAAACCTTGAGGCATGCCAGATCTTTCTGTTCCCTCAGAGTGGGGGTACTTCCTCCCTTAACACAGAAACGCCGTTCAACTTACTGTCGGATGAACTGGATGGCATCTTCATACTTCATCCCGCTCTCAATCAAGGCTAGTGCGACAAGGACGGGAGCGCTGAAAGGCAATGGTAGCAGCGGTCACTCCCCAGCCATGTGGCCAAGAGACTGAGATCCCATCCTGGGGGGATGTAATGGTGACATTGCAGGAAATTGCCTGTGCTGGCTTTTAGTTTGCAATTTCTTGCCATTTGGCTGCAAGTGCCGCCCCAAGGAATGTCTGATTTTAGGGGTAAACCCCCCAGGACAGAGCTGGCAGCTGTTTGCTGCTCTTCTAATGAGCACAAGGACTTTAGAGGCAAATCTGTTGGAAAAGTGGGTGCAAATACACATGCAAAACCTGACCTGTGGCAGGGGTAACAGCAAAATACAGGCAGATCTCAAAAAGCATCAACGCCCAGTCGTAGTGGGAGGTGTTTTGCAGTATTTACATGATAAGCTCTTAGCAAAAGCTAAACAGCCAGAGGGCACTGGCAGGACAGCACCGAGCACCCTGGGTCCCCACCCCAGTGTCCAGGATTTGCCTATGCTAAGTGCAGAAGAGCTCAGGCAGCAGGCCCTCCCATCAATACCCACTCCCACCAAGGTCTCTTCTGCATGCAAAAACCCTGCTCAGAGGGAGACTGGGGAAGGAGGAGAACAGTCACGGGGCAGACGAGGCACCAGGCTTTGACTCACCGCCCCAGGCCAGCCACGCAGTGCACAGCCACGCAGCAGCCAGGGTCTTCGCAGAACTTGGTCTTCAACAAGTTGAGCCAATCTTCCACTATCTTGCTGGGAGGAGGTGCTCCATCATCAAATGGCCAATCCTGGAACGTTGAGGGAAGAGAAAAACATTGTCACACCCCAGGGTAAACTCAGAGGATAGCTTTTTCCCCAGGGCAATGGCATTTCAGACCTCCACAGCAGGGAGGCCAAAGCGCGTGCTGGGAATTGGACTCATGACACAGGTCTGCAAAGATGGAGTGGGTTTTGTGGCATTCTCTGGCATGTAAGAGTCCCCTGGATGCTTCAGCTCAGGGTTTGCAACTGGACAACTCCAGGTCTAGGGTCCTCCCATCTTCTAGATAGGTTCTGCTTCCAAAAATACCTACAATATGCTCTCTGTTCCCAATGGCCTCCATGGGCCAGGGTGGCCGTTGCCTGCCTTCCCCCTGTTCAAACATGTTTGGGGTTTGGCAGTGGCTCTTCAGATGATCATGTTGAGCTTCAGGGAGCTGCAACTCACATTCTCCTCCCTGCCAGCTCCAGTGTAAAATTCATGCTTGGGAGCGCAAAGCCACTTGGCAGGAAACAAGCAAAGGTGATTTGGAGATGGCTGTAATCTAGGAGCCTGAGACAGTGCCAAAATTCAGTTTGGAGGAGACAGTGAACACACAGCACCTGAAGGATTCTGTAGAGGCTTCCTAACATAGCCCAAAAGAGAGCTGAAGGGAAGGAGGGAGACTCCTCCTAATCACAGAATCATAGAATGGTTTGGGTTGGAAGGGGCCTTGAAGATCATGCAGTTCCAATACCCCTGCCATGGGCAGGGACACCTCCCACTGTATTAGACTGCTCAAAACCTCATCCGAACTGGGCTTGAACACCTCCAGGGATGGAGCAGCCATGACTTCTCTGGGAAACCTGTGTCAGTGTCTCACCACTCTCACAGCAAAAAATTTCTTCCTAATATCTGACCTAAATCTCCCCTCTTTCAGCTTAAAATCATTACATCTCATTTTATCACTGTACCCCCTGATAAACAGGGCCTCCTCATCTGTCCTGTAGACCATTTAAACAGCATCTTTCAGAAAAGGCTCTTAATGGACAAGTAAAAAAGGCCCATCTTCTTCTGAGCTTCATCTTCAAGTTGCATGGACTCAACACTGGAGCTTGGTGATGAAATGGATAAAATGGTTGTTGCATTAAGCACCCCCTGGTCCTGGGCTCTGCTATGGGGGAAATAAACCCCTCCTTGCCTGTGACCACTACAGCACTTTGGGGAAGAGAGAGACTGTTTCTCCTCAGGGGCACTGGTCGGGCTGTATGGCTGCCCCAAAATGGGGAATCCTCTCCCAAAATGGATTAGGCAGAAGGAATGTGGTCACTGACTGCACAGCAGTGAGAGATAAAGACAAGCAGGTGAGCATCACTTGGAAGAGATGTGGCATGGTGATCCTGAGTGAGTGGGAAGCACAAGACCATAATCCTCATGTTTGAGGAGTGAGTCACTAAGCTGCTGTGCTAGTCATCCTTGGTGTAAGATAGCAAAAGTAGCTGCTGAGCTTCACTTCAGTCTTTGAACCCCTAATGAGATTTCAGTGTGGCTTTGCTAGGAAAGAAGTGTGCTGGATTTCACAGTACCCTAATGCTTGAGCCAACTCACCCTGTGCCTGTCCTGCAAGATCACCTCCTCCCTGTGACACCTGGAAAGCACTATTTGAGCCATAAGCGCAGGTCACTGGCTTGCACTGGGAACCACACACCGTATCACAAAATCATCAGAATAGTTTGGGTTGAAGGAACCTTTAAAGGTCATCTAGTTCCACCTTCCCTGCCACAGGCAGGGTTATCTTTCACCAGATCAGGTTGCTTAAAGCCCCAACCAGCCTGATTTTGAATACTCCCAATGATGGGGCATTCTCATCTTCTCTGGTCCAAGATCTCATCACTTTTATCATGAAAAAAAATTATTCTTATGCTCAACTTAAACTTACCCTTGTTCAGCTTAAAACTGTTGTGCTTTGTCCTGTCACTACAGGCCCGGATAAAAACTTTCCCCATCTTTCTTATAACCCCCCTTTATATATGTTTAAAGGCCACACAAAAGGTCTCCCCAGAGCCTTCTCTTCTTCAGGCTGAACAACCTGTACTCTCTCAGTCTTTCTTCACAGCATAGGTGCTCCGATTATCAGATCACTATCATGACGTCCTCTGGACCCTCTCCATGTCTTCCCTGTGCTGAGGTCTACAGAACTCAACACAGGGCTCCAGGTAGGGTCTCACCAGAACGGAGTAGAGGAGCAGAATCACATCGCTCAACCTGTTGGCCATGCTGCACTGGATAGAGCCAATGATAGCACTGGCAAGTGCACATTGCTGTCTCATCTCCCATTTCCCCAAGTCCTCTTCTGCAAGGCCGCTCTCAATCCCTTCATCACCCAGGCTGTACTGATAATGGGGCCTGCCCGAACCCAGGAGCACCTGGCCTTGTTGAACCTCACGAGGTTCTCACAATCTCACTTCTTAGGCCTGTCACAGTCCCTCTGGATGGCATCACTTCCCTCAAGTGTATCAACTGCACCACTCAGCCTGGTGTCATCTTCCACCTTGCTGAGGGTGTATGCAGTCCCACCATCTGTGTCATTGATGAAGACATTAAACAGTATCAGTGTATTCAATACAGTATATCCATCCTGCACCATAAAGCTTCCTACAGTAAAACACGCACAACGCTGGTTCCCTGGCAGGATTTCTGCCCCATCTCTGTTCTGCTGGCAGAGCTGCTAAAGCACCAAGTGCTGCCCAGGCAGCATGACCATGAGGAGGATTGGCAACCGAGGAACCACTGGTGAATGTAGTTGCCAAGCAGGCATCCACATCACAAGACATTTGCATCTGGCAAGACTCACTAACCACTGTCAGCTTTAGATAATTCTCAGGATTCCCCTACGGCACGTGGAGGAGTTAAAAGCAGAGGACATGTCCAAAACACCAAGGGAGCACATCCAGGATGGCACCACTGTGGGCATTGTGGCTGCAGATGCCAGCACTCAGGCACATTGCCTTAGCCAGCTTGTGCCTATTCCCCCCAAAAAAGGGGTAGGATATACAGATATCTGGGTACAGGACTTGACAGTGTTGGGTTTATGGTCAAACACGATGATCTTAAGGGTCTTTTCCAACCTAAACGATTCTGTGATTCTAAGATGTCCCTGCTCATTGCAGTGGAGGTTGTACTAGATGGCCTTTAAACGTACTTTCCAAACCAAACAACTCTTATGGCGCTAGGATTCTATTTTTCATATTTGATATAGGTATAGAGAGATATATCTATGTGTAGATACATAGGATATAGATACCACTTTATACATCTTGATGCCCCCTCCCTGGAAGTGTTCAAGACCAGGTTGGACAGGGCCTTGAGCAGCCTGGTCTGGTGGGAAGTGTCCCTACCCATGGCAGGGGGGTTGGAACTGGACGATCTTTAAGATTCCTTCCAACCCAAACCATTCTATGATTCTTTATATATAGTTTCTATAAAGTTACATAAACCTGTATCTTCTATAAGAGTATTTTACATAGTTTCTATATCTAGGCAATAGATATCTCCCTACATAAAATGTATCCTAGATATAGATATCTCTATATATAAGACATGTAGAAAGATATGTATATTTTAGATTTAGAAACTCAGACTGACATACTCTCACCAGAATACAGATCCTATATGCAGAATACAGCTGTCTTTCTCTTTAAGATATATCCTATAGAGGCAGAGCATCTATCTCTAGACAGATCTGCATCTGGAGGGCCTGTATCTAGAGAGAGACAGAATCTGTTATCTTCCAGATCTCAGAAGATCTAAGATACAGCTCCCTCTTTCTAGGATACACGTTACATAAACAGCGCTATATAGAGAGGACCTACACAAAGGACCACCCCAGGAGACAGGATGCACTTCCAAAACCTTCCTAAATGACAAGCAGAGCCTTGCTTTCCAGCTGGAGTTGAACTCCTTGGCAAGGCAATCACGTCTGACATCATCTCCAATTACTTATCAGCCAAGATACAGCCAAGGCAGCTGCCTGCTACATCTCCCTGCCTTTTCCTACTTGCTGTGTGCTCCCTTTCACCCCTAGAGCTGTACTGGCTGGCAGCTGGAAGAGCAAAAAACCCGCACTGCCCCAGATAAGATAATGCTGAGGGTAACAGGAACCATGCTCATATTCCATGGGGGATCTGGCAGTTTCGTCCCCTGGATGCTTTAAAGTCCAAGCGGCAGGCAGGGAAGGCAGCTGCAGACTCGACTGTATGAGTCACAGTTTCGGGTGCGTAGGCAGGACTTTTTTTTTTTTTAAACCACCAGCCCTATCTCAGCTTTGGGAGTGTGCAGCCTGCCTGCTTCACCCCAAGGATGAAGCTCCTGAGCAAGCATGATGCCCCTTTGGTCTATCTGAAATGCACGCTGATTAGCAGAGCAAAGGGATGCAGATATTTAAGGAGGGGAGGGAGCAGTCCCCCCAGCACTCATCCTATCAATCACCTACCATGACAGTGATGCCATCTTTCTCCAGGGGGGTCTTGTCATAGGTCACTTCGCACACTCGCACAACCGTGGTGGCACCATATTTCTTCAGATCCTGGGGAGGGAAAGAGAATGAGGGGTCTAAGAAAACCCTGCCAATTGCACTAAAGTTAACCCCAACACATCTGAGCCCTGCTATGACCACATGGACCACAATGGACCCTAAAACAGCACCGTGCCCCATCTCTGGACCCTTAAGTAACCCCACCATGGCTCACCCACCCTGAGAAGAACAACAATACATGAAATCCCAGGGCACCAAAGCTGCATGGCCATGGTAGGATTTTCACCCAGCACCCCCACGACTCCTTGGACTCACAAACACTACTGGGGCCATTTATTTTTAAGCTCCAATGGCTACACCGACAGGGTCTTTACATCCCAGGCAAAGAAACATCCCTGACACGGGCACAGGTCCCCCGAAAGAGAAATTATTTGTGATCAGCGAGGTTGAGCTCCTGCCGCAGAAATGCATGGAGGCGGCTGGGAGGATCTTAGCACACCCAACCGACTGCACTCAGCATCTTGAAGATTGCTCAGGGGCACCTTCCTGACCTTGTTGCCATACCCCGTCATCACTCCAATGTGCTGCAAGCTTGGGCATGGGACTTGGGCTGTTTCCAGCATGGCTTATCACCCGTTGTGCAGATTGCCCCTGGATTATGTGCCGCTTTACCAGCCCTGCTGGGTGTTGCATGAAATCTTCCCCTTCAATGATCCATCTGCTTCCTTCCCTGCGTGTGCTTGCCACACTACAGCAAACCCCTGCATGCTCAGCAGCTTAGCCAAAACTTGAAGTGGCTGGAGGAAAAGGGAATCTTTCCACCTTCTCATTCCATCACCATGTACGCGGTGTGCAGGGCAGGCCGCCCCCAAATCCTGACCCATTTCCTGTAGCTCTCTGAGCTACTGGTGCTCACGTGTGTTTCTCTGGGTGCGTACTGGAGGGGTTTGCTTAAGCTCAGAGGATGCACATCAGAACTCAGTGAGGTTTAGATCTAAGGCAAAAACCTTTCACCAGGCTCACATGCAGTCCCAGTTCCCCCTGTGCATGCTGTAACATCCTAAAACAATTCCTTGTAAGCAGAAGTTGCTTGTGCTGGCTTGAGTGAATTTGCAGGATGCAGTGTTTCCCCAGGCATTGAAGAAAAGCACAAGTAAAAGCCTTTTGCCCCAGACCGTGGACACATATCCATCAATCTCTACCTAACATCCATCTGCTGGCAGAGCCAGAGGCACATGACCAGCACCAAGCCTATTAGCTCCTTATCCATGGCCCAATACACCTTGGGCAGTGGAAAGATGCTGGGATATTTGGGATGGGAAGTCCTTATTGAGGTGCTGGGAGATGCAGGGGAAGTTGTGTGTATCACTGTAAAGCCCTGTGATGTAATGGGCTGGTGGAGCTGGGAGGGGATACAACATGGATGGTGTAACTCTGCTATGCCCCCACCATGCCTAAACACCATACTTGAGGTCCTCCAAAATGTCATGCCCTAAAAAGCCAGCAGTGATCTGACCAACCATGCCAGGAAGCCACTGGGGTCACAGTACCACACTGGATGTGCTGCTGCCACGTCTTATGGAGGCTTGATCCCTGCTGCATCTCAACATTGCCTTTTAGCTCCAAAATGTGTAGCTTGTCTCTGGTCCCCAGCTCCCCATCCTTACCTCCAAGAAGGTGCTGAGCGTGGCATTGGTGGGGTTGTGGGTGATCAGGAACCTCATGTTTTTGTAGCAGACCTCCACCGGCGCAGGGCGGTTCATCCGAGCCATGGTGGGATGGGAGGAGGGTGAGGTGGTGCTGGCAGTGGTGGGGGAAAAACCCAAGAAAAGCGTGGTGTGGAGGGCACGAAAAAAAACCCCAACCACCCCTCTGCACTTAAAAAAATAAAACAGGATCGCGAACTCAATATACAGACGTCGTGCAAATAAACCCAGCTCCTGGGAGTGTGCCGGCTTCTTTGACACACTGCAAGCCCCCCAAGGAGAAAGCCAGATGGGAAAAAAATATTAATGATAATAATAATAATAATAATAATAATTAAAAAAAATCCCTTTGCTGTAGTGTCGGCGTCCTTGGCGTGTGTGCGATGGTGAGCGGCTGCCGCCTCCGGCGCTGTGTGCTCCCTGGCGCTCTAGAAAGGCCTCTGCATATAGGGGTGTGGCGGTGGCGGGAGGGTGACCCCCGTCACGTTACCCCATCAGGGTATGTGGAGTACTTGGGGGCGGCACGGGGGGCCGGGAGCCTACGGGGCTGCGTCGGCGGCGTCCGGCAGCGGTCCCTCGCTGGGGCGATCCATGCACGGGAGCCTTGAATGGTTGAGTCGGAGGGTCGGGATGCTGGGCGAGACGAGGAGAGGCGGCTGGGCGCTGCTTCACAGGGCGGGTTGCCGGGAGCTGCGGGGCTCACAGCTGCTCCTCAGCACCTCCATAAATCCCAGCAGAGAGCGAGGCTGTAGGGGAGGGAAAGTAAAACATGATGTTGAGGGTGTCCTCCTCCCCAGGCTGGCTCTAAGGAAGCCCAAGGCCAGTGCAGGGCAGAAGGTACAACACGATACCCCTGAAGGCACCAGCACCCACCACATTCCGTAGGAGCATCCCTGACAATGCTCAGATTTGAAGGAGAGCGTAGATATTGAGGTGATATTTCAAGAAAAAGATGAAATATCATCTCAAAAGCTGAAACGGCACTGGAAAATGGGAGGAGACACAACTCATATTTTCCTTGCTAAAGGGAAAAACACATGGCAGGGAAAGGGGTTTACTCTCACACCACCCAACATCAGCATCCAGTTGGTGTATTTAAGCACCTCAGCTACGCAAGGTGACCCCCCAGAGCCCATACTGTTCCCCAAGACCTCACCTTTGCGTCCCTGAAACACACGGCGAATATTTTCAGCCCAAATGCAGTGCTCTGCCTGAAACCAGCTGCTGCTGCCCCTAATCGGCCACATGCTCCTGGTGCTGCTCGAGCGGCTAATGTCCACGAAATGCACCTCTAATGCTCTTAGGCAAACTAAGCCGCCTGCAAATGAGCTTTCCCAGGGAGGGGGGGGAGCAGAGGAGAAGGCTGCAGGTGCACTGTTTTGCCAGCACGGGTGATGGATGTGTCCCCTTGCTCGCTCATCTGCAACCCCATCACTGCCAGCACATCACTCCCTATAAAATACCCTGGCCTCGCAACCTAGGGCATCTTTGCCTTCAAGGAGGGAAATGGGAAGAATTAAAAAAGAAAATCAATTCCCACTGCGGAAAAGTCAAAACCCAAGACAGGATGGGCCTAGAGGGGAAGTGAGTGTGCAGACAGCCATGCTCGGAGTCAAGGGAAACCCAGTGCTTCCCTGGGTCATCACCCGCTGGACTCTTGTTTTGAAGCTGGTCCCTTCCCTGGGTCAGTGGCTGCTTAGCGCCGCGTGGCTGGAGCCTCAAAATAGACCATAAGCACATAAGTAACCCGAGCCAGGCTGGCATGCATCCCTTCGCCTCTCCTCCTGATGCCCCAGCACACAGAAACTTTCCCCTCTGGGCTGTTTTACCCCACTGCTATGAGATAACATGGGAGGAGTGAGGTGCGCCGAGCACCAACCAGCTCATCACACCGTCTAGCTGTGGTTGCCAGGCTATGCCCAAGCATTATTTAGAACCCGCCTGCAGGCTGCTTCTTCACCAGTGGTCCCCCACCTATCACTCCTCCTGGACAAGGTAGAAAAAAAATATAACAAAAGCCTCATGGGGGGAGATATGGACAGAGAGATCACTCAGGAATTACTGTCATGGGCGAAACAGACTCAACTTGGGGAAATCTAATTTAATTCACTACCAATCAAATCAGAGTAGGATAATGAAAATAAAACTAAATTTTAAACCACCTTTCTGCTCCCTCCTCCCCTCTTCACAGGCTTAACTTCACTCCCAATTTTCTCTACTTCCTCCTGCCAAGCAGCACAGGGGGACAGGGAATGGGGGTTGTGGTCAGTTCACCACATCTGCTGTTCCTTCCGCCGCAGGGGGAAGACTCCTCACACTATTCCCTGCTCCAGCATGAAGTCCCTCACACAGGAGACAGTCCTCCATGAACTTCCCCAACCTGAATCCTTCCCAAGGGGTACAGTTCTTCACAAACTGCTCCAATACTGGTCCCTTCCATGGGGTGTAATCCTTCAGGAACAGACTGCTCCTGCATGTGTCTCTGTGGGGTCACAGGTCCTGCCAGGAGCCTGCTCCAGTATGGACTTTCCATGAGGTCACAGCCTCCTTTGGGCATCCACTTTCTCTAGTGTGGGGTCCTCCATGGGTTGCAGGAGGATATCTGGTCCACCGTCAACCTCACTGGGCTGCAGGGGGACATTGCCTCACCATGGTCTCTTCCTCAAGCTGCAGGGGAATCTCTGCTCTGGTGCCTAAAGTACCTCCGTTCCCCTCATCCTTCACTGACTTCGGTGTCCACAGAAATGTTTCTCTCATATATTCTCACTCCTCTCTCTGGCTGCAATTGCTCTTCAACAGTAACTTCTTCATCCCTCTGAGATCTGAGAGGCACAAGCATCATTACTGATGGGCTCAGCCTTGGCCAGTGGTGGATCCGTCTTGGAGTCAGTGGCATTGGCTCTAATGCACACAGGGGAAGCTTCTAGCAGCTTCTCATAGAAGACAGCCTTGTATCCCCTGCTACCAAAACCTTGCCATGCAAACCAAATACAAAATCAAATAGCAATGGGGAAAAAATATCCAGGCGAGGTGGTAGGAGGAAGCAGGGCTGCTCTTCTAAATGTGCCCAGCTTGGCTGCTAAAATCAAGTACTTCCCCACTAGCAGGGCGCTAAGAACCACTCAAATGGAGGAAAGTGGAAATGGCCCCAGATCATCCCATTGCAACCCCAGTTTCACTGAAACAAAGGACCCAAGGATTCTCTGCTTTTCCTTTTAATGCTTCAGCTCTTGGCTCTTTAAGCTTCCACCGCATTTAACCACGTCTCACCTTCTGCCTCTCCAGGCTTAATGCAGTGGCATGAGAGGTGCTTGCCCTGCACAAGGAAAAGCAGCAAAAAATAACTTTTCTCCACCCCAAAAAACCTCATTCTCTGTTTTAACTGGCTGCAGGGTTGTGTTAATACAAACCGTGCTCACAATTATCTGTGTCCTGGATTAAACCCACTCGCTGAGCAACCCCGCAGGACAAGGAGCTGCTGTAAGCACTAACACCATTGCATGCTGGCAGTGTAAGCTTGCTGCCCATCATCATCCAACACACAGTCCATGCTCCATCTGTGCTGGATACCATGTAATTTTTTATTGGCTTGGGTGTACCCACTGCCAGTAACAGAGGTTCACAGGGAACTGCTTGTATACGAGAACAGCGAGTGCTCCTTTCCCACAAAGTCTCCTCTCCAGTGGAAGCGTTTCAAGTGTTTTGGCAATTGCATCTCCTGGCAATTCAGCCCCAAAGCCCATAAATCCCTAATGGATATTGAATAGCAAATTATCCCCAGCTCTACAGGCTGCGATGCTGATCACCATATTAAGCATGGTAGAACAACGGGTATTTCAGCTAATATAAATAACCTGTCAAGTGAATAAATATCCTTCTGACTTGAATGTTATGGAAGATCTGTAGGAAGAACATGAGGATGCAGTACAGAAACCCCGGATGAGGGTGCTCATCACAGATGAGTGGAGGAGCCAGGTGCCCTGCTGCCATCGTCCCCCTCATTTACCCAAAGCTGGGGCAGGACAGGGACCACAAACCTGCAACCTACCTAACACTGCCAACCCTATATCTGCAAGCTCATCTTAAAGCTTCATCAGTGATGTTAGCCTCTTAATTTCTACAAGCATCCTCATCCAGGTTGCCCAAGGCCAGGTTAGAGGAGGTTTTCAGCAATCTAATGCAGTGGGAGGTGTCCCTGCCCATGGCAGAGGTGTTGGAACTGGGTGATTTTTAAGGTCATTCCAACCCAAACCATTTTATGATTCTATGATCTATTTTCCAGCTGGAGCCATATGACATGGTGGGCTTGTTCCTTGCAAAGCCCCTGAATACCACACATACCGTGTGAGCCACAACGATGTTATTCACCAAAACTGTGGAAGTTTATGGTTCTTCTACAAGAATTTTTACAGCAAGAGGCTGGTAAGGATCCAGGATGAACACACTCTGATGTGGCAAGAATGGAGGATGCTGTTCTGGGGGATGGTGAAGACTGAACCACCACCTCCCTGCCTATACTCCAAAGTGGCAGGGATCACGGGGCTCTCCTAATTATTCCTGAGCAATGCAGCGCCTCCATTACGCATACTTTGGCCTCTCAGCTGTCCAGGGACAGATCTTGCAACAGCAGAGATGGAGCTGTTCTTCCTCCCAGCACTGTGAGGCAAAATAAAGCCAGGGCTGCCTTGCTGCAGCTAACAAAAGGGCTTGTCTGGACCAGTAAGCAGATACCAGACCTGATGGCTATGCTGCTGGTACTCCAGCTGATGGGATGCAGCTGCTGAAGTCAGGTTTTCCTAAGCACAGCAACTCCCCAAGCAAAGGAAAAGGAAGCTCTGCAGAGCCACACTGTCGCTCCACGTGGGCTTCAGCAGCGGGACTTGGAACAAAGGCTCTTACTCACCCAAACAATATATATCTCACCCGTGTATAAATATAGCTATCTCCCGAGTGAGCACATCTCATGTTCAAAGTTCACCTTCTGAAAACACCCATCTGTGTTACATTTGCTTGACCTTTCTCCTAGTTTCAGCCCACACTGCAAGACATCAACTCGCCTTTTCCCTCTGTGGCTGATTAAGTCCTACTCTGCCTGTTTCCAATCTCACTTCCATAATGAGTATTTCTATCACCCTGAAAACTGCATGCATGTTTCTGAGTAGTCCTGGTTATTCCCATGTAGGAGCTTTGAACACATCTACCACTGCCTTGTGTGACCACAGTGAGCAGGTCTATGGTGCTTGGTCACATGCAGGAGGGGAGCAGTGCCACCACCGCCACTGGTGTCACCACTGTCATGAGAACGACCCTGGCAACCACTGCCATCAACATCACCACTCTCAGAAGCACCAGTAGCACCATTACTGCCACCAGCAGCATCACCGCTGCTGCCACCAGCAGCACCATCACTGCCATCCCTGCAACCACGACCACCACTGCCACCAGCACCAGCAGGACCACCATTGTCACCACCAGCACCACCACTGCCATCCCTGCAACCACTGCCACCAGCAGCATCACCTCTGCAACCACTGCCACCTGCAGCATCACCTCTGCCACCAGCAGCACTACCAGCACCACTGCCAGGGAGGACACATCCCAGGACACAGAGAACCATAATGCTGTCCCCAGCCCATGACCACAGCCGGGTCCAACCGGAGGAAAGCCAACACACTGAGATTTCCTCTGGTTGCATTCGCACGGAAGGAAACAGGAAAGATATGGGAGGAGAGCGACGGAAACAAAACACCCTGCAGAAGCTGGCATCTGGGGGGCAGAGATGTAAGCAGTCAACGGCACACCCTGCTTCAGGTGCAAGAAAGAAAAAGCAGATGAGAATGTCCCAGGAAAGCCGTGGCGGGCACTGTGGGGAGGCGATGGCAGTTGTGGGGTACTTGCCACAAGGACCAGAGCAGTGCTTGGCACCATCTGCCAGGGAAGCACTGCAAGGTGTTTCCTCCAAGGGGTTATTTTTCCTTTTGCTTCTTATGCCACAGGGGATGTTTTCTAAACAAAACAGCAAAAAGGAGGATTAAAATCGCACGGCTGCAGAGGGAGACCACTGGGGAGTAATCAGCAGCCCACCAAAACACACACCTGCAAGAAAAACCAGGTCATACATCTTCCTACACATCCTTTTCAGTGCAGGGTAAATGCTGGCTCACATGCAGATTCGCAAAACAGAGCTGTGTGGCCCCTGCTTTCACAGCCCCGGGCAGCTTTAAGGAGTTTTGTGATTAGACAGTGGGGAAATAAACCAGCATGAGTTGGCATAGAGATTTGCAAGCAGGAGGCACTTGGGAGACTGGGACAGAGGGAGGAATGGGAAAGAAGACACAGCTAGCCAAACAGATAAAAAGAAGAGCATATTCTTCCCAGTGCTGTGCAAGCTGGGAATGCACCAGAGACCCTGGTTAACACGATCAACCTCCTTTTATCTTTAATTTGCACCTTTTTTCTTTGAAGAGAGGCTGAGGTATGGCATTTAAAAAGCCTAAAATGGCCCTCCGGGAGTTGTTTTTCCATTTTGCCTGCTTTGGTGATGGTCCTCAGCCCCAAAGGGACATGGACCCCATGCTGATGCGAGGATGCCCACAATCCCTCTCCCATTCAGTTTGAGTGGGGCAATGCTCCAGAAGAAACATAAAATGCTCCAGGCATCCCTTGAAGAACTTCAGCAGGGTTTTGCTCCTACATACAAAGCCCCCCAAGCAACTTAAATTTGGGATATGCACAGATGCCATTGTTTTAGTGAATTTGTTCTTGCACCACAAGAGATTTAGCCACTGGGAGAAGCTCATAACAAACACAAAAAGGCACCAAATGTTCAGTGCTGAGAGGAAAAGGACCCCCTTCACCAGCTGAATGCAGCCCCCCTGCCTGTCCCCAGCAGCGAATGACTCAAGGGCAGCCAGATCTTGGGTTTATAAATTGGGATATCCCCTCTGCTGCCTTCCTCCAGTAGCAGTGAGGAGCTCTCAGCTGTGGAACCAATTTCCTGGCTTGGATTTGAAGGGAAAGGAGAAAAAAAAAAAAAAAAAAAAGGACGTGTGAAAGAGAAGCCAAATCCACTGGGAAAAGTAATAGCAGGCTTTAGGCTGGCTGCCTCCCAAATCTGCAGAGGGTGCGTCCTGGAGGCATCTTTTGAGGGGGGTAGAAGGCTCAGTTGCTTGGACACAACCAGCCCCCATGCTCTGCTTCCCGAAGCACAGGGAAGTCAAGCATCCCAAATACCAGGGCCAGCTCTTCCCCATCCTTCAGGGATTTCTTTTGGCCATAGGAATCAGGATAAAATAAGCAACTCTGCCCTCTGATGCTCCATTTCCAGGCTTCCCAAGAGCATCTTTGATAAGAAAAAAATCCAAAGCAGCATCCTCTCCCCAAAACATATGTAGAGGGGCAAACCAACCCCAGTGGTCCCCCCCCGACAACTGCCACCACCATGTACTGCTCCCACCCCAAGTCTCCAGTGTGGCTGAACATCTGGCTCATCTTTTCTTGTGGTTTCTTGAAGCATTCTAAGTGAATATAATGCTTGTGGCAGGTGTCTCAATGGAAAAATGGAGGAGGGGACAACGCTTCTTATGGGGGACACATCAGGAGTGCGAGCAGTATCAGCCACCCAATAAGGGCATGAGGCTGGTGTGACCTCCCATTCATAGAATCATTAAGGTTGGAAAAGACCTCTAAGGTCATCCAGTCTAACTATCAGCCCAACACCACCATCCCTACTAAATAAACCATGTCCCAAACTGACATATCTACACGTTTTTTGAACACCTCCAGGAAAGGAGACTCCACCACTTCCCTTGGCAGCCTGTTCCAATTCTTCACCACTCCTTCAGTAAAAGAAATTTTTCCTCATATCCAGCGTATCCCTCCCCTGGTGTAACTTGAGGCCATTTTCTCTTCCCCTATTTCTAGCTACCTGGAGAAAAGACCTGTGCCCACTGCACTACAACCTCCTTTCAGGTAGTTTCAGAGGGCAATGAGGTCTCACTTCAGCCTCCTCTTCTCCAGACTAAACAACCCCAGTTCCCTGAGCTGCTCCTCCTAACACCTCTGCTCCAGACCCTTCACCAGCTTTGTTGTCCTTATCTGGACATGCGCCAGTACCTCAATATCCTTCTTGTACTGAGGTCTGAAAAATACAATTTGAGACTGTGCTGGGGAGGCTGGCTTTGGGAAATATGCAACCCGTATTTACTTTTTCTACTGCCTATGCCAACACTTGTGTTTTCGGTCCCTAATTTTCAACCGCCCCATTTTCTACCAGACTTTTGCTACTTGGCATGTCCCTGCTCAGTAGTGGCATCCTGATGTGAAGATATCCCTGTGTTGTCTGGTCCTACCTCTTCATCAACCCAACGGCAGCCCTGACCAAAGGGCACTGGCAGCCCTTTCTGCGTCACTGGCATGTCTTGCACAACCTCCAACGCCAACTGGCTGCGGTGGCTTTGATGGATGTTTGCTGAAGAGGCTCTAGGGGACTCAGTCTACCTAAAGGGTGGATTTCGACCTGCTGATAGTGTTTTGAAATAGTGCTCCACATCATGCTGGATATGGCAAAACAGGAGAGAAAAAATGTGCTCTGCCTGCGATGAGCCTCATGGAAAGGTCTCTGGTGGCATCAAGCTATAGCCAGCACTGACTAGGAAGTTCAGCTCTGGAGAAGGTAGCTCTTCTAAGTCACTAGCATCAGACTGAGATGAGGTTTGAGAGCCCTTGAGCTTCCTCTGCTATCCAGACGCTGTACTGTCAGGGGCTGTCATCTCAAACTATCTCACCCGTGCTCCCAAGTACCAGATCTACACATTTCATCCCATGGAGACTTGGTCAGACATACCATGGTCCTACAACTACCTGAAAGGAGGTTGTAGCAAGCTCGATGCTGCTCTCTTCTCCCAAGTAACAAGCGATAGTACAAGAGGAAACAACCCCAAGTTGTGTTGGGGAGGTTTAGATTGGATATTAGAAAAGATTTCTCTAATTGAAGAGTGGTGAAGTGTTGGGAAAGGCTGCTCAGACAAGTGGTGGAGTCTCCTTCCCCAGAGGTGCTCAAAACATATGTAGATGTGGCACTTTAGGACATGGTTTATTTAGTAGTCATGGTGGTATTGGGCTGACAGCTGGAGTTTATGATCTTAGAGGCCTTTTCCAATCTTAATGATTCCATGATTCTACAGTATCATGACAGGCTGCTGGGGGCTGGCAACACCACCAGCTCTCTCCCTTGTGGTGTTCCCCCCTAGGGCCACTAATAACGTGGAGAGATGCCAGGGGAAACACACTGGGTGTTAGCTAGAGTAATTAAAAGCTGTGTAGCAAGTGAAGTGAGATGGGAAAATGCCCTGCTCTTGATGAGATGCTGCAAGGTCCAATAGTGCCAAGGCATGTTGCAGACCCCCAGCACAACAAGCTCCTAGCTCATCCCACTGAGCCCAGATCCTACAGAGGAGGTTTTCCTTGCAACCGCCTTCCAAAAACCTCCCTAAGTCCAGCAAAGAGCCACGGCACGACTCCCTGGCTGCTGCAGGACCACTTCTCTGCAATTGCAGCATGTCAGCAAAGCTCTAGGGACAAAGATGGGTACCTCTGAGATGCCAGTTTGGATGCATGACTCCTGGCATGGCCAGATTCTTACCCTCATCCTCTCTATGGACTGAGCTGCTGCTGCTCTTGTGCAAAAACCCAGTGCCAAGGGACACTGTACTGGCAGGTGCTGAGATGCAGAACTTGCAGAGCAAATACAGGTGGTTTTCTTTCAAGTAAAAGATCAAAGGGGATGAAATGCCAATAGCCGCAGCCGCTCTTGATGCTGGTGGGATGTCAGTGTCTCCACATGATGTGCAGAGCCTGCCTGGCATGTAAAGCATTGCCCCTTGTCCTCGGCCTGATTCACATCCTGGCAACATGGGAGATGTGGGTCCAAATGGAAAGGAGGAGAAGGGAGGATTAAACATCACTTTGGAGGAAGGAGATTAAGCTGGCACAGAGCTCAGGTTGCTCAGAGTCTGCAAACTAGGGAGCTCCTGAAACTCAGAACCCCCTGAAAATGCATCTTGCAGCTGGGTCCACAGGGGTATAAAAAAGCAAGGAAGCAGCTGCAGCTTTTCCTCCAGCTCAGGGATCTGTGGCCACTGGGGACTTGGAGAAAGATGAGTTTGATGGACAGACTATTTGATGGATTGAGAACTGTCTGCATGGCAATCGCATCCAGGGATCGGCAGTCAATAGCTCAATGTCCACATGCAGATCAGTAAGAAGTCCATATTAGGTTCAATATCTTTACAAATGAGATAGACAGTGGGATTAAGCACACCCTCAGCAACTTCAAAGATGACACCAAGCTCAGTGGAGCAGTTGAAAAGCTGGGGATGCCATCCAGAGGGACTTAGTCAGGCTTGAGGAATGGTCCCGTAAGAACCTTATGAAGTTCAGCAAGGCCAAGTGCAAGGTCCTGCACCTGCATCAGGACAATCCCCATTATCATGAATGGGCTGAATGTCATTTCCCTGAGGAAAAGGTCTTGGGGATATTGGTGGATGAAAAATGGGACATTAGCTGGCAATGTGCGCTTGCAGCCTAGAAAACCAATTGCATCCTGGGCTGCATAAGAAGCAGCACGGCCAGCAGGTCAAGGGAGGGAATTCTGCCTCTCTATTTCATTCTTGTGAAACCCCTCTTGGAGCACTTGAGTCCAGCTCTGGGGTCTGCAGCAGATGAAAGAAATGGACCTGCTGGAGAGAGTCCAGAGGAGGGCCACAAGGTCAGACAGCTGGAAAACCTCTGCTGTGAAGAAAGACTGAGAGAGTTGTACTTGTTTAGCCTGGAGAAGAGAAGGGAGAACCTTATGGTGGCCTTTCAATATATATAAAGGCTTATAAGAAAGATGGCGAAAGAGCTTTTACTAGGGCCTGTAGCGATAGGACACCAGGCAATGGTTTTACATTTAAAGAGGGTACGTTTATATTGTACATAAGGAAGAAATTTATTGTGGTAAGAGTGGTGAGACATTGGAACAGAATGCCCAGAGAGCTGTGGATGCACCATCTCTGGAAGTGTTCCAGGTCAGGCTAGACGGGGCTGTTAAGCAACCTGGTCTAGTGGGAGGTGTCCCTGACTGTGGCAGTGACACTGGACTCGATGCCCTTTAAAGGTCCTTTCCCTCTCAAACCATTTTCTGATTCTATGCCTGATGGCCAGGGTGGTACCATGGCCCTTCTCCAGGGTTTTCCATTCCAGCTTTCACTCACCTCCCAACTTGCTTCTTCACTGAGTAGGGTCCAAACAGGATTCAAGATTAACCAAGGGATTAAAAAAACTCACTGGAACAGGACTCTCTGAACATTAGGAAAATGGGCTGAAAACTCATTAGGAATGGAGTCCTGCAAGGCTGCAGCTTGGGACACGGTCTCAGACTATAAAAATGGGCTCCTGTATTACAATCATAGAAGTGTAGAATACCAGATTGGAAGGGACCTCAAGGATCATCTGGTCCAAACTTTCTTGGCAAAAGCAGAGTCTAGACAAGATGGCCCAGCACCCTGTCCAGATCAATCTTAAGTGTCCAGTGTTGGGGAAATCAAGCTGGTCTTGGAATCAAGCCGGTCTCCTTCTGGGCTGTAAACCAGGAGGAGAAAGTAGCTCTACACAAACATGTTTTAAATCACACCCTCACACTGCAGTGATGCTCTGGCACGCCAAGGCTGCTCCCGGCAGCTGTTTAAGGAAAAACCAGCTAAGAAAAGGAACTGATGGCAACTACAGATAGCTTTTGATACACATGATAAGCAGAGTCAGCTAACCATATCCCTGTCATTCACAGGATTTCCAGTAGTGGTTTTATAAAATACAGCAAACACCCTGGCAACTCAGGAAGAGAAATTGCAAAGATTTGCATAAGCAAAAAGACTGTCCTGAGCAGGAGATATCAGAGCTGCCTCAGGATGCAGCTACTCACTTCTCTCCCCATGTCAGCAGAGAGAGTGATGCGAGGGCTGTGCAGCAGAGCCCAGCTGGCTGTGATGGACCGAGTCCAGGTGATTCTGGAGACTATTGAAGAAGGGCCATGTCCTTAAGGGAATGGCAGGAAGAGGAAGAAACCCACCCCGTGTACAAGTGTTGCCATTGAACACCATGTGAACTTCGCCACGTATCAGGATGCCACATCCCACATAAACAGAACACCCAGGAAAAGCAAATCCAGCAGTAGACCACTAGACCACTGCAACATCAAAGAACCTTTCCAGACTGATACTGCTTTTGGACAACATGGAAGTTAAGTCCTCATCCCATAGCACTTTTGGGGCTGGAAGAGCCCACAGTCAGCAAGGCCATGCTGCTTCTCCCCTTAAACACCAGAAGATTTACAAGAGAGTGTCAGACTGCTCAAGAAATGCCCAGGAATGCTTACTCATGGGCAGCTTTAGCTTTGACTTGCTTTCATCCGGATATTTGCATGAAACTGGTGCTCCCTTTAGGGAAATGCAAATTCCCCGCAGACAGTGAAGCGTTTGAAAGCACTGGCTGCTCAGATGCCCTGGGCAGGGAAGCAACATTTTTATTACCTGAAAATTAAATAAAGGCTAAGATGTAAAGGCTTCCCACCCTGCTCAGCAGGAAAACTTCCCCAGTTCCTACAGCCGGATCCAGCAGGGATGGGACAGGCAGTATGCGGCATTTCATCTGTGCTCTGTACATCCTCCCCAGCCCCAGGGGTAAAGTTTAATGGCATGGAGACACGCAAGCTGCTCCTGCTCTGCTTGGCTCCTGAATGGTTTCAGAGGCATTCTGACACCCTGGCGTGGGTTGCACTTCCCGGCCACCCTTGCTGTGCTGGAGCAGGTTCTAATCAAGCTGAATGCAAATGAGCTTCCCTAGGTAAATTAAGCTGCAACCTCAATTTCATCCTTTATGATGGAGCCAACCGCCTGCTAGTGATGACAAAAAATATTTTTGGAGATGCACATACACGTGTTCTGCCTCTCAGAAGTGAGAAAGGCAAAAGCGATGAACATAAAAGCAACCCCAAACAACAAGCAAAATGCCAAAACTGCTGTACAGGGGAAAGGCCCTTCATTTTGGACCTGAGGGAGAGGCAAAGCCAGAAAGCCTTATCTCAGCCAACCCAGCGATGCTCCAACTATTCTGCTGGAGGGTCCTGGAGACTAAGCTGCTGCACTGGGCTCTGAAAAGCCAGTGGAACCAGCCCTGCTTCACCCCAGGACATTACAGCCAGCAGCAAGAATACATGGCAGCATTTTCCCAAAGCCACTGGCTGCGTGTGCCACAAACAAAATGGGACCATGCCTAAAATCCAGGCCGCTCCATGATCCTTTCTCCCGCCTCTCGTGCCCCGCTGATCTCACTAGGCACCATCGATCCCTCCCCTGGACTCCTTGCTCAGCAGCAGCACTGGGTGCTCCTGCATGTAAGGGCTCTGTAGTAGAGCCAAGGGACCTATCCTGGGTGTTCCTTTTCTGCCAGAAAGAGGTCATCAAGAGAGCAGCTTGGACGTCTGGGTTAAATACTTGTTTTGATATCCAGCTGGACTGGTCCCTGCCTTTCAGACCCCAGGGACATAGAAGAAGGTTTCAGCCTGCGGAGGGAGGTAGACATCCATTTCCAGTCCTGCCAGCCATGGCTGTGCCCTGGGGAGGCTTTTTCTCCATCTCTTCTTCATGCTCCTTCCTGAAGAGCCAGGCTGCAGTGAACAGAAAATGTAACACTGAGGAAAGTCTAGGAAGACCTTGCAGAAGTGCAGAAACACTCAATGCTGACTTAGGGCTGGATCAATTCCCCCATTATAAGCTCTTGTGGTGTGGAGAACCAGCTAAAGGACAGCATTTCTATTAATATACCTAGCTCCATGCTGAAATCTCTCTACCTTAGCAGAAAAAACACACTACAGCGCCCTGCAGGAGCTGCGCACAGAGTACTTGCAGCAGCCAGCACAAAGGACATTTTGCTGTTTTACAAAGAGTTTATATTTGGCTTTGCACATGACAACCAAAAGCAATATCAGTCCTAGGATGGGCTGTCCCACTGTGGCACAGCCTATGGGAGCAGAGAGACAAAGCCACCACAGATGTCCCCTCCAGTCACAGGGCACACGGCTCAACCGCTTGAGCACAGTCATCTGCCACCCAGTGTGGCTCAGCCCTGCTGGCACGACGGCACTGAGACGTCAAGGATTGCCTTGGTGAAGGCACCTGGGAGCCAGTCTCACCTTCGGGGAATTCTTTAAAAAAAAAACAAACCAAAATCAAACCAACCAAGTTTATTTTCACCTGAGACCTCACCTAAACCTGAAGTACTGCATTCAGTTCTGGAGTTCTCAGCACAGGAAGGACATGGATCTGTTAGAGGGAGTCCAGGAAGCCACAGAGATGATCAGAGGCCCGGAGCACCTCTGCTATGAGGACAGGCTGAGAGAGTTGGGTTGTTCAGCCTGGAGAAGAGAAGGCTCCGGGGAGACCTTATAGCAGCAGCCCAGTACTTAGAGGAACCCTAAAGGAAAGTTGAGAGTGGTTCTTTATCAGGGAGTGCAGGGATAGGATGAGGTGGAACAGTTTTAAGCTGTAAGAAGGGAGATTTAGATGAGATAGTAGGAAGTAATTTGTTTCCTGTGAGGGTAGTGAGGCACTGGCACAGTTTGCCCAGAGACGTCATGGATGCCCCATCCCTGGAGGTGTTCGATGCCACGTTGGATGAGGCTTTGAGCAACCTGATCCAGTGGGAGGTTCACCCATGGCAGAGTGTTGGAACTGGATGATCTTTAAGGTCCCTTCCAACTGCAACCATTCCATGGTTCTGTCACTGATCTCTTCCCAGCCTGCCTCCTTGCAAACAGGCAGCTGTACAAGCACGGTACTGTGAGCAGCACAGAGACAGGGATGGGCAGCCAAGGGCTGCTAAATGAGCACTGTAATCAAACACCAAAGCACAGTGGGAAACTCCACTGCACATTCCCAGGCGGGAATTTTCCCAGCATTTTCTTTTATCAGCTGGTCGATAAAACATTTCCCACCTCATTTCCAGCTCTACAGTAAGCGTCCTTCATCAAACAGATGGAGTACATCCTCTCTCCCACCATTAGCACACCCTGGGCAGGCATTTACTAGATACACATCAGGACTTCCCCTGAACGCTGCCCCTTCGCTGCTTTTATTCCACCGGATGCTGGCATCTGAAGGACATTGGGGACTCTGCCAAGACACTTCCCTGAAGGGTCTGAAAACACCAACCAATTCCTCTGGTAAAGCTTAACCTGCAGCCTCTCTGACTGAGCTTCTGTGTGCCAGCAGGACCGTAGCAAGCTGCACTTGGATGGATAAAGGTGAAGTCTTCACCTAACTGAACTGCAGAGCAAATACGCTTCCAGGAGACAATGGTGCAGCATCAGTCTTGCACTGGGGTAGGAATATCACAGAACCACAGACTCATTAAGGCTGGAAAAGACCTCGAAGTCCATCAACTCCAATCATCAGTGCACAGCCACGTCTTTGAAGCCATGTCCCCAAGTGACACGTCTACATGTTTTTTCAAGACTTCCAGGAATGAAGACTCCACCAGTTCCTTGGGCAGCCAGTTCCAATTCTTCACCACTCTTTCAGTACAGATCTTTTTCCCTAATATCCAATCTAAACTGCCCCTGTTGCAACTTTAGGCCATTTCCTCCTGTCCTTTCACTTCTTAGCTGGGAGAAGAGATCACGACCGACCTCACTACAACCCCCTTTCAGGTAGTCACACAAAGCAATGATGTCTCTCCTCAGCCTTCTGTTCTCTAAACTAAACAACTTCAGTTCCCTCGGCTGCTCCTCATAATACTTGTGCTCCAGACCCTTCACCAGCTCTGCTGCCCTTCTGTGGAAACACTCCAGCACCTCAATGTCCTTCTGGTATATAAAGGATGCGAATCCCTTGAATATGAGATTTTGGTTAATGCGGTTAATGCTGAAGATTAAATATGAGCTCACCCACTTCATCAGCACAATCACAGGCAAGATCATCATTGCGGGCACCAAGATCACCAGCTCGTCACCAGCAGCATAACCTGGCTGTTCCTCCCTCACCCAGGTTGCAATTATAGCCCCAAGGATGAGGACAATTCCCAGCAGCTGGGACTACAGGTACATCCCTTTGATGCCAGGGTGTCGTAAAATTCTAGTCCTTGACTCACCACTTCAATAAAACAAACAAAAGCTCAATGAAATCGCTGCTAACTTTAGCAGATGCCAATTTCAGCAGCTTGCGGGAGGAACTGCTGCCCAGCTGTGTTCATGACACCTCTTCTGCATTTTTATCCCTAGCAGAGCTTCAGGCATATAGTCTGATTTTTTTAACGCTTGAAGGCAGTTTTGGGGAGTATACAGCCATTTTTAAAGTAGATCAGAACAGAAAAGAGTATTTTAAAGGAAAATAGAAAAAAAAAAAAAAAAAAAAAAAAAAAAAAGCCTTATCCCAGATCATCATCTGCAAAATCCCTGCAGCGTAAGACTTGCTAGCAAAAAGGGCTAATTGAGGCGCATGGTTTAGTGATTGATAGGAATGGTTGGACTCGATGATCCGGTGGGTCTTTTCCAACCTGGTGATTCTATGAAAACCTGCACCCATAAGTCAGACATCCCTATTTCTAACCCCCAAACCACAGCTGTGCCATGAAACAGTAAAGCTGGGCCATAGGTGTGCCACTGGCTCCCACCTGTCCATAGATCTCTGCCAGCCTGGGCTTGTTATCTTGGGTGAATGGAATCAGTTTACATGGCTGTCCTGTACAAAAGATTTTTACACACTTGCCATCGCTCATACGGGCTTAAAACACAGTATTTCCTTCAGCTTTAATTTTTGGAAGTGATTTATCACAGTCCTACACTTTAGCAAAGAATAACAAAGGGACAGACAATACTCAAGAACAGCTCTGGTATCCATGGTAAGATATCCATGGTAGAACCAAGGTTTAAATTAGCAGATTTTGATTCATAGAATCATTAAGGTTGGAAAAGATTTCTAAGATCATCAAGTTCAACAGTCAGTCTAACATCACTATGCCTACTAAACCATGTCCTGAAGTGACATGTCTACACATTTTTTTTAACACCTGAGGGAAGGAGACTCCACCACTTCACTGGGCAGCCTGTTCCAATGCTTCACCACATTTTTAGTAAAGAAATTTTTTCCAGCATCCAATCTAAACCACCCCTGGCATAATCTGAGGCCATTTCCTCTTGTCCTACCACTTGTTACTTGGGAGGAAAGACCAGTGACCACCTTGCTAGAACCTCCTTTCAGAGAGCTGTAGACAGTGATAAGGTCTCCCCACAGCCTCCTCTTCTCCAGGCTAAGCAATCCCAGCTCCCTTAGCTGCTCCTCGTAAGACTTGCGCTCTAGACCCTAGTCAAACATTTAGTCTCCATATCACGCCTTTTTCAATGAGTTTATATTCAGGAAGCCATCCCAAATGCTTGCCTTAAAAGCTGTTTGTTTCTGGCTTCTGTCCATTAAATCAGATAAATGGGAGTTTATAAGTTCACAACTTGAGCTGAAGTCAGAAAGTTTTGCCTTGCATTTTCCAGAGCTGATTCACAGCCAGCCTAATTCAAAAAGTGGGTTTGCTTCAAGTTTGCTGTCATTTCAGAGTTCATTTGCAGTTTAAAGTGGTGTTCCGCTCCTGCCTGATGTCTCCCGTGCTATCATCCCAACTCAGTGCAAGTGTGTATCAGCACACATCTGTGCTTCCCAATGAACCCAACTCGTTGACCTTGAGTGAAAAATGTCCTTGGATTTTTCTTCTCTGCTAGATATTAGCTGGGGTTGTTTAGCCTGGAGGAGAGGAGGCTGAGGGGAGACCTCATTGCTCTCTAGAACTACCTGAAAGGAGGTTGTAGAGAGGAGAGTGATGGCCTTTTCTCTCAAGTGACAGGGGACAGGACAAGAAGGAATGGCCTCAAGCTCCGCCAGGGGAGATTTAGGCTGGACATTAGGAAAAAATTCTTCACAGAAAGGGTCACTGGGCACTGGAACAGGATGGATGCACAAAGAGGTGGTTGATTCACCTTCCCTGGAGGTGTTTAAGGCACGGGTGGATGAGGTGCAAAGGGGCATGGTTTAGAGTTTGTTAGGAATGGTTGGACTTGATGATCTGTTGGGTCTCTTCCAACCTGGTTATTCTATGATTCTATGATATTCAAAAGGATTTAAGGAAAGGATTTTGGACTTGGGGCTAGATATTGTGGGCTGTCCTGGGCCTGAGCCATCATCCTTGATGCTAAGCACAGGCAGAAAGCTGGGGCATGCCACCTTGGGCTTTTATTTTTATCTTGAAGTGGACATTTGAGCTTTTCCAAACTGAGCTTTTTCCCCCTGTGCTACACCAATACAAGAATTCAGGCTTCCTTACTTCACTGAACTTGGTTGTATTTCTAGTCCGTAAAGTCAACAACAAGAGCAGCCAGTTTTTTGGCTCCCTTGGAAACTCTGCAGTCCAAGAAAATCAGATGAAACATTTGAATACACTCAAGCTTGTTCGTCAACAGTCTGATTTCTTAGGGACCTGACCCTGCCTTCAGGCTGACCGACGCTGCACCGACAGCAATATTTTTGGGTACTGTGTGAAATACTCCTGCAACGGCTCTGCTGCCAAGTCTTGCAAAAGTTCCCAGGCTGAGGGGCTGCCACTGAATGTAAGGAAGGAGCATCCATCGCAAGGTTCATATGAATTACTGAAACAACTCGGGTCACTGGGGAAGGGTCAGAAGCATGAAGACATGCATCACATTAAACACAACTCAATAAAACCACCAGAGTACATACATCTTACATTTTACACTGATACAGAAGGGTTGAGGTTGGAAGGAATCACCTCCAACCTCCACAGTTGATGAAGCACTACCATGGGCATCTCACCATTGATGCTTTGGTACCTTCATGGACATCCTGCAGTCACCACACACGGAAACATATCCCCTGGATGGACAGATGGGATTACTGCTCCTGCCTACTTGGAATTCTCCTCCTCTCAGAAAATTTAGCATCTAAAGTGCACGTCTAGCACAAAAGGATATAATCTCTTCTCTCTTTGCCCTGCCCAAGGTCACCAAAGGACAGAGAGCTATACTGAGGGAATTCTAGCCTCAAAATCACAGAGACACAAATCTCCCTTCTGAGATGCTTCCTCTCAGCTGTAAGCAGCATCAAACTCTTCATACAATGGGAAAAGCACCCCTCAACCCCAAAACACGGTCATCACCCTGAATCCTCCAAGAAGACTTGCCTGCAGAGAACATTTGAGGCGTGGTATCTAGTCATGGCCCGGGGACGAGGCATCTGGCTGAGCCCACAAGGTGGAAAGTTCAAGTGGCTGCTGTTTATTTGGCTTTGCAGTCAGCAGTCGCCCAGCCTGAACGTAGGCCAAGCACCTTTCCATCGCTGGAAGAGCTGTGGGAGTCTTTAAATAACCACTAGTGGTCAGGGCTTTGGTTTATGGCTTCACAGGATGGAAAACCATCCCTCACAACACATCTACTTCAGCTTTTTCCTGAGTATAAATGGCATCTGCTCACCTCCTTACCTCGTAGGTCTTCAAGTTCATACCATCAGGCCCACTTCCCTTCATGGAAGCTTGCTAGAAGCAGAAGAATATTTCAAAGCGCAGGCATAAAAATACATACAGGCTTTTTGTCCCCTGTTCACGATGAATTGTACAACCTACAGTCAAAGCTTCACTTCACATTTATATAAATTAGTGACTTTTTGGAGCTCTCCTCATCCTCCCTTCCCTGCCATTAAGGTTCATACTTAAAAACTCATCATACCCCAGCATCCACCTGCAGCCTTTCTTCACCATTATAAGGTGCTTCTCAACTTGCTGCCACCAGGCCAGTGCGTTGCCAGTTCATGGTTAAAATCAAGAATAAAGAATAAAACCTTTCCCCTGGGGAGAGCAGAAAATGCCAAGATCCACCCCCAAAAGGCTTTCTCATGTATTTCCCTGGGCAATTTGAAGCCAGAAACCTTGCCAAGACCTGGGCGGAAAGGGTCACCCAACCTGCTTTACTGATGGAAAGTTCCCAAATGCTGTTTGCTGGGAAGCCTGGCTCGTTTGGGATCTTGGCAGGGCAGGCTTGCCAGGACTCTGGGGGATAGAAATGAGGGGTTTTTACCTATAGCTGTCATTAACAAATTAACCTAAAATGACTGCCTCAAGAGGAAGCACTGTAAACACGCAAAATAGCTTTTTACAGTTGGAAAACAAGACCTTGCCCCGACCTCCTCTTGGGCAGATTCACTGGTGCACAGCAAACCAGTATTTTATTTTAAACAGCGCTTGTAAAGTGAAAAAAAAGCTACTTCCTTGACATTTAAGTCAGGTAAGGACACAGTGGGCTGTTCTGCCTTATAAATAAGCCTGCTCTTGTATACACATGCATTTTAAAATAAGCTTTTGTAATGTAAACACACAGGCTTTCACAAAAAATAATTCAGCCTCACTGAAACCATTTACTTGAGGCTGAGCCAGGCTTCTTTTGCCACTTCAGAGATCTGTACAGAGGATGCTAATTTAGACCCCTACCCCACCCCTTAGAGACAGATATAATACAAACATGCAATTCCATTTTCAATTTTCTGCAGCCCTCCTGTCCCTTAAAGGGGACAAGAAAGATCAAAATATGGTATTTTTCCTAAGGATCATCCCTAGAGAGGCACATTTGCCTTTGGTTTGAAGCATGAGGTTATAGGAAAGGAAGGTCGGGGTGCGAAGGGTTCCTTCCAACCCAATGTACATAAGAACTTTCCATGCTGCTTACCTTCTTTGCGCCATTGAGATGGGTAATATTTCTACTTGTCCCTGTCCTCCACACAAAAAGAGAGGAGCCAATCATCAGGAAATCTGGACTGTAAAAATAAAACACAGTCTTGGCTTTGGAGGGGCAGGTGCAAGGGGAAGAACTATTTTTGACCCTTGTTCTGCCAGATGGGAATGCTGGGATCTCTCCGAGCGAGGCTTGCCAGAGTTTAGGAGATTTATTTGGATGTGGTGGAGGGTTCTGACTGGTGATTAATCCTGGTGCTGAGCACTTGGGGCCAGGAGAGCCAACATCAAAGCATTCCTGCATTTTCTGGGGAAACGGGAGAGGTGGCAGACAGCAGCTCTGTCTCCTCCCTACACAGCTGCTGGGGCAACAGGCAGCACAGACCTGATGCTTGTGGCTCTCTATGACCCAGGAAAGCTCTCAAGGTGTCTGAGTAAACTTGTGAGGCTGGATCTTCCTGCTTGATTTGTTAGGTTTCCAACCTGCTGCAAGCACAAGCTAAGTAAACCACCAGGAGAGGAGCTGGAAAATAATAGCATTGCAACAGAGACCCATTGCTGCCACCAGCCAGAGAAGGTGTTTGTGACTTTCTTCCATGCCAGCTAGACCCAGACAAGCATCCTTCAGGCTTTGCTCTTTGTTCCCTCTCCAATTAATCAAGAAAGGGCCGTTGCAATGTTAGTGGAGAAAACCAACTTCTCAGATCCTCGCCCATCCCTTATACTGATTATGGCAGAAGCATGGAGCAGACACCTCCCTAATTTAAGAGGTATGGTAGGATAACTCCCAGTCTTGATGTGCATACATCAATTGCACTGGAAATGGGTTCTTTAGATGTTTCTGCTGACACTATTTTTATGCCTTAGAACATTTCCAGCCACTCCTTGGCACCACGGTGTTAAACGAAGTCCTAGCAATGTGAACAGAACAAAGCAACACTGAAGAACCAGAGCTTTGGTAAGATCCTACTGGCTGAAGGAGACAGGCACAAGGAGCACGCCCCAATAATGGAGATGGTGGAGCACTGCACGGGTATTCTCACTTCAAGCTAGAAAATCAGTTTGCACTGAGAGCTGCTTAAAGTCTTCTCCTATTTCTTGGGGATTCTGTTCCCCCGTGGCAGGAACACACCGGTAAATGCAACGGTCTGACCACCAGAGACCAACCAAGCACCCAGGAGTCAAGCATCTGGTCCATCAGTCCCAGGGAAGATTCAAGATGGACAGGCATTCCTTGGAGGAGTCAAAAAGAAAATTTTTGGAATCTGCCCACTATGAATGGAATATGAAATGGTGACTAGCCAGGGAAGCTACAGAATGAGCTCCCAGCAAGCTCATGAGACCAGCGCTTGGTGTTCCTGTGTCCATCCTGGCACGCACAGTAGATTGAAGACCATAGAATGGGTTGAGCTGGAAGAAACCTTAAATATCATCAAGTTCCAGCCCCCCTGCCATGGGCAGCAACACTTTCCACTGGATTATGTGCTCAAAGCTTCATCCAGCCTGGTCTTGAACACTTCCAGGGATGGGGCAGACTTCTCTGGGCAACCTGTGCCAGTGGCTCACCACTCTTACAGTAAAAAATTTCTTCATAATATCTAATCTAAATCTCCCCTAAAGAGGATGGTTCAAAAACGTCTCATGAGCAGGTTCTGCAGCAATCCAAAAGTTCATAACTGGCCCCAGAGATCAAAAAACCACAAAGGATTTAGCAGGACCTGATATCTCAGAAAGGGTAGCTAAGGTAACTTTGTCAAAGACTGGCATTCAAGACTTCACCATCCAAGGAACCAAACAGCCCCAGGCAGGCTGCCCTGGGGAACTTCTGCATATACTGCATAAATCTCCAACCTCATTAAGGCTCTGAAGACCACAGAATCCAGCCTCTGACCTTCTCTGAAGCAGAAAATGACAAAACGTTTCCTGTTATTTATAGCAGCTGGAGAGCCTGATGGGAAAACCCCACTTGTGAAACATGGGCTGCTTGCCATGGTTGCTCTGCCTAGAATGGTCAAGTTGCTCCAAATTCCTGCCTGAAGGACTACTCCACCCCGGGCAAGACCATGCTGAGAGGCTGCGCAAGAGGAACAGGGTATGGATCTTGCTCTTGTTGGCTCTCCCAGGTCATGTTCTCATGGCACAACTTGAATTTGGCAAGGCTGAGCATCCCAGGAAAGTGAGTTTTAGCTATGGGGCTACAGGGACCTGGGCGGCCCTTGAGGAACACTCTTTAACCATATGAGGAGTCACCTAAATGTGGCTTACTTTACTTTGGAAGTGCTTGTAAGCCTTTTAAGGAAAGTGAGGAGACGGCGCAGCCCCTCTGCCTGCCTCTACCAGGTGCTACCCACCTCCTCAAAGCATGACGGTACACGTGCTGGCACATTTGTTTGCTGGCAGCCTAATTTCCACCATGGTGGCATGCACCAAGGGTGCTTTCCAGCAGGCCTAGTCACGTAGGCGCAGGAAACCTAACAGCCCAAGGCAACCTCTTCATGCATTGGGATGGGTTCCGCCATGGACTTGTTGGGCGAGAGCCTCGCAGCAGCGGCCCTGCACAAGACGAGCGTTTGCTGTCACACTATCGAGGAGGATTCTCACAGCTTCTCTCTTGGGTCAGTGCCAGCTTGGGTTTTCTGCTCGCTTCCAGGCCGGGGGAAGCAAGCTGTTTGTCACGCGCCGCCGTGAGAGGCTGTGAATGAACCTGCCAGCCACAATAGAAGCAGCCAGTTCTGGAGCTTGGCTGACATGACAGCAGTTCTTCTCTGGCTGAAACGTTGGGATGGCACCCAGGGCAACGTACAAACCTCTGCAGGGTGACAGAAAGATCTCCAATGCAAAAGCAGCACTTGGCATGAGATCTAGGACTGTGCAGGAAGCAGTGCAAGTCAGACTCCTGAACTTCACAACAAAGTTGTTGCCTCTGCCTAGGCAATGATGACATGGGTAGAATTTGGCTTGAGAACAGAAACCTGGATTTAGAATCATAGAATCATTAAGGTCGGAAAAGACCTCAAAGATCATCCAGTCCAACCATCCACACATCAACGTGCATCCTAAATCATGTCCCAAAGCACCACATACACATGTTTTTTTGAACACCTCCAGGGACGGTAACACCACTACTTTTCTGGGCAGCTTCTTCCAATGCTTCACTATCATTTCAGTACAGAAATTTTTCCTTATGTCCAATCTGACCCTTCCCTGGTGCAACTTGAGGCCATTTCCTCTCCTCCTATCACTTTTTACCTGGAAGAAGACACCAACACTTACCTTGCTACAACTTCCCTTCAGGTAAACAATCCCAGTACTCTCAGCCTTTCCTCATAATACTTGTTTTCTGGATCCTTCACATTTAGGGACTTAGCAGTCTTATAGCCAAAGACCATTTCAACTTATCCTAAAACATTAACCTACTGCCTGGCTTCTTGGTGGGCTCTTTCCATGCTTCTCTGACTGTTGCAGCACCGCGTTCCCATGGTCACTGTGGGAATCCGAGACCCTTAACACACCTTGCCCTCAGCAACAAAACTCCCAATTCAGAGGCGTGGCCAAGACCTTAGTGCATCTCTGAAGAGCCCAGCCAGATCTTCTCTCCCACGGAGATCTTGGCCCTTGTCATGGAGCAATTCCTTCTAAATATCCTGAGGCAGTTTGCCTGCAATTTCAATTAATAACACCATATTTTGTCAACAAAGTCAGATCAGCAGCAATTCATAAGACTTCACGCTAGTTAACCTTTTCCCACCAAATAAGCCCAGGGATATTTTTCTCTGTGTCCATGAGAAATTTGTGTCAGACTCATCCACTTACCAGCTTCTGGTAAGGAAAAGACAAGCAAGGAGCGTAACTACTTTCTATAATCAGGAAAATTCTTTATGGCTGTGGCCATGGCTCCCCAGAGCTGGAATCAGAAAAGCAAAGCACCTGCCAAAGCTGCCTAAGAGAGTCCAAGAGGCTTGTAATTAGCCTAGGAGAGAAACTAGGGTGAGTGCAACAGTCCAGCTATCTCTCTCAGATGCAATGAGATCTTTTGCGGAGAACTTGTAGATGTTCTTGCTGGAAGCAAAATGTGTGGACTAGGGTTGTGAAGCCCCAAAAGAAGACCCAACAGAAAAGGCACATCAGAGAAAGTCATCCTTGATTTTAGCCTTTTCCATATTCAAGACCCCAGGAAATGACCCAACATCAAACCAGTTCAAGCTTCCCCAGTGCCCATGAGCACATCTCACCATCAAGTGGCCCCAGCATTTTGAAACAACAGCAGATGCAAAGAGTGGGGCCAAGAAAATGGACCATCTTAACTTTTGCTGGCAAGGATTTCATGCCTTACAGAAAGACTGTGGAGGGAGATATTTTGACCTTCCTCCTAGGACATGTGGGATCCATCTTTAATTGTGGGCTGCTACAGCTCACAGGCTTTTCTGCTCTGGGCAGCCTAGAAACCCTCACCAAGCTTCAAAAGGGTTGGAAAAAAGAGATTTGACAGACTCCTGCACTGCCTGGAGTGTCCTGGAAAATGACTTACAGATGCTGCAACTGGTTGGCGTGCTCTTCCCCCAGACAGAACAAGCATCTGGCAGGACCATTAGTTAAGCAGCATTACTGCCTTGTGTGGAGGTTGTGTCTTGAAGAGCCGGGAGATATACTGTCCAGATATAAAGTGACTGAGCTCTGTCCCTCTGTAAGGGAAACAAAAAGAGTTTCTTCATAAAAGAGCCTGCTTATCACATCTGCAATTATTTGCACATGAAGAGGAGGCCAGGAGGGCAAAGGCACCCAGGGTGACACGGTGAGGTGACATGGGGCTGGTTCTAGCAGGCACTGCCAGCTGGAGGAGGGTGTCTGGTGCAGTGGAGGAATGGCCGTCCTGAAAAAGGGCAGAGAAAGCTGTGCCTTTTAACAGCAATTGGGATATTTTCTACAGTACATTCCTCTCCCTCCAGCAATCTTGTGTGAATGTGGAAAGATGGGTTGTGAAACCCTGTTCCTCCCTGCTGGCAGCTCTGTGGGGATGCCAGTGGCCAGAGCAGCCTTGCATGGGGGGTGGACAAGTGTCCATCACATGGCAAATGCTGAGACACCGATAATTAAACTGAGTGGCAAGGAGAAAGCCTTTCCCACCATGCATCTCCTCCCTGGCCTGGTATGTCTCTGCAGTAGGGTGGACTTGTACAGAGCTTCTCAGACTGGAGCAAAGGATACAGCACACTCAGCATGATGCAATATTTACCTATTCTTGAGATTTGAGTGAGGTCATGCATCTGCTTTGGGGTATATTCACTCAGGGATAGAAAGTTAAATCCTCTGGGCTTCACAGTAAATCCCAGTTCAGAGAAATAGCTGGAAGAAAAGTCCACTGGGATACATTGGCTCCTGGGTGGCTCCTCCAGGCCAAGCAGGACCCTGCATGGTGTGCAACACCTCCATCTGTCCCACTGATGGGTGGGACACTGGGTTGCATCTGGCAGCAGTTCATGAGGACACTGGTCACGGCCATGCGCTCTCCTCAGCCATGCATGCCTGTCAGCGAGGTGCATCCATGTGACATGCTTTCACCTGCCTCTGGTTTCAATTAAAGCTGCTAATAATTTTAGCAAGAAAACCCTGAACCAAGTGCATCCCACAGCAGGCTTGCTAATGCCAGCCAGATGTGTTCTTCCTGGCAGATGTCACAGTGGCCACAACTGTGCAGGTGGCTTTGCCGGGGGGAACTAAAAAATAATAAAGTTATAACTCACTGCCATCAAATCACGTCCTCCCAGTTCAGGAGAACTGAACTGTGCCGGCCCTGGATGCTTTGTGGACTGGGCTTGGGTGAGGGCCCAGGGCTGTAATGGTTTTATTTAGGGCATGGAATAAACTTTGGCTCCTATTGTATTTGTGTTTGCCAGAAAGATGGTTGGTCTGGTTGGATTAAATCTGGTGGTAATTACATGCCAATGCCTCCTTTGTAGTGAGGAGGAGCAAAATGGGAAAAAAAAACCACGTGTGCATCCCTCCGCTCACCACTTCATGCAGAGATGGCCCCTTGCCCTCCCATGAGCAGAAATCCTGCTCGTGCTCACCATTAGTACCTTGGAAAGTTAGTGACGAAGTCTGAAAAGGAGGAGAGATGTGGAAATTGCTCCTGGTGTCAAAACACGTTTCATAAGCAACCAGCCATATCCCCTGAAGGACGCTCTCTGCTTTGCCCAGCCATCAACCCAGTGAGCAGCCTTCCCCGCTTCCTTAAACACATCCGCAAAATCCAAAACAGATGCTCCAAAATGCCTAGTTGAAGACACTTCCTTTCATCTGGTAATTGCTGCTTCCGAGGGAAAATATCTTAACTGATCCACAAGTTTCTTTAATGATCCAGATACCCGTTTTTGGGGCTTTAAAGTATCTTTGGTGTCTGAGCCACCTTGCTGCTTTTCAGTCTCCGCCTCCTTGTCAGCATTTGTGCCCCTGGGGCTGGTCTACAGCCACCCACTTGCCACCAGATGCACTCAAATCCACTGCAAGGGATGCTATGACACCTCCAAACTGGGTATGGCTGCTTCCTCCATGCCAGCCACACACAGGGCACGCAAGTCAGCCTGGGGCATGCAAAAACGAGGTGTAAAAAGGCAAAAAATAAGATGTTATTTGTAATAAGGGTAATGATAACACCTCCATGTAGAACTAGAGCAGGAAGAAATTCCCCTCCCCAGTTTTAACTTACACAAGCCTGAATTTAATTGAGGTACATTTGCAGTGAGGATTTCCTCTCATCCTCTTCAGCCACAGCTTTTCTAGCTTTGACAAATAAACAGCCAGTCCTCAAACCTCAGGATCTTTATTGCTTGTGGTTCCTTCCCCTTTGTTTCTAAAAAATGAATACTAGGAGCAGAAGGTTGCAAAACACACTTTAAATACAGCGAGAAATCAAATAAACACAGAGAGAGGGACGAGAAAAACTGACTGCAGAGAGAAAATGCCCAACTGCACCCACCATGAGTGCTGGAAGTGTTGGGTGCCGATTTAGGTGGTGAGGAAACACAATGCAAAAAGCAAAACCAGTGATACCACTGACGAGCGCATGATGTGATGCACTCCCGCATGGAGCTGCAGCTGTGAAGAAGCCCACAGGCTGCTCAGAAAAGACTCAGGGTGGAAAGTTAATGCTCAATGTGATGTACTAAACAACCAAGGCCTGGAGAAGAGAAGCTCGGGGTCAAAAATCACTTAATATGGAAAGATGCAACAGGGCCTGCTGGTTTCTTCACAGGATCTGCCGCTGATTTTTAGTGCCAGATTAGCAACACTCTCCCTGACAGAAGAGATGAGTGTTAAGGGGAATTGTGTTATATCAGCCAAGTAGCTTTGCTGAGAACAGTGAGAGATGAGAATAATCCTGCTAATAACTGCAGAGTGCAGCTCCTCCTCAATGATGCCAATTTATGCACTGTTTAATAAGGCATGGCATGACAGTAGGAATATAAAATCCTGCCTCAAGTGGACATGCACTGATACAGTTTAGATTAGGCAGGATGAAAAAAAAAATAAACAAAGACAGGTTCCTAACTAAAGGAAAACTTTGGGGAAGTAAGGAGCTGGTGAGTGAGGAAACCTGGAGCATCTTTCTTTCAACAATGGTACCAGCTGAGCTCTGCCTGCCAAGAAGGAGGCAGGGGTCCAGATGAGGACTGGCAAACCAGCATCTCAGCATCACCAGGAATAAGAACAGAGCTCACAAAGAAAAGGACAAAAAGGCAGCTGCACGTAAAGAAAACCCACAGCAAAGACATTGAATGTGCCAGGGAAGAGAACATGTTGGGGAAATGAGCCCCCAGGCTAAGAAATTAAGACACCTTGGGGGGGAAGCAAACACTTCTCAGCTCTTCCTATATCCAAACAGACTCCCAGTTCATCACCCTAAGCACAGAGTTTTGTAAGGTCCTTTGTACAAAGCCTCCAACCTCCTCAGTAGGTTTTAATCAAAACGTACTGAATCCCTGATAGTCCAACACACCTCAAAGGGGACCAGTGATAAGGAGCTGCGTGTATATTTTGCTCTCATGAACTTAAGTATTGTAAATTCACTTCAGGCTTTGAGCAAAGTGCCTGGCACAACCACGCACAGGAAACTTCTGCTTCAGAGGACCAGGGCTGAGATTAGCATGAGATTAGCATGGCTGGGAGTGCAAAACGTTGTGTTGCTACCCGAGGTTGTCAACCAAAAGGAAAGGGGAGGGTGTTACTGAAAGCTGCATTAAGAAAAAAACCCCTCATCCTCCACCAAAACTGCTTTTGCATTGCAAAAGAGGAGTACACTAATCAAATTAGATGACTGCTTCTAATAGGAGAGGATGGTCCAGTTGTCCTTCTGCAGGTTGGGATCAACCCTAGTGAGGATGTTGAGAGGTGGCATGGTGGATTTTTCTCTGTTAATGAGATGGTGAGCTGCAGATGCAAGTCGCCTGGATGCCCTTACATCCTCTCCATCCCTTCTCAACCAGGAGCACTGAGCTTATTTAGGTTGGCAGACCCACGGCACTTGGTACAGCCTGCCAGAGGATAAATACCAGAGCAGGGAAAAGAGCCATCCGAGCTAAAAGCCAGTGTGGGTACAAGAACAAGGCCAAATGGGTACGAGTCATCCACAAATAAATTTAAGCTGGAAATGAGAGCAGTTTGTATCCATGTGAGCAGCAAGGCTCCAGCAGCGGCTTTCCCGGAGGACTTGCCAGGGTCAAATGGCTCATTAGTTTTAAGAAGGAAACTGGCAGGGCGTTTGCATCGTGGCTGCCTGTAACTGCGGGGAAGAACCGGCCTCCAGACCAGCCAAAAAAATTGGTGGTGGCCCTGGGGCTGGTTTTAGCATGACACAGGTTTTCTGCCACAGTCCGCATCCTGCTCAGTGGCTGTACCTGCCCTGGTGAGGTACAAAGGGATACCAACTGCACCTGCTTGTTCTCAGGGAGTGGGAAGCTGCACAGGGAAGAAAACCAAAAAGCATGGCTCCATTTTTCCAGCTGACAGGAGCTTACACACCAGCTGGGATTTGGGCTCATGTCCCTCCGTGAAATTCAGCCTGACTCATCTTAAGACAGCAGCTCTATTCCCCAAGCAACCTATAAGCATTTTGGTAATAGCAGGGGGAATCAGACCTGCTCGTCAAGTCTGCTGCTGTTTGTCCAAATGCTGCGTACTGGAGGGAAGCTTGAAGAACAAGCACCCTTTTTATAGCGCGTTGTATGCTGGCAGCCAGCCTGCAAATTAGAAGGAATTCAGAAAGGAGCAACAACAACAACAACAACAAAAGCCTAAGGGGCTGGAGGGATTGGTTTTGGAGTTAAAAAAACCAGCCTCAAGAGAACCTAGTGTGTGGTCCGGCAGATGACTTTGGGCTGGGAATGCACCCACTGCTGTCTCATCCATGGAAAAACTCCCTGTGCCACTTGCAGGTTTCTCAACCTGTCCTTAAGAAGAAAGATGTGTTTTCTCCAACCTCAGGAGACAGCTCCATCCTGTCCACACAGAAAAGAAGTATTTAAAAAATGACATGATAGAAAGTGAATTAAGATGCTGCTACAGCAAAGGATAGCCATGAACAGGATTGGTTTGAGGTGGGAGCAGCTGAGCCACAGCAACAGAGTGATCAGGGAAGAAACCACAACTGCAATGGGGTTTCATGGGTGGATTTACTCCAAACCAGCTCAGTTCATCCCCAGACCCTTTAAATGTGCACACAGAGATGTAAGTTCCCTGCCTGGATACGGCTCTGCTAACTGCATCTCTATCGTTTGCAACACCGAGAGGGTCAGGAGGTGACCTGGATCATGGGTTTAATCACTAGCTTTCAGCCCAGATGTGCTTACACTGGTGGCAGGACCCCAGAGAGGAGACTGTCAGGAGCCCAGCACCGTCCTTGGAAGGAAAGGCTTGGCTGTCCCCATCTCCGGGTATCCAGCCTCACAAGGACATCCCTGTGACCAGCAGGTTACACCCCATCATACTGAGGAGTACCAGTGCACAAACATGCAAAGCATTTCAGAGTGAAGCAGGGATGAGATAAATTTTCCTGTTTGTTGACCAAAGTCCCTCTTTTTCTGCCCTCCACATAAGCAGAAGTGTAATTTGGTGCTGACGGGGTGCAGGAAAATGGGGATGCAGAGGCTGGGAAGCTGGGCTGGAGAAGCCTCCCCTTAAATGCTCCCGAACATTACCTTAAAAAATAATGAACTGGGGGCAGAGGAGGTTACTGGTGTGGTATGAGAATTTTCATGAGCATGAGAGAAAAAAAAAAAAAAAAAAAAAGAAAAAACCCATATTGCTCCAAATGATTTTTTTTTTCAAAGCAAGCTTCAGGGGCTCTGGGAGAGCAAAGCTCACTGCAAAGTTTGTTTTCTGTTGTGCCCATGTTACCAAGCAGAGCCAGCAGAGGAATGCACGGCAAGGGGCGCCCGGCCGGTCTGCATCCCGGGTAAGCATTGGTGCCAGGTATGAGGCCACAGTGAGGGTCGCTGAGTCCAAGTATTGCCTGCAGCCCAGGAACAGCTCAGCAACCTAGCTCCCCAGTTTAATGCAAGCTTTGCTTCCAGCAGTGCTCCATTCCAGCCCACCCTGTTGCACACTCAGCTAGTTAATAAACACTATATATACATTTTAAAAGTGTTTCTAGAGGTTGGAATAATCAAGACAATTCCCCTGGCGCCTTTCCCCACCATGCCAGGGTGCAGCACAGTAGCCAGCAGCTCCCAAACCCTTCTCTGGAAAAGTTCAAACCCTCAAATACTTGGAATTACTCTTTGAGGGAATTTATTTTAAAGCCGCTTTAACAGCAGCTGGGAATTACCAGGGAGGCACTTTGCTCTGCAATTTCCCAGCTGCTGACCCCGTTCGCATGAAGTGGGTCCCGTGCGGCTGCCCAGCTTGGGAACATGTGCTGATCCAGCACCGCCTGGAGTTGCACCCGAATTTCCCTTCATCCTGGGTTGCAGGAACTACACTGAGAGGGATGCTGTGCAAGGCAGAAGCAAGAAAAGTTAACTCACGCATCCACCAACGAGGGCATGAGCTTGCTTAGCTGGAATGGGGTAGATTTTAAAGACTGTTCCCATGAGGGCTGAAAATTGCACCCAAGGGTGTTGCTTCTTCCCTGGAGCAAAAGCTGGCCTGGAAGGCTGTGACCCTCCAAAGAAACAAGCGAACGTCTCAATGTGCTGGTGGCAGTTTGCTTTTTAAGAAGCATTTTGTTCTTAAAAAAAGAATAAAGTAGTAGATATTGAGCAAAATCAGCAATGGCAAGTCTGCAGCTAAGTGCCAGCAGGTCTATGTGTGACAGGTCCTGCTTGAACACTGGAAGATGCCATCACCGGAGCTATGGTTGACCCTCTCGAAAAAACTCTGTGCCTCCCCTGCTCACCCTGTTGACCTGAGAAGGTTATAGCCCTTCTCAGCAATATTCCTACACAAGGACACCTTGGCCATCCTGGACTGGCCAATTCAGGGAGTTTAGTGATAGGATGAGGAGATTTAAGCTGAAAAAGGTGAGATTCAGACCAGTTATTAGGAAGAAATTGTTTCCTGTGAGGGTGGTGAGGTACTGGACAAGGCTGCCCACAGAAGTTGTGGATGCCCTCTCCCTGGAGGAGTGCAAGGACAAGTTAGATGGGACTTTGAGCAACTTGATCCAGTGGTAGGTTTCCCTGCCCATAGCATGGTGTTGGAATTGGATGATCTTTAGGGTCCTTTCCTACTCAAACTATTTTATGATTCTATGAACTCAAATAGTAGAGTTGAAGTGGTAGCCCTGGAAGAGACGCAGGCAGGTGGGACGGGTCTGGTTGTGGGTAGAGGCAGTCCCATGCCCAACGGCTGCCAGATGCAAACACACCCATGCCGCACGGCCAGCTGGCACGCTACCTGGAGCCCCCAAAGCCACAGCTAAGAGTTGGGCTGACAGGCATCAGTGTCTTGCATCAAGGCACCTGTGGCCCCGCATGGGCTTCTGTTTCTCTGCTGTCATGCTTGAAAGACAACTGTGGAAAAACACAGCAGAAAGGAGAGGGTTTGAGTGGCAGGTTGGAGAAAAGTTGGGGAAGAAAACAACTTGGCAAGGAGGGAAGGGTTGAAGGACACAGGCATTTCCATTTTGGTGCAAAACTCCCAAGGGTGCCACTCTGAGCATTTACTGACCAACTGGCCCATTCTCAACAAGCTGGCCTTGCAAACCACGGTGGGGAGGGATGCTATTTCTGGTCAAGAAGCGCTCAGTGGCAATGCTTTAACTCTATAATCGGAGACACAAACAGGACTCAAAACACAGAGTCAATGACTCCCCTGGAAAGGACTCCGGCTCTGCAGACACCACACCTAAGCTGTCCTCCCAACATCACCACAAAAAAAGCCATGAAGTTGTTACAAGCAATGCTTCAGGGGATAAAAAAAGAGGGGAACAAAAATGTTCAAGCTCAGACAGGCGGGTACAGTCTGCTTAAAAAAATTAAGATGTTCACCCTGGACTCCAGCAATGCATCATAGAATAACCAGATTGGAAGAGACCCACTGGATCATCGAGTCCAACCACTCCTATCAAACACTAGACCATGTCCTTTAGAACCTCATCCACCCGTGCCTTAAACACCTCCAGGAAATGTCAACCAACCACTTCCCTAGTAAGCCTGTTCCAGTGCCCAATGACCCTTTCTGTGAAAAATTTTTTCCTAATGTCCAGCCTAAATCTCCCCTGGCAAAGCTTGAGGCCATTCCCTCTGGTCCTGTCCTCTGTCACTTAGGAGAAGAGGCCAGCACACTCCTCTCCGCAACCTCCTTTCAGGTAGTTATAGAGAGCAATGAGGTCTCCTCTCAGCCTCCTCTTCTCCAGGCTAAACAACCCCAGCTCTCTCAGACGTTCCTCATAAGGCTTGTTCTCCAGCCCCTTCACCAGCTTCGTTGCTCTTCTCTGGACTCGCTCCAGAACCTCAACATCCTTCTTGTGGTGAGGGGCCCAGAACTGATCAGATACAAAGGACTGAGTTGCTTCTCTTAGTGTCAGAAGGAAAAATAATCAGTGCCATAATAAAATTTAAAAAAATAGATGCAGCCAAGTCAGGTTCATGAAGGGTGAAAGGCAATGGTTTGACTCCAAACCCAGCTGTTCTCCCCAGGCTGAAAGGTTGCATCAATATGATCTTCCCCAGCATAAGTCTGTGCGGGAACTCGTCATTATCCCCCACACCTTCCTTGCAACACGATAACATGCCACATCGCCCCCAGCTTGCAAGTTAAACATCTTATTAACTGCAGTGACGTAAAAGAGGAAATCGCCAAGAACTATCGCAAAGATGAGAAGGGAACACATTTACCATCGATCGGCTACGATACCACTGCAGAGAGATCTGCACATTAAAAAAAAGCATTCAACCTCTCCTCTCCCCCCCACCTCTAATCGCTCGATGTCATGGGAAACTAAACCTGACATCCAAACAGCCCACATAAGAGAGATTCACAGTAAAAACATTTTTAAGATTAGAAAAAAAACACAAAAGAAAAAAAACTCGTCTTTCAGGAAACCATTTGGATACAGACCTTGTGCAGCTGCAGCCACCCTCCGTGTTGCATTCATTCCTCTCACTTCAGCTTGGAAATCAGGCAGGGTGGGGAAGAAAAGGAGAAAGGAAAAAAAAAATCCACCACAAAAGGGGAAAAAAAAAAGAAGTGATATTGCAGCTGATGAGCTGGGAGAGGCTGTTGGCAAAGTGGTCCAGCAATCCTCTGAATTTCAGACGGTCACGTGAGGAGCTTGTCTGCAGCTCCCGCGCTGCCCAGGCTCAGCACTTCGCCGAACTGCACACGCAGCAATTCGTCGCGTCGACATCTCCCACCCCGCTCTCTCCAGTTTTCCAGCCTGAAAACCTCCAGCAGGATTTTATACTGCAAGGTGACCGAGGGCTTCATGCCAAAGCCACTCCATCCACAAGAGTGCATTTCTGCCATGTAGGGCACAATAAAAAGCACTGCTAAGCTGCAAAACCACCCTCCCTTTTAGTTTTTCCAGCTAAACCCCAGCCCTGCAGGCAGTGGTGTCTTCTCCACTGGGATGTGCACAGTAGCTAGCATCTCACTGCATCATGTGGGGATGGGGTGGGGGTCTCATTACTGTAGAAGGGGAGGGTCCCCATCAGCGTGGAGGAGCACCCAGAACACACCATACCTGCTCCTGAGGCCACCCTATCCCCAGGCAACCCTGGGCATGCCCAAAACCAGCCCCCGAGCTCCCTGGCAGCTGTGGTTGCATCACAGAATAGTCGTGAGCCCAGACACCTCCAGGGCAAGGTGGCAGCTGCCTTTTTTTCCTTATTTATTTAATTATTAATATTTTTTGGCTTTAATTTTTCACCTGGGACTTCACTTCACACCCAAGGGATGCTTCAGGCACCTTTCTCCCCCATCCTGCATCACCCCACGGTGCAGCACCTCCTGGAGACCCACTAGACCCACTGGGACCAAGCGCTCAGGAAAGGTTCCACTGCAAAAGACGCATGACTGAGACAGCCTCACCATCCCACCTCCTAAAATCTTTGTGGCACTGAAAATGCTTTTTTTTTTTCCTCTCCTCTGTTTGCACCCATTCTTCACATAAATTAGCAAGAGGAATTAAAAGACTTGATGCTCCGAGTTGCCTCCACCACCCAGCCAGGGATGCATTGCACTGCAGTAAAGTCAGGCAGATACAGTGGGACTAAAAAAAGAGCGTGGCTTTTTTTTTTTTTTTAAAGCCGGATTGCCTTTCACAGTCACTATATTTATAGGTAGAGCAGTTGAAATTTTAAGAGCTCCTTGCCACAGGAATCCAGTCCCGTCTGAAGTTTAAAAAGTGGCATAACTTGATAAAAATGAACATCTAATGGACCAAGGGGTGCCGCTTCCCTCCTTTAATTTGGGATAAAATCAAAGGGAGAAAAAGAAGACACGCAAAACACACAGAAGATCCATGCATGTCCCTGCCCTGTGCTGTGATCCGTGTTTTCCAGATTCAGAGCATAGTGAACACGGGACTTCACATCCACCCCTGTGCTGGCACCTTCCTTTTCTGTTAAGGACCAAAAACATAAAAAAGCTTTCATGGGTGTTTATTTTTGCTTTCGGTTTGGCTACCAGCAGCATACACAAAGCCTCCTCTGCACTTTGTTTTATGGTTGAAAACCCCAGTAGGGTTGAACTCTGGCGCAGTAAAACTTGCTCTCCCCATTCAAAGCCACCCAGGAACATCATCCTCCAACACATTGCCACAGGCAGTGCCCAGAAACCATGCAGTCTCAGCCCAAAAGCTCATGATTTTCTTACACAACGCACACTATGCTGCTAAAACCCTTATTTTATTTTAATTTATGCTATAAAAGCACATCATGTTATGCCACGTCCGAAGATGATACCGCCCCGCTGAACATATCTGGATGCTAACTTTAATTCCCTGCGGTGATGCATGCCTATATAAGCCAAAATCCCCAACATAATTAAAGTTATTGAGAGAAGGCAATGTTTACAGTTTGCTATTTTGATATCAAGTGCTGTTGGCTTTCAAGCCACTGATTTCCATCACTTACAGGGGATGATTAAGCTGGAAACATGCCTAAATGCCAGGTTTTTTTGATGTTTCTATGGTCACTTCTGCTGTCAAATCAAAGAAATGCACTTAGGAAGCTGATCCCAGAGGATGCTTCTCATCAGGGACTGTCTTGACTGGAAGCCTACGAGTGATTTTTAAGCTATTAAGATACACATAAAACTAAAATAACTGTAACAAAAGCTTTCTGCTTCTGCATGCAGAGCTCTCCTCAAGTGGAGCCAATGTTGGGCTCTGGTAACACAACTATTCTCAGCCTTGTGGAAGTTAACAGAAGTATCACTTTCCCAAAGGAATGAATTTCAGGTTGGAGCATTTACCAGAGGTCAAAAGCCTCATCCTCCATTTGCCCACTGCTACTAGCATATCCCCAAAAAGTCACTCTGTCGGGGACTGTGCTGCAACAGCCTGGATATTAACTCTGAAGCTTAATGACAACACATTATTAAGTTCCTGATTTATATAAATATTGGTGCAGAATATCAGTTGGTGCACAAAGCTTCCAGCTTTAAATCCACCTGCAACATTTTCAACATATGCTACTAGCAATAATACGACCTGAAAAATAGCGATCATTGTAGCACTGGAATTTAAATCCAGCTCACAACAGGGTAAGGAGATTCACGATATTCAGCATACAAAGACGTCACCAGCCCCGATTTTTCCCACACTACTCTATCTCCACTCATATCAATAAATATACTTTATTAAGGCTCCATTTTCTTGCTGATCCTCCTTAACAAGAAGGATGTACATAAAACCCACCCAGGAGCTCACAACACTCAGTTGCCCCATTTACATTTCAGCTCCTCAAGCAGAAAGATGAAGCTGTAAATGAATTCACTGGAAATTGGCAGCAGCACAAACTTACCAGATTCCAGCTAATTGCTTGGATTAGCAATTCCAGTCGCATGCAAAATCCACCTCACCTAGGGCAGCGAAAGGCATTGCACTGGGTGTCCTCATGCTACTGTCACCTGCCTCCCTGTGCACCGGCGTCCACCAGCATCCCAAATCCCCCAAGCCATGGCCAGGGCAGCAAAATGCTTGTTAGCTTAACAGTAACATGCTCAAATATGGCCCAGGAGAGGCCGTCACTGATGATGCAGTGAGATCAAGTCCTTGTATTTGACAGTTTTCTTGCAAAGAGGTAGGAAACATCCATTGGGACGGCAAGACTGGACAGCACGAAGTATGCGCTTCCCCCCCAGGGCCCCTTGCAACACTAAGCTCTGCGTCCGGCCTCGCGAGCGTGGTGAGGCCCCTTGGAGCCTGGAAGTGCTCATGCCCACCGATTTGTGCTCTGCGTCTCATCTGATGCACGCACCCATCAGGGAGCTCAGCTGCTTGGAGCTGTCCTGGTGAGGTGGGATACCCCAACATCGCACACGGCCTCCCCACTGGGGCTACAGCGCCTTGCAGCATCCTGCACGACCCCGGCTTGCAGCAGCAGGGGCATCGTTTCAGGGCATCATTTCGGGGCTGATAGGAATGGTTGGACTCGATGATCCTGGAGGTCTTTTCCAACCTAGTGATTCTGTGATTCTACTGGAGATACTACACTGTGCACCCCACACACAGACCCCCCAGGTTTCCATGAAGCTACCAGTGTTATTGCCTTGTGCACTCCAGACACAGACACCCCTCTCCCCCCACCTCCATACAGTGGCTCTTGCACCGTGTACCCCGCACAAAGACCCCCCCCCAGCTTGCAGCCACCAGGGTTATTGCACTGTGTCCCCCGTCATCACCCCCCTTGCTGATACTGGGGTTATTGCACCATGCACCCCACAGACAGCAGCTACTGGGGTGACTATACTGTGCGCCCCACGCACGGACACCCCCTCCACCAGCAAGTACCAGGGTTACTGTACCGTCCAACCCATTCTACTGATACTGGGGTGAGTGCACCGTGCACCCCAAAAATGGACACCTCCTCACCGTGCACCCTGCGCACAGACACCCCCTCCCATCTATTGGGGTGACTGCACTGTGCATCCTGCACACAGACCATCCCCCAGCAGCTACCAGGGTGCTTGCACCGTGCACCCCGCACTTGGACACCCCTTCTCAGCTACCGGTGTGCTTGCACCGTGCACATGGACACCTCCTCTCAGCTATCGGGGTGTTTGCGCCTCACACTTGGACACCCCCCTCTCAGCTACTGGGGTGCTTGCACCGTGCATGCTCGCACACGTCCGCTCCAGCAGCTACCGGGGTGACTGCACCGTGCACCCCGCACTTGGACATCCCCTCTCAGCTACCAGGGCTATTGCAAAGCGCATCACGCACACGGACACCCCCCAGGTAGCTAATAGGGCTATTGCACCGTGCACCCCGCACACAGACCCCCTCCAGCAGCTACCGGGGTGCTTACACCGTACACCTCGCACACGGACATCCCCCCAGCAGCTACCGGAGCGATTGCACCGTGCACCCCGCATACGGACTCCCCCCGCAGCTACCGGGGTGCTTGCACCGTGCACCCCGCACAGACCCTCCCAGCCGCTACTGGGGTGCTTTGCATCGTGCACGCCGCACACAGACCCCCTCCAGCAGCTACCAGGGTGCTTGCACCGTGCACGCCGCACACAGACACCCACCGGCAGCTACCGGAGGGCTCGCACCCAGGACACAGACCCCTGCCTATTGCACCGTACACGACTCCCCCGCGCCACTGCACCGCGCCCGAGCCCCCCGCTCCTCCCCCAGCATCCGGGGGCACCGCACCGCGCGGCACCCGGCGGGCCAGCAGCGTGCAGCGCCCTCCCCCGCAACGCCGCGATCGCCCCGCTCGCGGCCTCCCATGCGCCGGGAGCTCCGATCCCCACTCCCCGCCCCGGCCGGCCCCACGCCGGGCACTGACTGACTGACTGACTGACCTGCTCGCCGGTTCCGGCCGCGCCGCCCCGCTCGGCTCGGCTCGGCTCGGCTCGGCTCGGCTCGGCTCCCGCTCGGCTCGGCTCGGCTCCCGCTCGGCCCCAGCGCCGCCCGCCCGGCCCCGCGCCCGCACATGCAGCCGCCGCCGCCGCCACCGCACGCCCCCCACCCGCCCACGCGCGCCGCCGCCGCGTCACGTGGCGCCGGGCAGCCAATGGGGAGGGGAGGAGGGGAGGAGGTGGGGGAGGGAGCGTGGTCATGCGGTGAGGGGGCGTGGCCATGCGGTGGGGGCGTGGCCACGGAAGGGGCGAGGTGAGAGGGAGGAGGAGGAGGATGAAGAGAAGGAGTAACAAGAGGAGAGGAGGAGGAAGCATAATAATAATTATAAGGACAAGAACAAGAACAGAAGAAAGAGAAGGAGGAAGAAGAAGGAGGAGGAATAAGAACAAGAAGAAAAGAAAGGGGGAAGAAGATGAGAAGGAAGAGGAAGAAGAACAAAAGATAAGAAGGATGAGGAGGAAGAAGAAAAGGAAGAAGATGACAGGCAGAAGAACAAAAGATAAGAAGGATAAAGAAGAAGACGAGGAAAAGAGGAGGAAGAGGAGGAGATGAGGAAGAAGAAGAAGAGAAGGAGGAGGAGGAATAAGCATAAGAAGAAAAGAAAGTGGAGGAAGAAGGAGAAAAAGACGATGAGAAGGAGGAGGTGGAAGAGGAAGAAGAGGAGAAGGAGGAGGAAGGAGAAGAAGAGGGGGATGAGGAAGAGGAGGAGGAGAAGAAAGAAGCAGAAAAGAAGAGGAGGAAGAAGAAAAGGAAGAATAAGCATAAGAAGAGGATGAAGATGAAAAAGAAGAGGAAAATGAGGAGGAAGAATAACAAAAGAAAAGGAGAAAGAAGAAGAGGAATAGGAGGGAGAAGGAGAAGGGGAAGGAGGAGGAGGAGGAGAAGGAGAAGGAGGAGAAGGAGAAGGAAAAGAAGGAAAGAAGGACAACAAGAGGAAAAGGAAGAAGAGGAGGAGGAGAAAAAAAGAAGATGTGAAGGAGGAAGAATAATAAAAGAAGAGGAGGGAGAAGAAGAATAACAAAAGAAGTGGAGGAAGATGAGGAGGAAGAACAGGAGGAAGAAAGTGACGAGGAGGAAGATAAGGAAGACAAAGAGGAAGGCAAGGAAGCAGACCATGAGGTGGGGCAGTGGCAGCATAGGCCTGATCTTGGTGCAGTGGTGCCCTCCCTGTTCCCCAGGCAACACTGGCTGGGCAGAGGCCCAGGAGGGCCCTCACCAAACAGACTGGGTGTGGGGAGGAGGCCTTCCCTTCCTGAAGCCCTGTAAAGAGTCTATTTATCATCTGGCCTTTAGTGGTGCTGGGTACCTTCTGGGTGAAGTGGTGGCATCCAGCTAGCTGGTCACAGCCCCAGGGATTGGCATGATTCAGGAGCTGCCATTGCTTGGCCTTTGTGGCCAAGGACATTGCCTCAGGCTGTCAACCTGTCTACATCTGTAGCATAAAGAACTACCATAAACTCAAAGAAATCACAACAAACCACCTGATGTCACACATACTGCCTCTTTTCATTTATTTCTGATTCATCGAGGACTTGTAGTGAAGGTTGCAATGGAGGAAACTGAGGACATCTCAGACATTAAAGAAACATTAGGATAGAGCTTTTTGGGTTGACAAAAAGGCATGGGGGGATGAGGTCGTTCCTCAGAAATTATAAACAAATACGTAGTGCAAGAAAGACATTGAGCTGCTGGAGTGTGTCCAAAGGAGGCCAACGAGGCTGGTGAAGGGTGTTGAGCAGAAGTGTTATGAGGAGCAGCTGAGGGAACTGGGGCTGTTTATACTGGAGAAGAGGAGGCTGAGGAGACACCACTTTCTACAACTACATGAAAGGAGGTTGTAACGAGGTGGATGCTGGTCGCTTCTCCCAAGTAACAAGTGATGGGAGAAGAGGAAATGGCCTCAAGTTGCACCAGGGAGGTTCAGTCTGGATATTAGAAAAGATTTCTTTACTGAAAGAGTGAGGAAGCATTGAAACAGGCTGTCCAGGGAAGTGGTGGAGTCTCCATCCCTGGAGGTGTTCAAGAAAGGTGTAGATATGTCACTTTGGTACATGATTTAGTAGGCATGGTGGTGTTGGGCTGATGGATGGCCCAGATGATCTTAGAGGTCTTTGCCAACCTTAATGATTCTATGATTCTATAGAGATGTAGAGGCAGCAGTTGAATCAGGAGATCCTCAGATGTGCTTGCATTCCAAGAATGCTTTTTCTTCTTCCTTAAAAGGCACTAGAACATTGGCCTCAAAACCAGAACCATCTGACAGTGCTTTATGATTCTGAGAAGACAGTTTATTAAAAGGGCCAGGAGGCCTCTTCTTTGGTTAAGGGCCGGCCTGTCACGACCTAAAATAGGTCCTCCAGAACTTGAGTGTTCAAAAAAAAAAAAAAGAGGAGAAAAAGAGGAAAAGAAAAGGTTCAAGATTTCTTAATGCATCATAAAAAACAAGAGTTAGTAAAGGAAACAAGATAATTTTACTGAGGTTTCTTACTGTGATGAATCTTATACTACTATAGCATATATGTGTAAATATGTAAAATGGATCCTTTGCTAAAACTTTTGAATCTGTTTACCAATTTCAAAGGACATTAGAGACATTTGGTGTCTTCAAGTCTGGAAACAGACAGTTGGATAAACGGAATCTCCATTAACATGCCTAACTCTTCTCCTCCTCTGGAGGCAGAAGCACAGCAGAAGCTTAACCTTGGTTAGACATCAGCAAATTCACACCTTGCATTAGACAGCTGCTGAAAACAAAGAAAACTGTTACTTCCCTTGTTATTGGCATTTAGATTTTGCTGTTTAACTCCCTGCTACTTTTTCTAAGTGAGAAAATTATCTGTTATTCACATCAACATTTTTAATGAAATACTCAAAACGTGACCTTCGGTGGTGCAAGAATCAGTCTGGTAAAGCTTAGCAAAAGCTCTGGAGGGCAAAAGTCCTCCTGCTATTGCTGGTGGTGGTAGGACCGACTGAGAAACCCGCCTGCAAATGCTTTCTTTCAAAGCAAAAAATTGAAAACTGAAACAAACAAACAAATACAATCCAGCACAAAGAAAAACACTTTGCAGCTGTTTTATTTGGTTGGGTATTTTTGGTCAAATCCTTTCTTGTTGAAACAGCATGACCCCTTTTCCTTCCATGGGGATTCCCAAGCGCAATGGGGAACTGAATTTGGCTCTGAGGGAGTACATTTGTTTTTCTGTATTCTTCGCTGTTTGTGAATATGATAGAACCGCCTTTCAATTGCAGCAAATGCCAGTAATCTGGTTTTATTTAGTCAAGAACCTGAGAGTGGCAGTTGGCAAGCTGTTCTTTGCTTACCATTTGAAATGTCACATGGCAGCTTCTAGTGTTTGAGCACAATCTCAGCTTGACAGCTCTGGCAAAAGAAAAAGGGGCAACAGCGTGAGCCTCTACCACATCGCCTCAGAAGTGCTGTCAAACCCAGCTTGATCCCTCTTGCATGGGTGAGGCTGAAGGCTTGCTGTGCCTGAGAGTGTAGCTTCTCAGCCAAGGGTGTAAATTCATACCAGTTTTAAACTGCTGCTCTTTGATAGGGAAACGTTTGTCCATTGTAAGCTGGAGGGAAAATGGAGGCATTAAAAATTGATATGCAGTGGAACTGAGAAACACCTTCAGGTCTCCTGGCAAACCTGAATCCACCTTCAGTCAAATCCTGTCTCAATTCTCTGTTCTTTAGAGAAACAGGCATCGGGAAATGTTTCCACAATCAGGTCACTGCCTTAAGAGGATCAAATAAGCTTCACATTAGCTGTAGTTTCCTGAATTTGAATGGATTTTCATCACAAATATTGACAATATCCTGTGCATCCTTGAGCGTATTTTTGAGTGTAATGCACTGGAAAGCAATATGGAAGGACTGTAGCCTCTGTGTGGATATTAATCCCAGAGGGCTGTATTTGCCTTAGTGTGTTAGCAGAAAGCCTGGCCATGTATTAATGTGTGCTTGTCAAAGTGCTTGTATTACTGCTAGGACACTTTCCTGGATCAAGCCCACACAGCCTCCTTGTTTGCAGAAACGATGGAAATACAATCCATACACCTGCATTGTCTGAGTTTCTGTAATCTTTTTTTCCTTCTGTCATTTCCATTTCAGCCAAATGCAGCTTTCTTCAAGCCAGGGCACCATTAACACTGAACTGATGGAAAAAATTACTCTCCTTTTGGCCACCTGCTGATGCCACTTCTCACAGCTGCTGTGTTAGAGAGAGAAGCAGCAGAAAAGTGGTAATTCTTTGTTGGGAAGGTTGCAGGAGGAACTACTCCTCCAGGGTAGGAAGCGAAACATGGATGCTTGATAGGTCAGTGTTAACGTTTCAGCACTAATGCTTCCTTTCCACCCACTCACTGTTTAAACTGAACAAGTCCTCCACTGATTTTCTCAGCCTCTGGAGCTTGCGTCTTGACTCTCTACACCTCTTTCTTTGGCGAAGCAGCTATCACATCCTGTTCCTGTAGGAGTTCAACATTTGGATGAGTTTTTGAGTCACTAGTCCTGACACAGACATCACCTTCACCATCACTACAAGCAACCTGGGTTTCTCCAGCTTGCAGAAGTCCCAGAAGATGCTGTGCATTGACCAGTGGATACTTTTTCTTTCTGTGAGAGATAAGAAAGTAAACAATTAAAAGAAGAAAACAGAATCACAGAACAGTCAGGGTTTGAAGGGATGTCTGGAGATCATCTAGTTCACCTAGAGCAGGAAAAAAACCCTATGCAATAGTTCTGATTTAGATTTTATTTTTTAGGATCCCGTTTCCTCCAGGAGAGGCTCAAAATGAAGCACTTACCTCTTCAAGAAGACTCATTTAATAGCTGGGCCAGCATTTGGAATTCACTTTAAGGCACTGACTAATTCAGCACATGAGAGAAACTGAAAGTCAGTCATACGTGGTAATGCCTTTCTTTTTCCCACACTCATCAAAACCTCGTTTGCCTGCTTCACAGATTCCCCAGGCATTAATAACCAACAAAGACTTCAGAGCAGAAAGAGGTAGGCCCAGAGACTAAGAGGTTGTATTTGCATTTAAGAAAGATGGGGGAGCCTATAAAGGGATCGCTACCCAGTGCTGCAGATAGCCTGGCTTCTTGCAGCTGACGTCCTACACAACTTTCTCTAGCACTTGGCAAAGTCCAGGGCTTTCGTCTGGGCTGAGAACACGCTTAAATCCTTGCAGACACCACAACAGGGAATGGCATTTTAACCACATCAGGGAAGGCAGGATGAGTCTTCTAGGTCAGGGATTCTTCACATGTGGTCCCTGCACTTCTGCTGGTCCCCAGCATGCCTGAAGGTGGTCTGCAAAATGATTGCAATTAAAAACCCAAACCCATACACATGGTATTCCCATGCCTGTAAGCCAGCAGTCAGAAAGGAGATGAGGTAATGGTAATAGATAAATATTTTGACTTTTAGGTCCTGGTAACAGTTCTTTCAGTGATGCTATGGTCCTCACGGCTTGTCCTTTTTTATGAAGGAAGGTCAATTGTTCATTTGGTTTAAGGAGAATGGTGAGAGGAGGCTGATTGCCCCACTTTATTTGGCACTTGAAACCTGGGCTGATATATGCTGCAAGAACCCTATTCACTTCCAGAAATTACCTGCAGCCAACCCCACATAGCTATTCAAAGAGCCACATTAAAGGACATACTTGCATAATCTTCCTTGTATGATAAGGAGCAGTGCTTACTTTGTATCTCACACCCAGGCCTACAGACTTAGCCAGGCCTAAGGAAAGGACTATTCTGCGTAACCAACTCTACCTGGGAGTGTAGACACATCCTAAGGACATGATACTACTGGTGGCAGGGGAGAGGGTGTGCCCCAGGCATCCAGCAAGGATGAATGAGCACTGGGACTGACAGGCTGGTGTGGAGAGAGCAGTCGGAAAAGGGTAAGAAACATGGAACTCAGAAATGTCTCTGTGCCTCAGAGGAGCTTCCTCCTTGATCCCATGAGAAAAATACCCAGTGCTTCATTTGTTTTGGTCCGGGTAAATTTTCTGTTTAACCTGGGAAGGATTTTTGAAAGGTGCCACCAGCAATTGACTCAAGGAACAGAGCTTGCCCCACTTCTTAACGTTGATAATGAAGTTCATAATAACGTTGATAATAACGTTGATGATGAATGGATTATCAGCTGAACTTCAAAAAACTTGACATGGCACCATTTGAAACCAGCAGAGTCCTGAAGCTGTATGCAGGGTAGATCTCTGGTGCCAGCTGTGATTTCATCTTCTATGAGATCTGTAGGATCTCACTTGGCTAGGCATGCATTCATTCCTGTGTGGATATTCTAGGTATAGATGAAAACATCTTGCTGGGGTTTAGCTTAGACCACTTTGGTGAAACCTAGAACTCCAGTATAAAAACTCAAGCACCTTGAGCAGGATCTGGCCTCTCCAAGGAGGTTTGGTTGCGTTCAGTGATGGATGTGAAGGAAGCTCATGGTTCCTGGGATGGCAGAGGCAGGAGATGAATGGATCAGTTTGCAGTCGGGAGTGTGGGAGGTAACAGGGCTGGTTTTCCCTTGTAGAAGTGCTTCTGGCAATGCATCACAGGTCGGCACTGTTCTGGGGATAACAGCCTTTTGTATTAAAGCTTAAACTGGAGAGGTTCCTACTTTCAGTCCTCAGGGGCCCTGGTTTAAAACTGGTGATAGCAGCACAGTGAGCAAGTGCTCTGCTAGTTTCCTCTCAGTTTCATGGAAAGTGGAGGCAGGCAAAGGTTAAGTGACTTTCCAAAGGTCGTGTAGGAAATCAAAGGCTGGTCATTAGGACATCCTTTCTCCAGAATATAACAAGAGCTGGGCCAGAGGCACAGAGAAAAAGCGGGACTTTCCCAAGGTTGCAGGATCATCCCACCTCTTGAGGCACTTTCCCTGGCAGCAAGTTTATCACATACTTCCCATATATCCACTGGAAAAGATGAATGGGAAGGGGTGTGTGGGGGAAACAAGCTGGTTGCTATTCATTCAGTTGAGCTTGACTGGACATGCACAAGCAATCTGGAGAAGGAAATAGTTCTAGTTCTGTCTGGTTCAGCAGAAACTCCACCCACTGAAGCTTTCCGGCAGGAAATCAAGTTACAAACATTACATGATCTGAGCAAATTCTCATACACTGATCCTACCCTGGGGACAGGACACTTTTGTGAGCTGCTTATTAAGGCTGTAGTTTTAGATGTCTTAACTCTTTCTGGAGTGTCACTCTGAGGGCACCACAGCTTCTTGTGCTGGCCAGGCTGTAGAGATCACAAGTGAGGAGAAAATGGATTTACAACTGCTGGGGTCATTCTTCATCAATAAAGAAGTCCTGAACATTGTCTTTATGTGGAGGAAAGCAGGGGAGGGATGGGGAGCCTGTCTTCTAGTTGTGTTTCCTACTGAAAAACTGAGATCTGTCGACAATATGTTTCTTGGAACACCCCAAAGATGACCAAAAAATATGTGGTTTCTGGCACTAGCCTGACCATGCAAGTGAAACCTCTCAGTAGAGAAAGGAACTAAATTGCACTTGGAGTGTTTCACACCCTTTGTTTTTTATTAGCAGAAATGCCTGGAAAACAATAGGAGAAAAGCTGCCATCACAAAAATTCAGACACCTACTGCTTCAGCTAAGGTTTAAGATAAATTGTAATCCTCATGTTTAAATGATATAATGAACCTTGAGGAAATAAACCTTGATGCTTGCTAATAGCCCTGAGATTTAAAATGAAAAAAACATAAAGAGGAAGGGAGCTTTTCTTTTACAGAATAGGAAGCAAAAAGGAGAACAGCTCATATTTTTCTCTTTATCCAATTACCAGTAATTTAGACGAATGTCTGACACTGAGAAAAGAGGAAAGTTAGAAGCTGCCTGCAGTGATAGCAAGGCTGCTTTTCACATGATGGCTCTTTCTGGGCATTCACAGCCCTTTAACACACAGAGTGAGAGTGGGAAGGTGGGGATGGCCCCTGCTAGTAGTGCTTCCCACCAAGGCATGCAGTGTGCTGTGTCTCAGGTTTCTGTTTTTTTCGTCTAAGAAGCAGAGCATCTCCAGATGAAAGTCACAGCTTTGATCCCCACAGCTCACTCTTGTGTTTATGGATGGCCATTATTAGTAACACAGTCTAGTGTGTGCACTACTCCGTGCCTGCCCTTGTCTGACTGCAATGGAGCAGGGGCAGGATAACAAAAGAAAGTATAAATAGAGCCTTTTTAAAAGTCTGTGAAATAGAAATAGACTTTTAGGGAGGAGAGAGAAAGAATGAGGCATGTTACCATAGTAACTGCCAATGGTTTATTTAAGAAGGGCAAAGAAACAAACACAGCAAAAAGGCAAAGTCAAGAGGAGTTGAAGATTGCTGGAAGAATCTGTCAGGATCCAGACACGGAGGGGCCAGGTAAGAGCACTTCTGTGAAAGCTGTGCTGAACAAATTCATCCTCCTTTACCTCTTGAGAAGTCATCTGGAAAATGTTACTATGAAATGTGCATTTCTAGTTAGGGAGATTTTGTTTCCAGGTTTGGGGGGAGTAGAGGGTGGGGAAATGGATGAAAACAAGTGTCAGATTGATGAAATCGTCGGGAGCAAAGGACCATGTTACCCCTGCCCAACCTGAACCCATTCAGTGCAAAGCCCAACTCATACTTTTGATCGCTTTGATGTTCAAGGAATAGCAGTGCACATTTCCTCGTGTTGATTTTGGAGCAATGTTTTTTAATCTTTATTTCTGTAGGTCTAGAACCGAATTCAGCCTTGACATAGGTACATCTGAGAAGTAGGCACTACTGTGATTTTGATCCATCTCCTCCATCTGGATCAAATATATTGAAGACTTTGTTTCTCTAAGTAGCTCTTGTGTTTCCATCTCCAAAGTCAGTTCTTTGCAGCAGGCAGAAACATTAAGGCTTCCTCACATCTTCCTCCAAGTTCCTACTCCTTAAAGGAAGATCAAAGTAAGCTTTAATCATAGGACCAGTGACACATTGGGCTAGAAGAAGTCATCTGCAGCAGATACAAGTGGCAAACCCATGCAGTTTGCAAAGCAATTTTGCAGGATTCCTGGAAATAACTAGGAGATCAATTGGTCAAACAGAACAGGGCTTGTGTCCTCCTCGTGTGTTTTAAGTGCTGGATGAGGAGCAGGACTGCAAATTCCAGCTCAGAGTGACCGGACCTTGCAAAAGGCCAAAAGCAAGGATGTCTGAGGGCTGGTCAGAGTGAGTCTGACTGGATTTAGTGGTTGGATGTGCTGCTGCACAAGAATGGCTGCACTACTCTGGAGTCTGGGAGTAAGACCTACTCCTAATCTAGGCAGAGCTTGCCCATGTCTTAGTCAGACACATGGCTGGGAAGTTCCAGGTCCATTTCTGACCTTTCCATAGCATAGAACCTTGGAACCTTTTGGAACCTTGGGTCACTTTACTCCACTGGATCTGGTTTTCTGACCTGTACAGGCAAGGACCATGTTTCTGGTTTTGTGCCCTGACTCAGAGGTGTGTAGTCTGGTAACAGTCTAAGAGCTGGAATATCTTCCTGTTTGTCGGTACAGTGCTAATCAAAGTGGGAACTTGATCAAAACAGGGCTTTCAGGGCCTTCTGCAATGTCACCTATTAAAAACTGGACCTGAATGTCCTTTTCTATGTGCAGCAGCAACATGGGAATCATCAGCCAAGGAAGGACATGGATCTGTTAGAGAGAGTCCAGAGGAGGCCATGAAGGTGATCCAAGAGTTGGAGCACCTTCCATACAAAGACAGGCCAAGACAGTTGGGGTTGTTCAGCCTAGAGAAGAGAAGGCTCTGTGGAGAGCTTATAGCGGCTTTTCAGCACTTAAAGGGAGCTACAGGAAAGCCGGTGAGGGGCTCTTTATCAGGGAGTACAGAGATAGGATGAGGGGTAACATTTTTAAGCTAAAAGAGGGAAGATTTAGATGAGATATAAGGAATAAATGTTTTCCTGTGGGGGTGGTGAGGCACTGTCACAAGTTGCAAGTAGAAGTCGTGGATGCACTATCCTTGAAGGTTTTCAAGGCCAAGCTGGATGAAGCTTTGAGCAACCTGATCCAGTGGAAGGTGTCCCTGGGAGTGTGTAACTGGATGGGCTTTAAGGTCCCTTCCAATCTGAACCATTCTGTGATTCTATAATTTATATTTTCTTTCCCCCCGCCTCTGGAAAACTCTTACCAGGTCAGGAGCAAATACCAAATGCTGGCAGGTATGGTGGGCAATGGTCCTGTGTGCCTTTCTTTATCCCATCTGCTATCTTGCTTTCTCCTCAAACATTTTTGCTCAGATCATGCATTTCATAGGTAAAACAGATGATTGTAATGATTTGTATTCATTCTCCCTGTGCCCAGAAGGCTTCATCCTTCCTGAAGACTGCCTAGTGCTAAATGCTGCACATTCATAGGACAGAGAGATGCTTTCTGTCTCAAAGAGAAAAGAAAAAGCTGATGGAAAAGCAGGTGTGATGATACCCGGAAACACTGCAGCAGGACCTTTTCACTCTTGACCTTAAAAGCTCAAGGACCAGAAGAAACTCAAAAGTCCCTATGGTTGGGATGTCTTTTGCTGTTTTGTTTTTAATCTAAATCAGTGTAAGGATTTCCCAGTTCCTGACACATCCTCTTGAAAACTTCAGGGCTGGTACTACTGGAAGAGTTCAAATGTTAGAGAAGCCAAAAAGAAAGAATAAGTTTCCCTCAGAGAAAAGCTAAGAATTGCAGAGAATTGTTTGTTTCTCCTAAAAACCGCACCAGCAACTTTATCAGAGGGAAACAATTGCAAAAGCCTCCTGACAATCTGCAGCAAAAGGCAGACACCATGGGCTTTCCCATCCTATTTGGCTTCATGATACAATGTAAAGCAACAATGAGTATTCACACAACAGGGCAGGAGATTTTCCATTGGATTTCTATCAAGAGGCTCCTTCCTTGCACTGAGACAGAGGCAGATCTTTTTAAAACTGTGCAGTATGAGCTGAAAGCCCTATTTCTCCTTAGACTACTCCAAAAGATCATCCTCAATGTCCTTCTCCAACACTTCTCTGCTCAGTGGACTGCAGCAGCAGTTCCCCAGCTCCTACACATTACTAATCCTTTGGATGAAATTTGATGCACAGCTTGAAAGGCTGATGCCTGTGTGAGCCCATTAACATGTTTGCTGGAAGATGGAAATTATTTCATGCAAAAAGGGCCCTAGATTACCTAACTCAGGCCATTTTTTAAAATTCAATTATATAATTATATCTTATTACCTTCATATTATATTATAATGCATTTATTACCTTCGTATTATATATGAATTATATGATTAATTTAACTTTGATTAAATTCATTTAACCCACTCAAACCTATGGGTGGTATATTTATTTTTAGCTTCTGAGCTAAATTCTTTTCATTTTCTCTCCCAGAGCAAGAGGCAATTCAGAACCCAAATTCTCCATATTCTACATTTCCCTGATCCTATGGAGAGTTATTCCACATGCCCACCCATGCATGAGAAATTCAGGGTGAGCATTTTCAGAAGGTTTCACACAGCCTTTGATGTCTCCTAGCCTGGGAATTTGGTCCCACTCTTGCTTCCCAGCTTGGAAGGTCTCACTGTGGTATCTGCAAGAGATAATGTTCTCTTTTGCTGTCTGCACTCCAGACCAGTCTGACTCTCTGCCTCTCTGCAAGAGGGATATTTCCCTCCAGATATTGCAGAAGGGTCCTTTCTGAGGCGCTGGCCTGCCTGCAGAACTGGGCAGTCTGCACAGCTCCTCTCTTCTCACAGAGATTGAGTTATGCCAGGCTTTGACCTAAGTGAAACTGCTGACGGTCACAGGGATTTGACTAATCTCCTTAGGTCACTGTGAAATTTGTGAGTCCTTTTAGGGAATAGAAATTTTTTTTTTAAGAATTTTTTTTTTCCCTTTAGGCTAACTTGCAATGTAAAAATAAACTGAACCCATGGTGGGAGATTAATTTCCTCCCAAAGTCAGGAAAGGCAGTTAGTCAACACAAGATCCTCCTGGTGCATCCCAGGAGGATGCTACTCCTGGATTCATTCCTGGAGACAGCTGCTGTCCGACCTTGCTGTAAGACTTCCTTCCCCAATGCTCTCCTTCTGGCTCTGCTGTAGCCCCATGGGATCTGAGTGCAGCCCGTGGGCACAACCCAAGACATTTCCTTCCCTCCCGGCTCTGCTCTGCCTCAGAGCCCTCTGCTAGCAATACTTCTCAGTATGGGGAGCTGAAATATCGAAGTCCTAATTTCTAGTCATATTTGACCCACCTTCTAATGGATGGAGAAACACCATCTCTCCAGATCACAAACTTCCAGGGGCTGATGAGTAATTTTGCCTCTATCCTTCTGTCTCAGAGACCCTCTTTGCAGCCTGGACCCGTAGCATCCTCCCAGGATAATTGTGTCCTTTTTGGGCAGAAAACTCAACTCCTATAGTTCTACCCATCTGTCTTGCTGCCAGCATGCTCCTGTCTTCTCCAGAACATGGGAGAGTTTGCACCATGGCTGTGGTACACCTAGTTGACCACCGTTAGCCCACCTTTCTGATCCTTTCTGACCCAAATACTGTTAAAGGATCAGATTAATTTATACTTTATAAACTCCTCAAACACCTTGAAAAGAACTACAGTTTGGCATTGTGTTCTTGCACCTCAAACACTGCAGAAAGCCTGGACCCACCTTCCACGTGGATGTCAGTACGTGGATCTTTGTGGCAAAGAAACCTCTACAGAAAAGGTTTCTGCAAAGAAAACTTGGTGCATATTGTTGCTGTGGAATGTTAGTATTAGTTAAATTATTAAGAACTGGTTGCTCACACAAATGCCAGAGCACAGCTCATTTTTGCTGTGCTCCAGGGGTTCTGGTTTCTAGACATTCCCATGAATTAAGCTGAGCAAGCTGGCAGGGGAGAAATGGTCTCTGAATGTTGGCATGAAAAGCCCTACCACAAATTCAACTGTCATTGTCTTCCTGCTTTGAAAGTTTTAAGCCCTTCAATTAGAGAGAAATGACAATACCCAGAGTGGGATTCCTTTGCTCTTATTTTGGCATGTAAAATCGGGATGTCTGACTTCAGACAAACCAGCCACTGTCAGCTCCTTTTATTGATGATGCAGAGAAATAGGAAGGACCAGAGTATGATTCAGCCTACAATAGTATCTGAGATATATAAAGTGAATCATAGACTTTAAAAGAAGCTGAATCTGTGTGGCCAGACATAAGATTCTATGACTTAGATACATAAATATAAGTGAGATGGATTCCACTCCTGTGACTCAGGTGGCTGATTGCAAAATGTGATGACAAGCTGACCATGCTGAATAATGTGGTTCTGATTTCATGACTTACCTTCACCTCTGCCTCTTTTTCCTGCCTCTGTAAGGATGCAGCAGTGTCCTGTTGATTCATTTCTTAGCCCTCAGTGTCAGAACTATGCAAGGTAGCATCTATCTGGCTGCTGAGCACATCCTTGTCTTCTGAGGGAACAATCGTGTCCTTACCCTGTGCTGTATTTTCTCTCATCCAAGATAAAGCATCTTTGAATCAAGAGAAGTGTTAACGGGTAAAGTATCAGATGGAATCTAAAGAACTCAAGACTATGCTTCTGAGAGGTCCAAAACAGGCTGAGGGCTTATACTAGCTGGGGAAGCTGTGGCAGATGGCCTGGGAGAAGGGGCATATGGTAGGCATGAGCCTGGGAACATGCATCATTTCAAAGATGGAAAGCACCAGCCACAAGGTAGAATCATAGAATCACCAGGTTGGAAAGGACCCACTGAATCATCGAGTCCAACCATTCCCATCAATCACTAAACCATGTCCCTGAGCACCTCATCCACCTGTCTTTTAAACACCTCCAGGGAAGGTGACTCAACCACCTCCCTGGGCAGCCTGTTCCAGTGCCCAATGACCCGTTCCATGAAATATTTTTTCCTGATGTGAAAAACATCAGTAACATGACAAAACCCTAGAGTCATGGAAAATGGGGCTGAAAGCTGGACTTACAGGCATCATGCAATCTGCCCCAGCACAAGAGGGCATGCTCAGGTGTGTAATGCCAATCAATGAAAGAGAGGTGATTTTGCTAGAAGGGCAGAGAAATGCTCCTGCCTGTTTCCTGATGCCTTGGATCTGTGTCCAGTGGTTCACATGGTTTATTGTGCATTGAGCAGTGTTGCCTCCCTGTGGGCTGCAGTGCTGGGGATTTTATTCTCACAGTGCATTACTAGAAGTTCTTTTAAAGTTTTCCCAATAAATCTCTGACTAGGTTATCCCTAGAAATCACCAGCTGGGAAGCAGGATTAGCAAGCAGCTGGGTCCTCCTCCTGTGAACCTCAAGGGCATGTCATTGACGCCACACTGCTCTAGGACCCTGTTTCCCCAGTGGGAATCTGTTTCTCATTCCCTGTGATATGTGGCAATCCTCTGTATTTGAGATCTGAAATAGATGTGCCAGACTGTGACAGGGAAAAGGGCCTTGGGCAGGACAGATTGGAGAGAGCTGGCAGGGACCAGAGTCAGAAGATGGCTTGTGGGTGCATCTCTAACCCTCTTGTTTCTTCTAAAAGGGAGAGGAAGACAGCACTAAGGGCTGTGCTCCTCTCTCTGAGCTAAGGATATGGAGAAGCTGTGCACGCACTTCTGGGGATGTAATTCCAGCTGTGCAGCTAACATCATTGTACAGAGCAGGCACATAATGGTGCTGTCTATAAAGGAGAGGACAACAGAGGCTGGAGAGGTGATGGCGGTAGTAGGTAGCAATGCCCAGAAAAGGAAGATGGTCCTGACCCTAAGAGGCTCAAATTGAGGTATAACATGCTCAGCGAGAAGCTTGTGGTAGGATGGACATGCCTTAGTGCTAAGCAGCATGCAGAGGCAGCCAAGTCTTCAGATGGGATTGGAAATGGCCCCTTGAGACATCAAGTCCTCTCCTGGCTAGTTTCAGCACTGTCTGCAGGACCTTGAAGTGAACCAGAACTCCTTTGCCCATGGTCTGTCCCAACCCTTGTCTATAAGTCATATAGTCAAGTGCAGTTGTTTGCCTTAAGTGTGCAGTGCTGGGAGACAGGGCCTGCTGGGCTAGGAGGCTGCTACATTCATCTCCTCCTAGGAGGTCCTTGAAAACTAGAAAAGGCTTGCTTTTTTCACAAAGCCTAAGAGGCCTGTAATACTTTAAATCACACTAGCTATTAATACAGCAATAATTAAATGATGATGAATGCTCCAGAGGGATCTGCTCAGTAGCTCCATGACTTTGCTGCTAGAAATTGTCCCCTCCTTTCTGCTCATAACCCTGGTGTTGCTCCAATTAACCTCTGAAATACTGCACAGATCCTCTTATTCCCAAAGAGATTTTCTTGCCAAGCTAGTGGAGACTTATGGGAAAAAGTAGCGCCTTAAACTGCAGGCTGGTTGGGATAAGAAAAAGTCTTTCCATTTCCGTGTTCTTTGCAGCTTTGAGATACTGAATGTTTGCTCTAAACATATGTTAGGTGGTGCATTAGCCTGTGGTGATGCCTGAACTTTGTCCTGAAATACTGATGGGATGAGAGGAGCATTATTTATCCCTATATGCCATACCTGCTTGTGGGAGCATGCCTTGTTTTGTCAGTGGGTGCTGATAACATGTAGGAGTGAAGAAATCAAGGTCTTGGAGGAATGGGTCAACCCCATCTGAAGTGTCAATGGTTTGTGGTACTCCACACTATCAGTTTAAGTTCAGTCACCTGGAATGCACTCTTTTCTATGGATGCTGGGATGCTGAGTGCATGAAGAAGTCAAAATCTTTTACAGTATCTTGTGGTAGGCAACAAAACGACCAAGGCTCTCTGGAGGTCTGATCTCCGTGTCTAAGTGCTCTACTCTGAGCTAGGTAACATGTCTTTAAAAGGCATCAAGATCCTGGCTCAAATGTTCTTGTCTCACACTGGTAAAATTTGAGTGTGTATTGCTGGAATTGCTTTGCTGTCTCGTGGAGACCAGGATCTAGCCCAAAGGTAAGGCTGAGGAAACCATCTCCACCTGAAGGTGTCAGCCCAGGCAGAGAGGTTAAGCTGGCAGGAGAATCACTTTGATGGAGGCAGTGAGTCGCACATAGAGATTTGGAGCAGTTCAGACCGTGCTCTTGTGTGTTTGTGTCTCCCCTCAGTTCCCACGCCTCTGCACTTCCTTGTTTAGCCCAGGCCCGGAAGCAAAACTGCTGAAATGCAAAGAGGAAAGTTATTCTCATGGTGTTTCCAGCCCAAACAGAACCAGAAGGGAGAGAGGAAATCTCATGAGAAAGCTTGACAGATTTCCAGTCCATTCCCACTCAGGGCCATGGAGCTTCTGGTGTCTCATCTAAGTCTCTGGGGCTCTCACCACATTTCCATACACTGGGAAGTTCCACAACACCAGTGACAGTGATACTGGTATCTAGAACCTTCCTGGAGTCCCATGGAGCTCAGCTTTACTCTTTTCCAGCCCAGATTCAGTGAGAAGAGATGGATTTGCTGCTTCGTTCCACCATGGATAATAAGGATGAGGCTGTGGGTGACTATTGCAAGTCAGAGATGTTACTGATGACTGTAAAGGGAGATGGAGTTGTGCCTTTACAGTAAGGCAGGGTATTCAGGAGATAACCAGACACTTTGAGTGTGTAAGCAAGGCTGGAGTCCAGTGCTCTGCACTAGAGCAGGCAATGGCATCAGACTTCTAGGGCTCTCCTCAGATATCTCCACATTTCCTTATGCAAGACATGTAGTCCCTTGGGGAAAACAGTTTGTGTGTGGGTGCTGTTAGAGCAGCTCTTTTGAATGCACAGTCCTAGGAGTTGGCACAACTACAGTCTCTTCTGTCTTGCTGATTCTCCATCAGCTCTGCATCACAGGTGAGGCCTCTAGACTGTGTCGGAGCAGAGAGTATCAGGAGATAAGATGGATGCTACACTCGGGCACTGTCAAACATCATGCTAGGACACTGTAAGAGCAAGAAGCACCTGCTTGTCCTTGGATGGTGTCTAGTGATGCTAGGATGGCCAGTTCTGGGTTTTGCTGTCTCATGCAGCCCAACCCTAATCTGTGTTCTTGCTTGGGCTCTCTGGATGCTTGGTCCCATTCATCCTGATCCTTTTCCCAGCAGCAGTCTGTGCAGGTAATTGCAGACTATGTTAAAACAAACAGTGCTTCCTCATGTATTTGGCTTTAAATTTATCACTCCTTGCTGCCACAGAGTAACAGCGGGAATTAGGAGTTCGCTGCATCTCCACCTTTATTCTGCAGTGCAGCCAATGCAGCAGCAATTAATCCTCCGGCAAACACAGAGGAGGGGAATACAGCAGTGTTGGGTACAGAGATAATCTTGGGATAATTTACAATTGCAAAGCCAGAGCAGGAAAGACCCTGGGGATTTCTTTGCTTTTTCTTTCAGAGGGAAGGCTGATTGACAGTGGGCTGGTGTTTTCTGGCTTGCTTGTCCTGTTGTTTGCATTGGACCATTTCCATTTTCTGGCACTGAGAGGCTGGCTTTGGAATTAATATTATTTCATTTTAGGAGAGCTGAGCAGCCTGAAGCAGGTCTCAGCTGAACAGTGGGAGAAATGCAAGCTCTGATTCCTCCCTGTTGTAACTGTGAGCAACTTACCCCAAAGTGGTTGAGAAAAAAAAAAAGAACCAATAGTGGAGCTGGGATTCATGCTTGCTATCTTACAGATCTGTAAAGAAGCTCCAGGAGCGATGATGCTCTGCCTTTTCTTTGGTTGTATAAGGACCCTAGGGAGCTAGCTTTTAATGTTGATGTTTCAGTCAAGTGTGTTTGAAATTCCCCCGGGCCACCTTAGCACAGGTCTGAGTCACATTACCAGGCAGAAAGCATCTTGCACATGTAAACCCTTCATGTTGCTGCTGGAGGGAGACAGTGGCACCCTCACATCATTCCTCATTGCATTGTTCCTCTCCTTTAATTTTTTCAGTTGTTGGGTAAGAGATGTTTCCAAGATGATCTTAGTGATGAAAAAACCTGGAGGATAGTTGAGAGAGTTCACAGAATCACAGAATAACCAGGTTGGAAGAGACCCACCGGATCGTCGAGTCCAACCATTCCCACCAATCCCTAAATCATGCCCCTAAGTACCTCATCCACCCTCACCTTAAACACCTCCAGGGATGGCGAGTCAACCACCTCCCTGGGCAGCCTAACCACCCTCTCCGTGAAGAATTTTTTCCTTACCTCAAGCCTAAATCTCCCCTGGCGGAGCTTGAGGCCATTCCCTCTTGTCCTGTCCCCTGTCACTTGGGAGAAGAGGCCAGCACCCTCCTCTCCACAACCTCCCTTCAGGTAGTTGTAGAGAGTAATAAGGTCTCCCCTCAGCCTCCTCTTCTCCAGGCTAAACAACCCCAGCTCTCTCAGTCGCTCCTCATAAGATTTGTTCTTCAGCCCCCTCACCAGCTTCGTTGCTCTTCTCTGGACTCGCTCCAGAGCCACAACATCCTTCTTGTCGTGAGGGGCTATTTAAGCTGAGGGAAGAGAAGGCTCCGCAGAGGCAGCCTTCCAGTACTTAAAGGGGGACTACAAGAAACCGAGGGAGGGGCTCTTCATCAGGGAATGCAGTGATAGGGCAAGAGGTAACAGTTTTAAGTTGAAAGAGAGGGGATTTAGATTAGACATTAGGAAGAAATTGTTTCCTGTGAGGGTGGTGAGGCACTGGAACACATTGCTCAGAAAAGTCATGGAAGCCTTATCCCTGGATGTGTTGAAGGCCACGTTGGATGAAACTTTGAGCAACCTGATCCATTGGAAGGTGTCCATGCCCATGGCTGGAGAGTTAGAACTAGGTAATCCTTAAACTTCCTTCAAACCCAAACCATACTATGTGATTCTATGATTCTATGATGCTTTTCTTTCAGGCCTCACAACCCATCACAGCTGAGAGCCTCAAGCCTGCCTGAACAGCAGTGCCTGCAGTCAACTATGGGCTGAATGACAGTCCTGAGCATGAGAGCACGATTCAGCTCATGTGTTTTCCCTTCAAGGCTTGGAAGATCTTAGTCATATATGAATCTCTTTCACAGGTGCTTCCCTGGAATAGATAAGCATCACTGACTATTTTTTAACCCACGAATGGAGACATTTAGGCTTCACAATTTTATGAGCCAGAGCCAATACTATGTGGACCTGTAGTTAAGCTGGTAATATGTTACTTGTTCTTAAAGTTAAGTATTGTCTTAGGGTCTTACGGACTAAAGTTAGGAATTACACCCCAGTTCTCAGAGAAGCACTGGGAATGTTTATTAGCTAAGTCTTGGATATTTTTTTCCTCCTAGTGACGCATAATAGGGCTGTTTGTGCTGAGAATCAGGGATGGTGAGGCAGAGTCCCATTAAGTCCCAGTGTCTGTACAGTACAATGGGTTTAACAGAGCCAATAGGGGAAATATGGTAGGGAAGATCTAGTCTTACAAAGGACAAGCAATCAAATGACCATTTTACAAACACATGATAGGTACCAATGAGATGGAGCAGTCATTAGGGACTGAGCAAGAAGAAACTTTCAGATCAATCAAATTCTCTTTGGGAGAATCTTTCTGGAAAGGGGACATGCAGTAGTTGCCAGGCGCTTTAGCTCCAGCAAGGTTTTCATCACTGATCTTCTCCTAAAACAGCTAAAGCATGTTATTCAGATGCTTGTTAATGTGGCTTCCGTGATGGGAAGGTAATAGTGAGCAGGGTGAATGAATGAATGCAGAGGAGGATTATTTGATCTACAGGACATGTGAATCAGGAAAGACTGAGAATGGCACTGGAGGATGAAACTAGGATGAAGTGTGGTCTCAGCTTTGTGGAGAAACAACCTTTCAAAAGGCTGTAGGATGAGATCCAGTAAGGAGACGCGTGGGGTGGAATAAGACAGGAACATCCAGCTGCATAAATACAGAATGGGGAACAACCGGTTTGGGCAATGGGTTACCAGGCAATGTGAGTGAAGAAATCCACCCTCTTCTGGTGAGAGCAAAGAGCATGCTGGGAGGCATAAACAAGCATATAGTCTAGCCTGAAACTCAAAACTTTAGTACTCAGAAGTGGGAAAACGTATTTCTGGATCTAAGTCTGGAAAAGAGTGATGGAAAGACCTAGGAAATCTGACCTAAGAGGACAAGTTCAAAGAACTGGAGTTTGTAGCTCAAAGAGAAGTACAGTCTCCCTGGGTAATCAGAATGTTTTTTTTTTTTTTTTTTTGTGATGGAAAAAGCTGCTGTAAACCAAAAAGAAATGTCAATAAAATCTGTTGAATTTCTATTAAAAATGCATGTTGAACTCTCCTAAGCTTAAATATAGCTCAGTTAATAAAGAGAACATTCTTCTGGGAACTGGAATCGTATACACTTAATTAATGATAACGAACACTGCAGGATACGAGAGCCTGTGCGAAGATTTTGACTGCAAGGTGTTCCAGCAATATTTAACTCAACATGGTCATCTGCAGTTTGATAAAGTGGTTGCCAAACAGGGGTAGAGAGAAGACCTAATTATATAGACTACAATAACTTGTATTCCTGCCTATGATCTATTCACTGTCAGCTGAAAACACTTGAGAACTTTGCTCTTTTGTTGAATCTGGCTGTTAAAACAGAGCTATATTATTCATTCTGAAATAGCGTGTTCATTAAATGAACTTATATTTTTCTTTCAGTATTACATTCAGTCTGAATTAATTTGCAGTTCCCAATGGCTTGAGCAGTATGAAACCATGTTTCAGCAGGTGAGATGGGTTTCTTTTGCCTGTTTATTCCCCGACAGATGTGAATAGATAAACCAGGGTGTGGAGTGTCTGTTCTCATTGAACAAGTGAAATGATGAAGGACAGGGAGCTGCTGTACTGCGTATTTCACTGGTGACTGGTGAGTAGCACTTCTCTTTAGATACTTGTGAGTGTCTAGTCTTCACCAAGGATATAACCAAAGATGCAACCGAGGCCACCCAGGGCTGCTAGTGCAAGGCCTTACAGTCTGAAAAAAAGAAATATTCTTGGCTGCTGTAAGGCTATCGTCCCTAATAAAATGAGGAGGAATATGACTTGCTTACTGTGCAGTTAACCTGCTGCTCACATCCTGCTCAGGTAGTGTCAGGAGGGGAGACCTTCATAGTGCCTGGGCTCAAGAGCTGTTTGCCATTCTAGCATATATCATAGGGGTGTCCAACACCTTCTGATTAAGGAGGAGCATCTTCAAGCCATTGCTGAGCTTTTGATAGCTTCACTGGGCAAGTGGCATCTCAAGACTGGGAGTGGTGGTGATGACAGTAGATTCCTAAGATACTCAAGAGAACTGCACAAGATGACAGCCCTTGAATGTGTAAATAGGAATGCAACAAATGAGATGTGTTTAGAAATCAGCATATATCAATATTAAGATTAATCATCAGCTTTCTGCGCTGTGTGCTGCTGGGCCATATTTGTGAGACTCTCTCCTCTGCTGCTGGAGCCAGAAGCTCTGTTGTCCACCATGGTGTGCTTTAACACTAGACGCGTGCAGATGAGCATTGCATTTCCCAGATGTTTCTCTCTCCATTTGCTGGTGGACTTCACCTGCTGAGCTACTCTGAGATAAAACAGCCAGGGAAAAGGCTCCAGCCCCTCCTGCATCTCACATGGCCCAGCATAACGGTGGCTCTGTGCTCTGGCTTTGGTTTGCCAGTGACAGTGGAGAAGAGTTGACAGAGCCTTGGCGCCATCTGCCTCTTCTTCCTCCTGTCCTTCATCCCCAGGAGCTGGGACTTCCTGTGGTTTGGCAGGAGCTGTGTAAACATGTTCCCCAAAGTGCCTCTTGTTGGAGAGGAAACACTGAAGCCAGGAATGTGGAAGGGGATTTCCACAGGCTTTAATGAGGTCAGCCTCCTTCACCCACCCACAAGGCTGGAGGATGCTGGGATTCCTGGTTTGCCCTGGGAGAGATCCTGCTCCACTTGGCGTAGGGCTGGGAGAGCACTCACATGGTACCAGGGATTGGTTCCCAGCACGGGGCTAGCTCTATCCCAGCTTGTCAGCCTGGTTGCCACCCTCCAAGGGCTTTACCTCTCTTTTGCAAGGGAGCAGGAAGGCGAAAGAAGCCCTTGGAGGAGAGGTTGTGTGAAGGAAACCTTCAACCAGGGGAGCTTGGGTGGGTTGGTGCAGATCATCCTGGTCACCTTAAAAAAATGAGGGTGGTCCAGACATCTCAATTTCATCTCTGGCTGTGGTCCCCTTTAAGGATCCATTCCCTGGACAGGGATATGTGGCACAGGCTGTCTAAAATCCACAGAATCGTATGCTTTTGCTGAATCATGGGTGCCTCCCAGCTGGGACCCATCTCCAAACCCTTCAGTCCCCTCAAAGGATGGCCGGGCATGAGCAGTGTTAGCTGGCATGGATCATGAACTGCACAAAGAGTTAAATACCTGGTTCTTGGATCCTCTTGTGAGTCCAGGCTCTGCCGGGTTATAGCCAAATACCTCCCTCTGTCCTGCATACGGGCTGTGGATACCCTTCTCCTGTTCCAACTCTTCCAGGATGAGGTATCAGATCCTGGGGCTGGGAGCATCTTCAGGTGCCTGGATGATGTGACCTCTTGAGATCCGCCCAACTTGAATCACCAGTCCTCGTTGCAGAACTGTAGGGCGGGGGGAAAGAGGTGAAATGGGCTGTACATGACTTTCTCATGTACGAATCAAGAGGTGGACAGGCAGTAAATGCAGTGCATGAGTGACATCTAATGTCGTATTGGGGTAACACAGACTGGATATTCCAAACTTAATCCCAGTTGTAGGAGTTTCAGAGCGAGCAGGAGGGTCAAGCCCATCTGGCTATAAAAGGGCATATTCTTCCCAGGGGAAGGAAAGAAGTTTTGCAGGTAGCATGAGCTGACACACAGCATTCTACTCCAGGCTTCATGCTATGGGGCTGTGACCCCGTCATCCTGCTCTGCACGCAGCTGGTCTACTCTGCATTGCTGCAGTACTAGTGGGATCTGCCCCAGATTCTCCTGCTGAGGCTCTTCCTTGGTGGCACTTGAACACCTTGCTTATGCTGAGGATGTCTCCTCCTTCCCACCTCTTCCACATCTCCATGTCCACCAGTCCTGCCCCACATCTGTAGAATTAATTAGCTTGTCAGGGCTAATTTTTCACTAACAAAAGACAAAAGTCATCACCAACTTGTTTTCTCAGGAGGGTGAGTTTGATCAGCTCTCCCATCTCCAAAACACTTTGGGAGAGTGAGAAGGGACTTCAAAGGTTTTACCTAAAATTTTGAGTTTCTATCTGTAAATGACTTCAAACTTGGAAAGCCCAGTTTGTGTTTTGAAAGAAGGAGTGCTTGAAGTGTTGTAAGGGAAATTTCAGGACTGAAGATGTTTTGCTTGATTAGATCCCTTTTCAAAAACTAACATTAATATTTGATATTTTGCTTTGTGTGATGGTATGAGTATAAAAGTTTATCTACATGTGTAAGTACTTCAATTAAAAAACTATTGCAAGACAAGGAAGAGCTGTGAAAGAAGACTGCTTGACATCATCTCTTCCTAGGATTGTGGGAATAGCTCCCAGTCTTTACTGCTACCATATTGAAAGGTATCCAGGTAATGGACTATTCCCATCTTCCTACTTGGTTAGGTCTCCACAAACAGGCACTAATCAGGAAGACTATTGCTCTCCAGTCATCTAACTGGGGAATGCAATTACATTTAAGCTGTAATTTCTTCTCTTTCATAACTGAAGAAGACCCTTTGCTGATCTGCAGGCTCTGCTGAAGAATGCTGCCTCTACCTGCCTCTGGTGCATCCTTCAGGAGAGGTCCTGCAGAGGGTGGATGTCTGCAGGCTGTAAATGAAGGTTCAGAGGAAGGCTACAAGGATGATCAGAGAGCTGGAGCACCTCTGCTATGAGGACAGGCTGAGATAGTTGAGGTTGTTCAGCCTGGAGAAGAGAAGGCTCCAAGGAGACCTTATAGCAACCTCCCAGTACCTGGAGGAGGCTGCAGAAGGATGGAAGAAAGCTGGGAAGGATGGAGATGTACAGCTCAGCCCAGGCACTTTACCAACCCAGAATAACGGAAATAACATATTTTGGTTTTCTTTTCCCTAGCATGCCATGGTGTTTGGAATCTGGAATCTTTGCTTTCCCAGAGGTTGTTAGGGAGCTAAATTAATTTGTTAGAGTTTGTGTTTTCAGAAACTGCTGCAGCACCTTGGGGAGCCACTTACAGCCCCATCTATGGCTTATTGATGCAGTGGTTCATTGAGCTCAGGAAAACAAGCCACCATTAGGACCAAAGAAAACTCTGTTCCTCTTCTGCATAATGACAGTAATTAGTGCTTGCTAGAACTTTTAAATTATTCCACAGAGCTTCCTCTGGGAGAAGAATTCCTATTTTTAGTGTATTTTACAAACAGGGAAACTGAGGCACCATATTTAAGGCTGTTGCAGAAGGGACAGAGATGGAGACAGAGGCCAGCAGTGTGGCTGCAGTCCTGAATGTGCTCACAGCTTCTCTGTTAGCCCTAAGTCTACTGAAACATGTTTGAACTTATGTGATCAAGTCATGTATTTCCTAGTGCCAAAAGGGTTGCTTGGGTTGGAAACAGCATTTTGGGTTTTTTGGGGGGTGTTTGCCTTAACCTACCAAGCAAAAAAAGGCCTACAAACAGGCCATTTTTGGAAAACGAAAATAAAGGATATTTTTGGCTTTCCTGTTGCTGCTCTTTCATTCTGCCTTTTCAAGGCAAAACTGAAGAAATTGAGAAAAGGATTCAACTAAAAGTGTCCAAATGCACACAAACAAAAAAGGGGGGCTAAAAATGATTCATACACAGGAGATACTTGCATACAAACTCCTGTTCCCTCAAAGCCTGCAGACTGAAATCAGCTAAGCAGCTCTGATATTTTGCATGGCAAATTGTTTTGTTTTTTCTTTTGTTTTGTTTTCCCAAGCCAATTATTTATTGCTCCTATTCTGGGTTTATTCACTAGGGTTTTACTGACCCATGAAGTCCCTTAATTGTTGGAGGAAGTAGATGTTTGGTAAATTAGTCAAGGTAAGTAAAAGAAAGTATGTCTACTTTGTAAAGATGCCAGGCACAATGCTGTTGTAAATTTCCTTGTTAGATATCTAGTATATGATGGTTTTTTGCAATACATCTAGCTCCTGGGACCCTCTAAGATGTGATATTCTCAGATTTTATGATCAAAAAGTAATTTCTACCTGAGAAATGCAAGCTGGAAATACAGCAGAAAGCCAGGAGTAAGATACCAAGATTGCTATTGCTACTGTTAGTATTATTTATGACTGTCAAATTCTCTTGTCAAATTCCCATGCTCCTTCCTCTGTCATCCAACCTGGTCTTGAATACCTCAAGGGATGGGGCAGCTACAGCTTCCCTGGACAACCTGTGCCAGTGCCTCAACACTCTCATAATGAAGAAATTCTTGCTTATGTCTAGTCTAAACCTGCCTCTTTCCAATTTATAGCCATTGCCCTTAGTCCTATCACTACAAGCCTTTGTAAATAGTCCCTCATCAGCTTTCTTGTAGGCCTCCTTCAGATATTGGAAGGTCACTATAAGGTCTCCTTGGAGCCTTCTCTTCTCCAAGCTGAACAAGCCAAACTCTCAGTCTGTCCTCATATGGGAGGTGCTCCAGCCCTCTGATCATCTTCGTAGCCCTCCTCTGGACCCGTTCCAACAGCTCCATATCCTTCTTATGTTTAGGATTCCAGAACTGGACACTAATCTCCAGATGAGGTCTCACAAGAGAGAAATAGAAGGGCAGAATCACCTTCCTCGACCTTCTTTTGATGCAGCCCAGGATACGGTTGGTCTTCTGGGCTGCAAGCACACACTGCCGGGTCATGTCAAGCTTCTCATTGACCAGCACCCCCAAGTCCTTTTCTGCAGGGCAGCTCTCCCCCATCCTGTATTGAAATTGGGGATTGCCCCAACCCAAGTATAGGACCTTGCACTTGGCCTTGTTGAATCTCATGAGGTTCTCACAGGCCCACTTCTCCAGGCTGTTCAAGTCCCTCTGGATGACATCCTATCCTTCCAGTGTGGCAACTACACCACTCAGCTTGGTGTCATCTACAAACTTGCTGAGGCTGCACTCAATGTCAATGTCACTGTCAATATAATTGATGAAGATATTAAACAGCACTGGTCTCAGTACAGAACCTTGTAGGACATCACTTGTCATGGATCTCCATCTGGACTTTGAGCCATTAACAATTACTCTTTGAATATGACCACCCAACCAGTTTCTTATCCACCATAATGTCCACCCATCAAATCCATCTCTCTCCAATTTAGAGAGAAGGATGTTGTGGGGGACCATGTGAAAGGCTTTAGAGAAATGCAGAGAGATCACATCCATCAGTTTACCCATGTCCACTGCTGTGGTTATCCTGTCATAGAAGGCCACTAGGTTGTTCATACAGGATTTGCCCCTAGTGAAGCCATGCTGGCTGCCATTATACACCTCCATGTCTTCCATGTGCTTTATCCTAGCTTCTAGTGGGATCTGCTCTGCTATGAGGCTGAGGAGGTAGTCCACCTGCTCACACCTTATGTGGCCCTTGCTGCCCTAGATCTAGTGCCCGGCTGCAGCACTTACTGTGTCTGCTGCCGAACCACATTGATCAATCATCAGTCAACATCACCACCTTTCCTCTCTGGAGCTCCTGCTCTCCTTCCTGGACATTCATAGAATCATAGAGTCATCATAGAATCACCAGGCTGGAAAAGATCTCTGAGATCATCAAGTCAGACCTCTGAGAACATTGAGTCATTTACTCCATTAATAGTGGAATTATTAGAGCTGTAAAAGACCTCTAAAATCATCAAGTCTGAGCATCAACCCAGTGCCATCATGCCTACTAAACCATGCCCCAAAGCGCCACATCTACACTTTTATGAACATCTCCCTCTGCATGTTCAAGACTTTCTGCAGAGCAGATATAAGATACCGTTGCTCTCTTTTTTTCCTTTGTTATCCACCTGCTAGCTGAAGCGCTTGTGTCAGCTCTCCTTGCCACAGTTCTCCTTGTTACAAACTATGAATGCTGCAGCACTCATCTACCACCTCCTGGCACTCACCTCCCTGACACCTGCCCTTTGCTCATTGCTGATGCGCCTGTTAGAAGCATGGACCTGATGGGGACAGTCTCCAGTTGTCTACTGAGAGAGGTGAGTTCAGACTGTATGGGCTGGAGCAGGAGGGCCTGGAAAGAGCTGCTATTGTAACACTTAGCAATGAATGAACAACTGGGAAGACTTGTTGCCTGAATCTCTTCCTTCTCCTGGGGCTGGGTCACAGGGGTGATGTAAGGAAAATATCAATTTTCTTCCTGAAATTGTTCTTGTTTTGTGGGCGAACAGAGGTTATAAGTATCCAGGCTGTCACTATCTGTGTGGACAAGTATGACTTTCAATATAAAAATTAACCATTTGAGGGCTTGCCTAGAAGCTAAGTGGTGTTCAGACTTTTTGCGCTATGATGGGCATTACCTCTGCCCACTAACACTGGGAAACTCCCAGACAAGACTGGTCTTCTCAAGGACAAAATTGTGGTCTGAGAAACTGCATTTCTCCCAAGAAATCTTCACTGGAAAATGTTTTAATAGCGCAGAAGCTACTTTCACCTCCACAAGAGAAGAGTACCTTCTTTTTGGATTTATAATGAGACTGGTGCTGGTTACACACCTTTCTGGCATGCCACGGGGGACCAGCGAAGGTTCCCACCAGGGACATCACTTGTTCAGGCATATATGAAGAAAATATGCTAAATTCAAACTCTCTCCCCCCAAATGTTAACAAATAAATTTGAGAGGAAACCAGAATCAAACAGTGAAGACTGGCACTTGTCTAAAGTGATGGAAATGCTTCTGTAAAGAGTATGCCTCACACCCTAGCTGTGCCTCCCTTTTATAAACCAATTTAGACCTTTCCTCTGGGCTGAACAATTCCTGCAAGGTGCTGCTGGGAAGGCAAAGAAGTAGGGTGTGAAAGGGCTGGAGGATCTGCTAAGGTGTGAAGACCTCTTGGAAAGGGACTGTGCTTCCAGATTTGAGAGAAGACTTGAGTGAGAGCTGCTGGTAGATGTTGGCAATAACCCTTTTGCTGTTATCCCTGGCTTGGAGCAGGAGACAACTTAGACCATCTGAATATACCCATGGCAGGGACTGAAAGGGTCATTGTTTCTTACATATATATTCAGCCATATCCCAGCTGGTGGCCACCAGGGTCGATGTGCCTGGGCCACAACACTGCTCAGAAGCTACTCAGGCCTATTTCTTGGCCTGTGGTTATTTGAAAAGACCAGGTATTAAACTTCTCATTGAGAAGAGGATTTGAACTGTTATCCAAGGGATAGCAGCCAGTTCTCCATGCCTCTGCAATTTGCAAAAATCCCATTAAAGAGGCTGTGTGGAGTAACTCGGCATAGTGCAGTTATCTGCTTAAGCTCATTTCCTTCCAGCCTATAAGTAGGGAGAGGCTAACTTGCTATATGAAATGTTTCGCAACATTATTCTGCAATTTAGTATTTTTTTTTCATTTTTCTTTTTCACTGTTCTGATTGCATTCCTACTTTGACTGCTTCATGTTTATAGATTATTTTAATTGTATTGACTTGCTAGTTTATGGGTTTGTGCTCTTCTTTGCTATGCTAAGAAAAGCCAACCCCTTGATATGAAAATCCAGGTATCTTGTTAAAGAGAAGGAAACCTTTCAAAGGAATAATTTCTTTATTTATTTTAGGTAGAAAATAAGACTAACATAAGGGGGGGGAAAGAAACTCCCTTCAAGTCCTTTCTCCAGTTTTTCTATTGTAACTTGCACAGTTGAGGTCTGACCTTCTTTGTGCTTGTGAAGAAGGAGGTGGAAGGATGGAGAGGCCAAAGTGGTGCTGGGCACAGGTAGCAACCCAGGTAGTGTGTGTAAGACAGGCTGGAGTTTGGCTACAAACTGAGGATGCCAGTGCTTAATTTCCAGCCTCATTTATGGATTGCAACTGCAAGCTGCTTTTTGTTTCCACACCCCAATTTTGAAGGTGTAGTGGTGGGTGTTTTCAGGTTGTTGCTGGAGACGTGTACAGCAGGCAGACTGTGGCTGTGTTTGCATGTAGGTGAACTATGGTTCAGGGTTATTCTCAGAGCAGCTTCAGGGATTCAGCAGTTCCAGCTGGGATGTTTTGGAAGGGGGACAAACTTTCACAAGCAGGTCCTGGATTTGTGCCCAGAAATGGGGCTGGGTGGACGTCAGCAGTTTTGGTTCAGGGAGGAAGGTCGTGTGAAACTGCATCTAGGATCTGCCCACCCTTGTACTCGCTGTCGTTTGTGGCCAAACCCAAAGACCTGGAGTGAAGGGCAGAGTTGTGCCCACACAGTGCCCGGGATTTACATCCACTGCTGGAAGCCTGCTTCTGTGGGAAGGCGTACTGATTGATGGGGTCTGTGAATCAGTTGCTCCTGCAGGATGCAGGCTGACCTGTTCTTAAGAGCCACCCCTTGATGTGCAATTCTCTGCTGTGTAGTGGCTCTCAGGCTGGTTCTGCACAGCCCTCTCCTTCTCTAGAAAGAACTCTGTCCCTCGAGTTTCACAACGATGAGTGTGTGTGTGAATGCCTGCTGGCTTGATTCCGTTTTTGCCTGTTCTCTTAACCAGGATGTTTCACTGCTAAGTCAGCAGCCACAGGCACCTTTTACTCCTTTTCCAGGTTTTGTTGATTATGGCTCAGAGTGCATAAGGGGTGGAGAAAGGCAGAACAGCTGTGATATGGATTCAATAAGTAGAAAATAGGGGATTCTTGCTGAGGGTACTATGGTTGCAAGGCTTGCTGGATGTGCACAAGAGGAGAGGTATTGGAAATACGCAGATATCCACTGTCTCTGGGTGAGTTCTTGGGCACTCAGCAATGCAGAGTCTTGCCATTCCCTGAGATAAAGTCGTGAAGCTGAAAAGAAGCATATTGTTCCACAATGACAGCTGTTTTTCTGTTTTAGTAATTAACTAGCCCCAGCTTATTGCCCAGTAAAAGGGAATGTGCTCTCCTTCTCCTCCTTTATTAGCCAAATTAGCTTTATTTGCCAAATAAACTTTCACAATGAAAACATAAAGAATCTTTGATATAAATTTTCACCCCAGTGGATCTATCACACATAATCACACAGAATAACCATGTTGGAAAAGACTCATGGGATCGTCGAGTCCAACCATTCCCACCAATCCCTAAATCATGCTCTTAAGTACCTCATCCACCTTAAACCTTAAACAACTCCAGGTACGGTGACTCAACCACCTCCCTTGGCAGACCGTTCCAATGCCTAACCACCCTCTCCGTGAAAAATTTTTTCCTTATCTCAAGCCTAAATCTCCCCTGGCAGAGCTTGAGGCCATTCCCTCTCATCCTGTCCCCTGTCACTTGGGAGAAGAGGCCAGCACCCTCCTCTCCACAACCTCCCTTCAGGTAGTTGTAGAGAGTTATAAGGTCTCCCGTCAGCCTCCTCTTCTCCAGGCTAAACAACCCCAGCTCTCTCAGTTGCTCCTCATAAGATTTGTTCTCCAGCCCCTTCACCAGCTTCGTTGCTCTTCTCTGGACTCGCTCCAGAGCCTCAACATCCTTCTTGTGGTGAGGGGCCCAGAACTGAACACAGGATTCAAGCAGCGGTCTCACCAGTGCTGAGTACAGAGGGAGAATAACCTCCCTGGACCTGCTGGTTACGCCGTTCCTGATACAAGCCAAGATGCCATTGGCCTTCTTGGCCACCTGGGCACACTGCTGGCTCATGTTCAGTCGGCTGTCAACCAACACCCTCAGGTCCTTCTCCTCCTGGCAGCTTTCCAGCCAGGCTTCTTCTAGTCTGTACCTCTGCTTAGGGTTGTTGTGCCCCAAGTGCAGGACCCGGCATTTGGCCTTGTTAAACCTCATGCCGTTGGTCTCAGCCCAGCAGTCCAGCCTGTTCAGATCCCTTTGCAGAGCCTCCCGACCCTCCAGCAGATCGACACTTCCACCCAGCTTGGTGTCATCTGCAAACTTGCTGAGGGAGGACTCAATGCCTTCATCCAGGTTGTTGATAAAGACATTAAACAGGACTGGACCCAGGACTGAGCCCTCGGGAACCCCACTTGTCACTGGCCTCCAGCTGGATTTAACTCCATTTACCACCACTCTCTGGGCCCAGTCATTCAACCAGTTTTTCACCCAGGAGAGTGTGCGCCCATCCAGGCCAGAGGCCGACAGTTTCCGAAGCAGAATGATATGAGAAACTGTATCAAAGGCTTTACTAAAGTCCAGGAAGATACATCCACAGCCTTTCCCTCATCCAAGAGTCTAGTCACTTGGTCATAGAAGGTGATCAGATTACTCTGGCAAGACCTTCCTTTCATGAACCCATGTTGATCCTGATCACCCGGTTCTCTTGCATGTACTTCTTGATAGCACTCAAGATCACCCGCTCCATGACTTTCCCCAGTACCGAGGTCAGACTGACAGGCCTGTAGTTCCCCGGATCCTCCCTGCGCCCCTTCTTATAGATGGGCACAACATCAGCCAGCCTCCAGTCCAGCGGAACCTCCCCAGTCATCCAGGACTGTTGGAAGATGATGGAAAGGGGTTTGGCCAGCACATCCGCCAGTTCCCTCAAAACTCTTGGGTGGACTCCATCCGGCCCCATAGACTTGTGGGCGTCTAGCTGGGCAAGCAAGCCTCTAACCACCTCCTCTTGGACCTTGGGAATCTCATACTTCTCTTCCAACCCTTGGGGTTGTGCACAGAGGGGACAATTTTCCTTACTGTTAAAGACTGAGGCAAAGTGGGCATTGAGCACTTCAGCCTTGTCTTTGTCCCCTGTTACTCTTGTTCCCCCTGCATTTACTAGGGACTGGAGATTCTCCCTAGTCCTCCGTTTGCTGTTGATGTATTTGTAGAAAGACTTTTTGTTGTCTTTCACAGACTTGGCCAATTGCATTTCTAGTTGGGCCTTAGCCCTCCTGACTTTTTCCCTGCACAATCTCACTTTCTCCCTATAGTCCACCCAGGATGCCTGCCCCTTCCTCCAAGGGTCGTAGACCTTCCTCTTCCTATTGATGTCTCTTAGGACCTCCCTACTCAACCATGCTGGTTTCTTACCCCGCCGGCTACTTTTCCGGAACTTGGGGACGGCTTTCTCCTGAGCTGCTAGGAGTTCCTTCTTGAAGAGCGCCCAGCCCTCATGGACACCTTTGCCTTCAAGGAGCGCCTCCCATGGGGCTTTTCCAACCAGCCTTCTGAACAGACCAAAGTCTGCTCTCTGAAAGTTGAGGGCGACCGTTCTGCTAACCTCCACCTTCTTCATCTTACCCTGCACTGAGAACTCTATCATCTCATGATCGCTTTGCCCCAAGCATCCTTCAACCTTCACATCCCCCACCAGTCTTTCTCTGTTCACAAAGAGCAGGTCCAGGAGGGCACCGTCCCTTGTCAGTTCGCTCACCAGCTGTGTGAGGAAGTTGTCTTCTACACACTCCAGGAACCTCCGGGACTGCTTCCTTTCCGCTGTATTATACTCCCAGCCTATATCTGGGAAACTGAAGTCTCCCACAAGGACTAGAGGTAGCAATTTTGAGACTACACTCAGTTGTTTGTAGAAGAGCTCATCAGCTGCTTCTTCTTGGCTGGGTGGTCTATAGCAGACTCCCATCACAATCCCTTCCTGCCTGTGGGCTCCTCTGATTTTCACCCACAGGCACTCAGTCCCATCCTGACCGTAGTCCAGTTCAAGGGTATCAAAGCCCTCTCTAACATAGAGGGCTACCCCTCCTCCTCTTCTACCCTTCCTGTCCTTCCTGAAGAGTTTATACCCCACCATGGGTACGCTCCAGTTGTACGAGTCATCCCACCACGTCTCCGCAATGGCAACAACATCATAGTCTCCTTGCCCTACCACAGCTTCCAGCTCCTCCTTCTTATTTCCCATGCTGCGTGCATTAGTGTAAATGCACTTCAGCTGGGCAGGTGTAGCTACAGCCTTCGTAATAGGGTTTCTTCCCAACTGAGCGGTCCTTGACTTAACTAAGGCCACAGTGCCAGTTTGCTGCCTACCATCCTCAGCTGCACTCACCCCCTCTTGCTTAGTGGTGATATACCGGCAGGCGTCGCCAGCACACCACCCCTTTTTCCACTGAAGTCTCACCTATGATTCAATAAAAAAATATGCAAGTCTTTAATCAGCGTGAAAGGGAAAAGCATATGATTTTTCTTTAAATAACTCATGGAGGAATTTCACCCTTATCATACAATCATAGAATAACCAGGTTGGAAGAGACCCACTAGATCATTGAGTCCAACCATTCCTATCAAACACTAAATCATGCCCCTTAGCACCTCGTCCACTCGTGCCTTGAACACCTTCAGGGAAGGTGAATCAACCACTTCCCTGAGTAGCCTGTTCCAGCGCCCAATGACTCTTTCTGCGAATTTTTTTTTCCTAATGTCCAGCCTAAATCTCCCCTGGTGGGGCTTGTGGCCATTTCCTCTTGTCCTGTCCCCTGTCACTTGGGAGAAGAGGCCAGCACCCTCCTCTCCACAACCTCCTTTTAGGAGGTTGTAGAGAGCAATGAGGTCTCCCCTCAGCCTCCTCTTCTCCAGGCTAAACAACCCCAGCTCTCTCAGCCACTCCACGTGAGGCCTGTTCTCCAGCCCCTTCAACAGCTTCGTTGTTCTTCTCTGGACTCACTCCAGAGCCTCAACATCCTTCTTGGGGTGAGGAGCCCAGAACTGTACTCGAGGTACTCGAGGTGCGGTCTCACCAGTGTCGAGTACAGAGGGAGAAGAACTGCCCTGGACCTGCTGCTCACACCATTTCTGATACAAGCCAAGATGCCACTGGCCTTCTTGGCCACCTGGGCACTCTGCTGGCTCATGTTCAGTCAGCTGTCAACCAACACCCCCAGGTCCCTCTCCTCCAGGCAGCTTTCCAGCCAGGCTTCTCCTAGTCTGTAACACTGCATAGGGTTGTTGTGACCCACGTGCAGGACCCGGCATTTGGCCTTGTTAAACCTCATGCCATTGGACTCTGCCCAGCAGTCCAGCCTATTCAGGTCCCTTTGCAGAGCCTCCATATGCTCCAGCAGATCCAATCGTCCACCCAGCTTAGTGTCATTTGTAAAATTGCTAAGGGTGCACTCGATGCCTTCATCCAGGTCGTTGATAAAGACATTGAACAGGGCTCTACCCAGCACTGAGCCCTGGGGAACCCCACTTGGAACTGGCCTCCAGCTGGATTTAACTCCGTTTACCACCACTCCCTGGCCCAGCCATCCAACCAGTTTTTCACCTAGGAGAGTGTGCGGCTGTCCAGGCCAGAGGCCGACAGTTTCCGAAGCAGAATGCTGTGAGAAACTGTATCAAAGGCTTTACTGAGGTCCAGGAAGACCACATCCACAGCCTTTCCCTTGTATAGTGGCTGAGTCACCTTGTCATAGAAGGCGATCAGGTTAGTTTGGCAAGACCTGCCTTTCATGAAGCCATGTTGACTGGGCCTGATCAGCTGGTTCTCTTGCATGTGCTTCATGATAGCACTCAAGATCACCTGTTCCATGACTTTCCCTGGTACTGAGGTCAGACTGTCAGGCCTGTAGATTCCTGGATCCTGCCTCTGACCCGTCTTGTAAATATGTATGATATCGGCCAGCCTCCAGTCAAGGGGAACTTCCCCAGTAAGCCAAGACTGCTAGGAGATTATGGAAAGGAGTTTAGCAAGGACGTCCACCACCTCCCTCAATACTCTTAGGTGGATCTTATCTGGCCCCATAGATTTATGAGCATCTAATTGGGCAAGCAAGTCTCTAACCACTTCCTCTTGGATCATGGGAGCTTTGTCCTTCTCATCTCGCTCCTGGGGATGTACACATGGGGAACAACTTTCCTTTACTATTAAAGACTGAAGTAGAGAAGGCATTAAATATCTCAGCCTTGTCCTCATCTTTTGTCATAGTTGTTCCCTTCGCATCAAATAAAGACTGAATATATTCCCTGGTCCTCCTTTTACTATTGATGTATTTGTAGAAAGATTTTTGTATTATCTTTCACAGAATTGGCCAGTCTGAGCTCTAGTTGGGCTTTAGCCCTCCTGGTCTTCCCTCTGCATGATCTCACTTCCTCCCTGTAGTCCACCCAAGATGCCTGTCTCCTCTGCATGATTTCATATGGGTTTGGATCAGGCTTTATCAAAACCAACCTGGAATAAAAGAAAAACTAGAGCCTTCCCATTCATCTGACATCACAGGTAGTGCTCACATTTAGTATATCCATATGCAGGTGTTGGCGTGCACCTGTGTGTTAGTGTCTGAGCTCCCATTAAAATCAAGAGGGACTATGAGCAGCTCACAGTTGCTTAAGCAGAGGTCCCTAGTGCCATTTTAGACACCCTAGACAATTCTATTTGGCTTCAGCTGCAGCTTCAGACAGGCACAGCTCTTCCGTATGTCCTCTCTTCTCACTACCAACCCCATGCAAACAATTTGGGTACCATGGGCACTAGAAGCCCATAAAACCCAGGTTCTTCCACTGGTGAACAGCACCAGCTAAGGCTGGAGAATATTTCCCTCTAATGTAGATGCTGTTGAGTTATGGAACCAGGAAGGGGTTGGTCACTCATAAATCCTGTGCTATTTCTACCTGGCCCACAGAATTTTTGGATGACATCAAACATTTATGGTTGAATTTGGTGATCTCAATGGTCCTTTCCAACCTAGGGATTCTATGATCTCAGAGAGCATTGGGCATTTGAATTTGGTGAATTAATCCTACCTTTGTGCTGTCATTTGAACTAGCAAATAAATAATATAAAAATCTTCTAAAAAGGAATCATACTTAGTGTGGATGTAAATAATGCCATGATACATAATGCAGTCAGTAAACAAACCCATCCTTTTAGGTCAATTATTGTTTCTTTTCTCAGAGCAAAATTCCTACCTGACATTTCAAGCTCGCAAGCCTGCATTAAATAATAGCATCTCACTTAACTCATTTTACATTTATATTGTGTCTCACATGTGTTTGCTGCATAGGATGCTAACAGCACTCCTTGCCAATAAGCCATCCAGAGAAGCAGAACAACATTAATGATCAGGAAAAACAAAAGATAGTCAATAATAACCTCTGTGGTAAATTCATGATGAGAAATTCCCTTGTGCCCTTATTTGTGCCTCGGAGCTCTCATTGTTCTTATTATGGATCCTCGGGCATGAAAAGTGGATACGAGTTCTAATTTAAATAAAGTTTGTATCACCCTCCAAAAATGAATTTTCCTGAAATGATTAACCAGGGCTCTAACAATGCATTTTGAAGAGCACTGCATCTTCTGAATAATGTTGTAGGTGCATAACTGAATGATGGACAAGCACCTCTGCCCTTCACAGGACAAAAATGGGGCCCCTTAACCATGCCTCACAGGACTCGTGTAGCTACGTGTTAACAGGGAGTAGCTAGAGGATCTGTGCTTCTGGAGCAAAAGCTCATGGAGCTTTCCATGAGGTATTCCAAAGGGTCATCACAGCAGCAATCTGCTGACCTGCAAAGTATTGAAGGGGTGAAAAGGACACTGATGTTTGGTGGGGAATGCTGTAGTTTAGGTCATGCATTTTCAATATCTGGAAAAGAGAGTGACATCTATAAACCCAAACATTTTTTGCCAAACTGGTGGCTTTGACAGTTAGAAAATAGTTAGATCATTGAAGCAAGAAATAATATATTTATTTGAAGATAGACTTGCATCACTGGACTAGAGTTACAGGAATCTATGATGTCAGATTTTATTAGTTTTACAGAACAAAGATCTTCCTTAGCTGTACAGTATCTCAGACAGCTTCTGTCTTTTCTCTCCTTAGGAGGAATCTCTATTCATGGATTCTTTACTACTTACACTGTCCAAAGCAATTTGAGTTTCAAATATAAGTTTTGAAAGTGTATTTTACATCCTTCCTTGCCCCTGCCCTTGAGTGCGAAGGGAAGAGGTGTGATATGAATTCTCCTAAATGATCTAAAATTAGCCCTGCCCAATCTTTCTCACCTACTCCCCGTGGTCATCTCCTTCCTATTTCCTATCATCAGCATTGCATTTGCCCCTAGTTTAGCACCTCTGGCTTCAAGTTCCTTGTGTCTGCTCCAGCTGTCTAAAAACAAATTTGTAAAACTTCTGAATGTTATAAGAACTGTTAAATGTAATTTCTTGTTAGGGTCATATGTACCTTGTTCCTGTGAAAATATCAGCATGTAGTACCCATCAGGAGCAGGGTAATTAAACTGTGTGACTTCCACAGCTCATGCACTATGACTGGGAATTTTTTCTACAATGGTTTTCTTATTAATTTTTCCTCAGGTATGAAACAGTGATGTAGTGCTGCTGTTTGTGCTGGTTTCTGCGTAGAATCATAGAATCGTAGAATAACCAGGTTGGAAGAGAACCACTGCATCATCGAGTCCAATCACTCCTATCAAACACTAAACCATAACCCCTTAGTACCTCATCCACCCATGCCTTAAAGACCTCCAGGAAAGGTTACTCAACCACCTCTCTGGGTAGCCTGTTCCAGTGCCCAATGACTCTTTCTGTGAAAAATTTTTTCCTAATGTCCAGCCTAAATCTCCCTGGCGCAGCTTAAGTCCATTCCCTCTCATCCTGTCCCCTGTCACTTGGGAGAAGAGGCCAGCCCCCTCCTCTCTACAACCTCCTTTCAGGTAGTTATAGAGAGCAATGAGGTCTTCCCTCAGCCTCCTCTTCTCCAGGCTAAACAACCCCAGCTCTCTCAGCTGCTCTTCATAAGGCCTGTTCTCCAGCCCCTTCACCAGCTTTGTTGCTCTTCTCTGGACTCACTCCAGAGCCTCAACATCCTTCTTGTGGTGAGGGGCCCAGAACTGAACACAGTACTCGAGGTGCGGTCTCACCAGTGCCGAGTACAGGGGGAGAATAACCTCCCTGGACCTGCTGGTCACGCCGTTCCTGATACAAGCCAAGATGCCATTGGCCTTCTTGGCCTCCTGGGCACACTGCTGGCTCATGTTCAGTCGGCTGTCAACCAACACCCCCAGGTCCCTCTTCTCCAGGCAGCTTTCTAGACAAGCTTCTCCTAGTCTGTAGCTCTGCATAGGGTTGTTGTCAGATGCTCTGCAGCAACTCTGCATCACCTATTGATCTTTCTGTCAGCAGGTGTGGCATTAGCATGAGGAGTAGGTCCTTCTTGAATTGGAGGTGCTCAACAGGAGGTGCCCCGTAGTGCTGCACACAACATTGCAACCACATCTGGGTCACATACACTAAGGTGCCATCACATTTCCCTTTTCTTGCATGACTGTCAGCAGGTCTTCAGGTGCAGCAGTCAGCTACACTCAGGAATCACAAACAGGGGGTATGCCAGGGGAGACAGTGGATGTTCTTCAGCCTTCATGTCTCCCCTCTTGGTCACTTCATGTATGTAGCTTCAGGAAGGCCAAGTACATCCTTCCTGACACATTTGATTTTTTTTCCAGAATAATTCTGCTTATTCCACACAGAAAGGACAAGGTCACAGGAATTTGAGTCATGCTTATAGCATGTGAGCTATGTTTGGGAAAGCAGAGTCCAAGGACATTGAGATCAGAGCAATCTTTTACAGCTAAAGAAATCCTTAGGTGCATGAAGTAGTAAGCAGAATTAAGGAGGTCTTTAACCTCTGTACTGCAATCCTATGTAGAGTTTTGGGCCAAGTTGGCTAAGAATATTTAAAAGCCTAGATTAAGCACCTACTCAGACTGTTCAAGACTGATGGAAAGGGACTTTTGTCAAGGTTTTGAGGAATTGATCACATAGGAGATGAGGCTGATCTAATTCTTGCAGAGAAAAACCTAGATATTAATGAGTTATTCTGCAAAGCAGGGAAAGAAAAGTCAAGAAGCAAGATTGTGAATTGATACACAATTTTCTCCTTTGCCCCCCACCTGTAGAAATTAAGCAAATTTATTGCCCTAATGACCAGTGTACCTTCATTTAAACCTAATCCTCTATTATATTTTCATCAGCAAAATTTATGCTTGAAGTGCTACCCTTCTGATCCTCTTCAGGCCTCTGATGTGGCAGAAATAACTGCAAACCAGGACCGTGGTGGAAAGTCTGGATCTTTGTGGCGAAGGGTTTGCAAACTGCCTCTGGGATTCAGAAGGGGAATTAGGTCTCCAGCATGTGGCTGAAGCAATCACTCTCACTTCATTGCTTCACAGTGCAACTCAGGATATAAAGCCTGGCCTCACAACACAGCAGGGGAGAAGTCAGAGCATAAAACCCGTGCTCCTCTTCTATCTCAGAAAGTAAGAACACGTCGTTTGCAGAGTCAAAATCAATTGGATATCAATGACCTAAAAACCAGGCCATTTCCTCATCCATCTGTGTGTTATGCTGGAGGTTAAGGTGACTCGAGGGAGTACTAGCTTATGGCATGAAAAAACCAGCTTGAAATCAAAGGTCCAGGATTGCTGAATTTCTCATTCCCAGGACAAGACAGTTACAGGCGGCAAGGAAACTTGCTATCATGGTAGGATGTGAATCAACCCATTACTCTGGAAATCACTTGGTTTTATAGCACAGGTGAAAAAATATCCATTCCATAGGTAATGCCAAAGTCCACTTTAATGACAGGTAAAAACAGAAAAGAACCATTATCTTCATTATATACAGAAGGAAAGGAAGGCAAAGAAAAGGACCTTGGGGAGCTCAGAGCAGGCAGGAGCTTCTGGGATTCATTCAAGAAAGAAAAAAAAAAGAATATAACCGGTTAAGAGACTTTCATTGAAATCACTCAGAAGGGGAACACAGCCCACAGATGTGAGCTTTCAAATCTACAAAGAAAACATCTTTTCAGCAAATCCAAATTCCCCTTTCTTGCCTCTCCCTGGTGCCCACCTCCTGCTGTGAATGACTTACCAGATTCCCATAAAGCCAAGTGAAAATGCTGCATTAAAGCAGATCAATGCAGGTCAGCGCCAGGCATGCGGGAGTCACTTACAAGACTGTACTTACTTTTATAGATCATTGTTTCAATAGTGGAACACTTTTGCCAGTACAGAAAGGCCTGCAAGCTAAGCCTGTTATTTAAATCTCACCTACCACAACAAAGGTGATAGGATTCTGTCTAAAGAGCTGTGAGTGCACACTGGGGTATGAGGAGAAGTAGGAGCTGTTGACCAGAGCTATGTCTGTCCAATCACAACCACATTCAGGTTAGTCTGATACTAAAGCCTTCCTCCCCATCTACCCAAAGCACCCTCTCTGCATGGAGGCTCTGCAGTCCATCAAATTATGGAGGGAAAACTTGCAATTAAAAACAAAAAGAGATCATTGAGACTTCAGTGGCAAAGGGGTGGTGTGCTGGCGATGCCTGCCGGTATATCACCACTAAGCAAGAGGGGGTGAGTGCAGCTGAGGATGGTAGGCAGCAAACTGGCACTGTGGCCTTAGTTAAGTCAAGGACTGCTCAGTTGGGGAGGAGCCCTATTACAAAGGCTGAAGCTACGCCTGCCCAGCTGAAGTGCATTTACACCAATGCATGCAGCATGGGAAATAAGAAGGAGGAGCTGGAAGCTGTGGTAGGGTAAGGAGACTACGATGTCTTTGCCATTGCAGAGACATGGTGGGATGACTCGTACAACTGGAGCGTACCCATGGTGGGGTATAAACTCTTCAGGAAGGGCAGGAAGGGCAGAAGAGGAGGCGGGGTAGCCCTCTATGTTAGAGAGGGCTTTGATACCCTCGAACTGGACTACGGTCAGGATGGGACTGAGTGCCTGTGGGTGAGAATCAGAGGAGTCCATGGGCAGGAAGGGATTGTGATGGGAGTCTGCTATAGACCACCCAGCCAAGAAGAAGCAGCTGATGAGCTCTTCTACAAACAACTGAGTGTAGTCTCAAAATCGCTACCTCTAGTCCTTGTGGGAGACTTCAGTTTCCCAGATATAGGCTGGGAGTATAATACAGCAGAAAGGAAGCAGTCCCGGAGGTTTCTGGAGTGTGTGGAAGACAACTTCCTCACACAGCTGGTGAGCGAACCGACAAGGGACGGTGCCCTCCTGGACCTGCTGTTTGTGAACAGAGAAGGACTGGTGGGGGATGTGAAGGTTGGAGGACGCTTGGGGCAAAGCGATCATGAGATGATAGAGTTCTCAGTGCAGGGTAAGATGAAGAAGGTGGAGGTTAGCAGAACGGTCGCCCTCAACTTTCAGAGAGCAGACTTTGGTCTGTTCAGAAGGCTGGTTGGAAAAGTCCCGTGGGAGGCGCTCCTTGAAGGCAAAGGTGTCCATGAGGGCTGGGCGCTCTTCAAGAAGGAACTCCTAGCAGCTCAGGAGAAAGCCGTCCCCAAGTTCTGGAAAAGTAGCCGGCGGGGTAAGAAACCAGCATGGTTGAGTAGGGAGGTCCTAAGAGACATCAATAGGAAGAGGAGGGTCTATGACCTCTGGAGGAAGGGGCAGGCATCCTGGGTGGACTATAGGGAGAAAGTGAGATTGTGCAGGGAAAAAGTCAGGAGGGCTAAGGCCCAACTAGAAATGCAATTGGCCAAGACTGTGAAAGACAACAAAAAGTCTTTCTACAAATACATCAACAGCAAACGGAGGACTAGGGAGAATCTCCAGTCCCTAGTAAATGCAGAGGGAACAAGAGTAACAGGGGACAAACACAAGGCTGAAGTGCTCAATGCCTACTTTGCCTCAGTTTTTAACAGTAAGGAAAATTGTTCCCTCTGTGCACAACCCCAGGGGTTGGAAGAGAAGTATGAGATTCCCAAGGTCCAAGAGGAGGTGGTTAGAGACTTGCTTGCCCAGCTAGACGCCCACAAGTCTATGGGGCCGGATGGAGTCCACCCAAGAGTTTTGAGGGAACTGGCGGATGTGCTGGCCAAACCCCTTTCCATCATCTTCCAACAGTCCTGGATGACTGGGGAGGTTCCGCTGGACTGGAGGCTGGCTGATGTTGTGCCCATCTATAAGAAGGGGCGCAGGGAGGATCCGGGGAACTACAGGCCTGTCAGTCTGACCTCGGTACCGGGGAAAGTCATGGAGCGGGTGATCTTGAGTGCTATCATGAAGCACTTGCAAGAGAACCGGGTGATCAGGCCCAGTCAACACGGGTTCATGAAAGGCAGGTCTTGCCAGAGTAATCTGATCACCTTCTATGACCGAGTGACTAAACTCTTGGACGAGGGAAAGGCTGTGGATGTATCTTCCTGGACTTCAGTAAAGCCTTTGATACAGTTTCTCATAGCATTCTGCTTCGGAAACTGTCGGCCTCTGGCCTGGAGGGGCGCACACTCTCCTGGGTGAAAAACTGGTTGAATGACCGGGCCCAGAGGGTGCTGGTAAATGGAATTAAATCCAGCTGGAGGCAAGGTCCAATTGGGGTTCCCCAGGGCTCAGTCCTGGGTCCAGTCCTGTTTAATGTCTTTATCAACGACTTGGATGAAGGCATTGAGTCCTCCCTTAGCAAGTTTGCAGATGACACCAAGCTGGGTGGAAGTGTCGATCTGCTGGAGGGTCAGGAGGCTCTGCAAAGGGACCTGAACAGGCTGGACTGCTGGGCTGAGACCAACGGCATGAGGTTTAACAAGGCCAAATGCCGGGTCCTGCACTTGGGGCACAACAACCCTAAGCAGAGGTACAAACTAGGAGAAGCTTGGATGGATATCTGCCAGGAGGAGAAGGACCTGGGGGTGTTGGTTGACAACCGACTGAACATGAGCCAGCAGAGTGCCCAGGTGGCCAAAAAGGCCAATGGCATCTTGGCTTGTATCAGGAACGGCGTGACCAGCAGGTCCAGGGAGGTTATTCTCCCCCTGTACTCGGCACTGGTGAGACCGCACCTCGAGTACTGTGTTCAGTTCTGGGCCCCTCACCACAAGAAGGATGTTGTGGCTCTGGAGCGAGTCCAGAGAAGGGCAACAAAGCTGGTGAAGGGGCTGGAGAACAAATCTTATGAGGAGCGGCTGAGAGAGCTGGGGTAGTTTAGCCTGGAGAAGAGGAGGCTGAGGGGAGATCTTATAACTCTCTACAACTACCTGAAGGGAGGTTGTGGAGAGGAGGGAGTTGGCCTCTTCTCCCAAGTGACAGGGGACAGGATGAGAGGGAATGGCCTCAAGCTCCGCCAGGGGAGATTTAGGCTTGAGATTAGGAAGAAGTTCTTCACGGAGAGGGTGGTTAGGCATTGGAACAGTCTGCCCAGGGAGGTGGTTGAGTCACCGTCCCTGGAGGTGTTTAAGGTGAGGGTGGATGAGGTACTTAGGAGCATGATTTAGGGATTGGTGGGAATGGTTGGACTCGACAATCCAGTGGGTCTCTTCCAACCTGGTCATTCTGTGATTCTGTGATTCTGTGATCATTAAGTTAGTAATGAGTCTGAGACTGGAAGCATTAATACATAAGCAGCAAAATCTCTGGGTGCAGTTTAGTCTGATACACTCCTCCAGTTGGCTCCATGTCTCAGGACTTGAGCAGTACCACAGTTACCAACTATTCCCTCTGACTCCTGGTGGGTAGAATGGAGTTATGAGACTCTGCAGCATGATTTGATCCCTGGAGGAACATAAAACTCTTATTCCTGCGAGGCAATACAGACCTACTCCACATTAAGATAGCACTTTGTTCCCTGCAGAGCTAGGCTTACTAGACCGAAAAGCTCTTTTCTGTTGTGGCTGTATGGTTGCTCGTTGTCCCTGGACACCAGGATGCTCCATGGTACCAGATGCCTGCATGACAGAGTCAGATCAGCCTCACACTTTTGGGGTTTGATTTAGATGTTTCCTCCTCTTCATCTCAAAATAAAATGTGCCAAACTTACACAGCAAAAATAACAATACTGGATGCCCTTTTCTTACCCTCTCTGTTACACATTGCCTGAATGGACACAACTAACACATCATGTGTACAAACCCAGGAGATAGAGATGCAAAATGAGACTCCCATGATCCAAGAGGAGGTGGTCAGAGCCTTGCTAGCCCAACTAGACACCCACAAGTCTATGGGGTCAGATGGGATTCACCTGAGGGTATTGAAGGAGCTGGTGGATGTGCTGGCCAAACCCCTTTCCATCATCTTCCAACAGTCCTGGAAGACTGGGGACGTTCCACTGAACTGGAGGCTGGCTGATGTTGTGCCCATCTACAAGATGGGTCAGAGGCAGGATCCAGGAATCTATAGACCTGACAGTCTGACGTCAGTACCAGGGAAAGTCATGGAACAGGTGATCTTGAGTGCTATCATGAAGCACATGCAAGAGAACCAGCTGATCAGGCCCAGTCAACACGGGTTCACAAAAGGCAGGTCTTGCCAAACTAACCTGATCGCCTTCTATGACAAGGTGACTCGGCTACTATACAGGGGAAAGGCTGTGGATGTATCTTCCTGGACCTCAGTAAAGCCTTTGATACAGTTTCTCACAGCATTCTGCTTCAGAAACTGTCAACCTCTGGCCTGGACAGCCGCACACTCTCCTGAGTGGAAAACTGGTCGGATGGCCGGGCCTAGGGAGTGCTGGTAAACGGAGTTAAATCCAGCTGGAGGCCAGTACCAAGTGGGGTTCCCCAGGGCTCAGTGCTGGGTAGAGCCCTGTTCAATGTCTTTATCAACGACCTGGATGAAGGCATCGAGTGCACCCTTAGCAATTTTACAAATGACACTAAGCTGGGTGGAAGTGTGGATCTGCTGGAGGGTAGGGAGGCTCTGCAAAGGGATCTGAACAGGCTGGACTGCTGGGCAGAGTCCAACGGCATGAGGTTTAACAAGGCCAAATGCCGGGTCCTGCACTTGGGGCACAACAACCCTATGCAGTGTTACAGACTAGGAGAAGCCTGGCTGGAAAGCTGCCAGGAGGAGAAGGACCTGGGGGTGTTGGTTGACAGCTGACTGAACATGAGCCAGCAGTGTGCCCAGGTGGCCAAGAAGGCCGGTGGCATCCAGGCTTGTATCAGAAATGGTGTGACCAGCAGGTCCAGGGCAGTTCTTCTCCCTCTGTACTCGGCACTGGTGAGACCGCACCTCGAGTACTGTGTTCAGTTCTGGGCCTCTCACCACAAGAGGGATGTTGTGGCTTTGAAATGTGTCCAGAGAAGACTCGACGATCCAGTGGGTCTCTTCCAATCTGGTTATTCTGTGATTCTGTGATTCTGTGATTCTGTGAATCCTGTGTTCAGTTCTGGGCCCCTTACTACAAGAAGGATGTTGAGGCTTTGAAATGTGTCCAGAGAAGAGTGACGAATCTGTTGAAGGGGCTGGAGAACAAATCTTATGAGGAGTGGCTGAGGGAGCTGGGGTTGTTCAGCCTTGAGAAGAGTAGGCTGAGAGGAGTCCTTATTGCTCTCTACAACTACCTGAAAGGAGGTTGTTATAGTTGTAGAGATGAGGGTGCTGGCCTATTCTCCCAAGTGACAGAGGACAGGACAAGAAGGAATGGCCTCAAGCTGCACCAGGGGAGGTTCAGACTGGATATCAGAAAAAAAATTTCACAGAAAGGGTCATTGGGCACTGGAACACGCTGCCCAGGGAGGTGGATGAGTCACCATTCCTGGAGGTATTTAAAAGACAGGTAGATGAAGTGCTCGGGGACATAGCTTAGTGTTTGATAGGAATGGTTGTACTTGATAATCCAAGAGGTCTTTTCCAACCTGGTGATTCTATGATTCTATGAAAGGTAAACTCATACAGCTAGTTCAGCAGTGATGTGGGTCGAACCTTAACCACTGTTTACATTGCTTATGCAAGTGCTGGAATGCAATTATTCTGACAGGGGCTGAGGGGTATGCCAGGTCCCAGTGCATGGTCATGCAGCATGGGCAGAGTAGGCATGGACAGCATGGTGTGTGGGAGGGTATCTTGAGAGAGTTGAAGTTGTTCAGCCTATTGAAGAGAAGGCTCTAGGAAGACCTTATGGCAGCCTTACAGTACTTAAACGGGACTTACAGGGAGTGTGGCAAGTGGAGAGAGCAGGAATAGGATGAGGTGTAATGGTTTTAAGCTGAAAGAGGGGAGATTTAGGTTAGATATTAGGAAGAAATTTTTTACTGTGAGAGTGGTGAGGCACTGTCACAGGTTGCCCTGAAAAGTCATGGCTGCCCCATCCCTGGAGATGTTTGAGGCTGGGTTGGGAGGCGGTTTGAGCAACCTGATCCAGCGGGAGGTGTCCCTGCCCATGGCAGGGCAGTTGGAACTGGATGATCTTCGAGGTCCCTTCCAACCCAAACCATTCTATGATTCTATGATTTTATGGTCTGAGCTTTGCTTTCTGTGATCTTGATGTGTCTACTTTGGGTCTGAGCTGCAGTTAGTCTACCCATCTCCAACAGGGTCTTGGTCAGATCATGTTCATAATCCCGTCTCTTCATCATGCAGTTTGTACAGACTCCTCTGGGTCTTGGTATCAAGGGCTGTAAACAGGCTCAGACTTCTCCCAGTTCTGTTATTGGGTAAATCTGCAGCAGAACTGGAATTTGTAAGCAGAAGTGGCTGGGATCCAGGAAGGAGAAATCTTTTTTTATGAAACAAGCATGGCTGGCATAGTGTGGCAACTAGCAGAAGAATTTTTCCTTCCTATATAATTTTCAGTGCAATGATAACAAACTTGTCTGCATTAGCAATTGGAAACTCCTGGAGGTGGCAGTGGCATAAATAGAGATTTCCCCTTTTTCTTCCTGATTGAAAGGAAAATCAATGTCAGTGGTGTAGGCTATATAGTGACGTTGTGCTAAGCTGTTCCAGTGCCATCGTACCCACTTAGTACAGACATCAAGAGCAGAATTTTGCTGTTCATAGAGAATGCAATAGCCAGGAATGCAGCACAAATGACAGCAGCATGCTTGACTAGCTCTGTCTAAACCTGTCTGACTACAGCTGAAATACCTCAAATAGTTGTTTCTTTGATCTACCAGTGCTTTGTAAACCCCTGAGCTGCTTGCTGTGCTCTGCAGCTGAGAGAAGTTCAAATCTTAGCACAGAGCACTCTGCCCTTTACTGCTGCATGGTGGGTGTCTAAGTCCCTCGAGTACACGTCGACTCTTCCTGAAAGAGTCACAGCTGGAAGGAGATTCCAGGTGTTTGGTGCACACAGTTATTCCAGGGCAGAAACTCTCGTGCTCCTAACAGCATACCAGACACTCCATATGGTTGTGAGTTGAAAAATGTGAATATTTCACACATATCTGCAAAGCTAGGACTGCTCCAGGGATGACCATGGTCAGGATAAGACACAACAGAACAACATCAACGTGGCATTGACTGGGCTACACAACAAAGTCCCACTTGGAGAGGCTGGGTTGCCCATCCTCTCTGCTTATCTCCTTCAGAGACCAAGGGGTCAGATACCCTAGAAGGTCTTGTCAGTTTGACTCCGCTGCAGGGCCAGGAATGTAACTCAAGAGCCATTTCTGGACTCCATGGGCAGCAAATGAAATGTGGCAGTTGTAGGCTGGTGATGCTTCTTCTAATAATGCCCGTGCACAGCTATTGTTCGCAAGGGCATTCAGCATCGAATCCTTTTTTCTATTTGTGGCTCCCTGGGTTCATGCCATGTGTTTGAAAGTCACTCTCTCAGAGTAGGTTAACATCTACAAAAAGCCAAATGCTGTGCTGCTTGCAGAACAGGTGGGAAAATGTAACAGCTTCTCCTTCCCACTTCCTCGATATTCAGTGCAGGCACAGATGTGGCTATAGTATATAATTCCATGGGAATGCAGCTATAATTTTGTGTGAATTAACACACACTCGTTATCCCAGCTACTAAAGGGGAGGAAGGATTCCTCTAGCTGGTTTTAGCAGATGCTTGGCCTCTCTATTTTCATTAGCTTTCCTCACAGCAAGATCCCATACCAGTTTTGTGTGTGCAATTAAATATGCAAAGAGCATCTAGTATTTTTTGGTGTGAGCTGTGTGGGTCAATGCAGAAGAGCTATAGCAAGGCAGGGTGTTCTTGGAGCTGGAGTTTTTCTTGGATGTCAGCCCAGGATATTTTGGAATAGAAGCCAGTTTTACTGAAAGATTCACGAACTCTTGAGTACTGGGCCCAGATTTTCTCTGTCAAAACTCCACACAGTTCTACTGGGACAGATTGGAGCATAGCATAACTGTAACTACTCCAGGAGAAATTTCAGTCCTACAGAATTCAGCTTTGCTGTATTTGTACATCATTTCTGCAGGTGAGATGGGAAGACAACACTCTGGGGAAAGAGGTTGCAGAGCTGTAACTGGGAACTATGTGCTCTAGTGTGGGACTGTGCAGGGCTCTGCACTGTTGAGGGTGCAAAGGCAGCTGGAAACTGAATGCACTGTAAGGCTGGGAGAGCTGAACCTGGCAATATATCATATAAGTTGCTCACTGAGCAAGGATTTTGGAGTAAAAACTGCCCATGGCAAACTAGGGGTTCTTTTGGAGAGGACTAGCTGGCTTATTGCAAAACAGCTTGGGACTGAACTAACACGGAAGATCAGGGACTAGGACCCTAGAGGTGACAGGGAAGCTAAGTTATGTGATGGTGGGAACATATGCAGTTAGACTTGAGTCCAAAGGCATTTGCCTAGGGAAGAAGCAAGGACCATCGCAGGGGTTCTACCACGAGCTGATGTTCCGTCACCAGTAGCCCCTGCTGATCAAATGCAGAGGAATTACTTGGCAGGGTCAGCAAATCAGCTTTGACAGTAGCGCATAACACATACCTTGAGAGCTACAAGTAGTTCTGCCATCATAGGATAATCTTCCAGTGAGGATAATCTTCCAGTGAGGAGGTGTTCCTCCCCAGCCTCTGTTAGTTGAAGGTTGCCACGTGCCCTGAAACATGCACATTTCTCAGCCTTGACCAAGCTCTAGACACTCTGCTTTAAATCATAGATAATAAAAGTCTATATTTTCTTGTTTCTCATACAGGGTGAGTTTCCAAAAAGGCCTGAGGCTCTCTGGTATGTCAGCAGATCTGTAGCATGTTCAATTGCAGGTGAATCAGTAATGATTGTAGTTGGACAAGCTTTATGAAGTTTGGACATCATAGCTAAAAGACTTGTACCAATCAGACTTATATTATCAGTTCTCTGGATGTATTTATTCTTGGATTTATGAGGTGGAAATTAAGTTGCACCATTCCAGGGAATAACAACCTCACTGCTTGGTTTCCATCATATGTAATATGCTTTATAATTTGGGTACATGCTGCAGTTCTTTGCCAAATTATAGCTTTTCTGAGCAAAGAAAGTACAGTTTTGTGCACTTTTCCTATAACGTGCCTCCTTGCTGGTAATACTGCTCTGACAAATGTGCCTTACTGCTTTCACTGATTTGATTGATTTTCCACTCAAGTTCTAACGGTGTTGGAAGAAATTATTCATTTTGGTAATAATTTTGATAAGCTTATCAGGGTATTTTCTTCCAATAGAGTTAGTTTCTTAGGCAACTCTAAATGATCTATTGTTCTAAGTTCCCTGAACCCCCACCTTACTGGAGGGCAGCGGAATTCAAATAATAATTTATACTCTGTGGATGTAGTTGCTGTAGAGATGGCAGTAAATATTAATCCCGCTATCCCAGCTTCCTTTTTCTTCTTGGGAATAAAGAGATTTTTCTTAAGTACATTATACCTTTCCCATGTTAACTCTGTGTTAATCACGTAAGCCATTATATTTTGAACACATGACTCAATACCTTGCTAGGCTTGTGTCTAAATGAAAAAGCCATTTATCAAAAAGTGTGCCTTTGGGAGAGATAGCTTTTTCATTTAAATTAGGATAATCCTATTGTTTGACAGCTCCCATTAAGACCATCTACTCAACCCAATCAAAGACCTTCATAACAATGTGAAATGGTAATAATAAGGCAACGTTCTGTTTTCATGACTCAGCCAAGGGGATATAATTATGTGAATATCAAAACTTATTTTAAGAGTGCTGTTTAATAATATGTCCTATTTTGCTTTTACAGACTCAGTTGATTCCACTCTCCTGTGGCTCAACATTTCAGTCTAAATGGTGGTATCTGAATTTAAAACAAAATTGGTTTTCATCAGTGATTTTCCCAGCCATTTATGCCCTTTCTGCCTGATACCAGCATTTCTTTTTTTTTTTTTTTCTTTTCTTTCCCATGGAGTTCCTTAGCAGTAGAAACTGATAGATATTGATATCATCATAAGGGACTGTGTTCTTGGGAAAAATTGAGAGTAATTTGGTTCTGCAGAGAAGTCAGTCTTTCTCTGGTTGCAGCCTGGTGGCAGGCTTTATAATGTCCTCTTGAGGATATTGACTTCGCCAGCTCACCTGCAGTACGTTCTTGAACACTGAACATGCAAGTAACTTGTTTACTATCTCTATCTTGGATATAGCCCTGCTATAGTCCTTCACTAATGGTTTGAACAGAGCTTTCAGCCAACTCTACCAAGTTTTTCTTTTCATCTTGTATTGGCTGATGTAATTCATTCTTGCTAAATCAATTCTTATATCAAAAGCCAGTAAGTATTGCATTAGATGACTTGTCAAGGTCATCTTCTTTCAGGTTTATTCTCCAGAAAATTTATTTATCTTCACATTCACGCCGATGTCCACATTTGTGCAGCATCTAGAGTGCCACCTTAGCCTTAGTCTTTCCTCTCTGCTTGTGTGAACAAGCACCACCTGATGGCTCTGTTAGACAGTTAGGAGTTATATTCCATGTAGGACAGCAATCTTTCCTTGTTTCTTCTTCTAAATGGGCAATGGATATACCCCTTCAGTGTTACCAGTTATTAGTTTAATTGGTCCTTTTTCAGAGCAAGAAGGTGTAGATATTTTCCTTGACTGTTTAGTCAAGTTAGCCTTTCCAAAATTTTAAACTAATACGGTATTTACTGCTGAAGGACAATGATATTTAAAACCATATTTTCCTGTCAGTCATACCTTGTTCGTCATTTTTACTATGGCTCCAGAGATAAGAAGTTACGAATCCTGTAAGGAAATTGTAGATATAAAAATGTATTGCAATGTATAAGTTATTTGCAAATCTGTTTACAAGTGGAGAAAGCAGTTTAGTGTCTCAGAGAAGCAATGGGTTCAGTAATGTGCATAACAGAAGAGTCAGTCAAGAGCATTGAAGGAAGAAGAGACAATGACTCAGTTGCCTGTATTACCATGTGATGTCCTAGTGCCTGATTGCAAGAAGTATGTTAGAGGAAACCATTTGCCTTTCCTCCCGGGGCACAGTGAATAAATCCACTAAACCTAGCCCCAATCTCCTCTTCCCTCTAATAGTTTTTAACAGGAGAAAATGGCTCCATTCCTGAAGTTTTGGCAGCAGTGTAGCTGTTAATGTGCTTGGTGTTGGGTTTCTATTTCAACCTTAAGAAGGTTTTTGTTCAGCAGCGAGGCAAGGCCATCAATCAACAAATCAGTAAAGGCGCCATGAAATCACCCCAGTCACATCTGAAATGGAGGCTAAAACTCAATTAGTAGAAAATAACACTTGTGAGACTAGTACATTAGCAGCTAGGTGCTTCCTGGGCACTGCATGAAGGGAGTGGCAGTACTGCCACTGCATTGTAGGTGGTTGCAGTCACTGACTTTGCTGCTGTGGTTGCTCAAGGAGCAGAGCACATCAGGGGGGTTCAGTTGGGGACTCCAAAGTGTAAACTTAAAGATTCCTCTGCAACAGTGTCTGCAATGCTGGCAGTGCATCTGTCTTCACTACCAAACCCTGAGCTCCCATGAATTAGCGGAAAATAATAAGTTGAGTAAAAAGGAGAGAGAAACTTATTGACTGCTATGAGGGCAAACATGAGCATTGGAAAATGTCCTGATTGGTGCTTCATCTAGGATCAAGCTGAAGAAGTATTTCATTACTGCTTGTTCTGCAGAGCATTTGCTCCACAGTTTAATTTTTATCTCAGAGCGGGAAGTTGACTGTGTTAATCTCAATCTCCACTAATACCCTATACCTGCCTGCTGCCTCTGCCACTTTGCTCCCATCAAGGAGGCCCTGATCTGGCAAGACCTATCGCACATGTGAGGGACATTATAATTTCCAGGTGGGGGGCTGTGCAGTCCCTGATTCGAAAAGTTTGAGAGATTTCCTAGCTGAGCAGGAGAGGGCAGCAAAACATAGAGATTGAGACAGAGAGGAGGCGATCCTCTTGCAGAGCTAGCAGGAGTTTGTTTAACACTTGCAGGAAGGGCACAGTGTTGTGGAGTGGGATTCGGGGTTGTCCAGTGCTGCTCATTGGGATATTGCTCCAAACTGGACAAAGTCAATGGGATAGGCAGTTTGCTGTAGCTCACACTCATAACATTCCTTTGGTGAGCAGTCTTGTGCACTAGGCTGAGGAAGGAGTTTCCTTCCTCCGTAGGGGTTGGTCAAAGTCGTGGAAACCTCAATGACCTACAGAGAATGATGAGTAAGACTCAACTGACTCAGAAAACAGCACGTTTGTAATGAAAAATGTGAATACAGGGCCCCAGAGAAGGAGGGACCTCTCTTCTTTCTCACCCCATGACATGCAGCCAAAGGCTTCCAAATAACTGATAAAGGGAAAAAGATAAGGGTGAAAGTTTCAACAGAAGAAAAAAGACCAAGATCTTGGCAACAGTGGGAACAAACAGTCTATGTAACAATTGGCGTGAAACAAATAAGGAATGTTGAGGAACAGTTGCTGTGGCAACCTGGTAATAATAGATATCAGCAGTACAGAGGTGGAAATAAAATTGAGAACAAGGAAAGCATCTAGAAGTATGAATATGTTAGTCAAAATCTGGAGCCAGAAAAACCTCGTCATAGCATTAAAACCAAACCTATACAACAGCGTAATTATGCTGCTGGTGTTTTATTTGGCAGAAGCGTGGCCAGAGACAATTGCTCCTGAATAAAACAGCAGAGTTTTCATGCATGATGTGTTTCAAGGATATTAAGAGTTAAGTGGGGAGAAGTGGTTATAAATCTGAAAGCACTGGAGAGATCAGGATGGATACCAGAGCATCCTGAAATCACGTGCCAGAGCAGCTGGGCTTTGCAGAATGGGAGGGGGACAGTGGTAGAAATTAACAGAAAGATTATCAGGGTTATTTTCACATTGGATATAGCATGGCACACAGTGTTAGACACAGATTTGGCTTTGAGCTTAGTGTGTTAATCTTTAAACTTCCAGGAGGAGATTTACACTGCCTCTCCTGACTTCCAGGAATCAGAAGGCACAGGCAAACCTTCAGTAAAGATCCTATTCCCACTACATTGACAGTACAGATCTTCTCTAGCTCTGATTACTGGGATTTGTCTGGGCTAAAAAGGAACATGAGATAAACACTCCAGGGGTAAGACTGGTGGATGTACACTGCCACCATCCACGAAACCATGAGGAGGTTGTTCAGAGCAAGGCTGGTCAATGTTCTGGCAATATTCCTAGATTGCCTTCATGTCCTCACAAGGATCAATGGGAAAATCAACTGGATTGCTGCCATGGTTTTCCATCACATTGAACTAGAAGTCAAAACTGCTCTTTGTGGATGCTGTAGAGAAATAGAACCTAATTTTCCAAGCAAAGAGGCCAGATGACTTATTCTGGTCCAAGGGGAAGGTCATAAAATGTTGTCCTGTAGATCAGCAGGGAAAAGGGTAGCCAAGGCCAGGCAGTGGGCAAATTAATTGTCTTGACAGCTGAATGTGATTAGGCACTATTAGTGTAGCATATTTTTTTGATCATAAATAAATGTTCCTTTCTGTGGGAAAAGCTGCCATTTTGAAAATTGCTTTTGCAGCAAGATGAAAATTTAGTGAAATGAAATCAAAAAAGCCATCAAAAGCATCAGTGATTGTAAAAGCATTATGATGTGAAGTAATCAATACTATTCAGAGAAAATATGAAATATACTAATTTTATTTCATCTCAGTGTATTTTCAGATGGCCCAAGGACTTGTTACTATAATAGGTAAATATATAAGCACAGTGTTGAAAGGATCACAATTATAAAATCAAGGTGAAATAAAATAAAGTAAGAAAGTCAAAATGAAACCTCTCTGCTTTACTGAAAATAAACATTTCAATAAAGTGAAATGAGAAAGTCAAAACAATCTGTTCCTCTAACTTTCCATCAGAAATTTCACTGAAATCAATATGTTTCAGCACTATCAATGTTTCTGTTTCCATGAAATGTCATTTACACATGAAAAATTGTTGTGTGACAAATGTTCCCAACTTGAAATAAAGATGGCAAACCTAAGAGTGGCGTCTTTGTAGTCAACAGAGTTGGATAACTTTGGGAGGGAAGTCATTGCAGCTTACCCAACTCAGATGCCCGTGATACTTATCCTGCCTCTTGGGATCAAAGATCATAGTGAACAGCCTTTCCCTCACTTATTAGCAAAGATGATAAGACACAAAGGTATCCTCTGACTTACCCAGCTCGGTGGAGTCTCATCTTGCCTGACTGATCCAAGGACAAGCTGAGAGAGTTGAAGATGTTCAGCCTAGAGAAGAGAAGGCTCCAGGGAGTGTTTAGAGCAGCCTTCCAGTACTTAAAGGGAGCCTAAAGGAAAGCTGGGGAGAGGCTCTTTACCAGGGAGTGCAGAAGGGAGATTTAGATTGGTTATTAGGAAAAAAATACTTTCCTGTGAAGGTGGTGAGGCACTGGCACAGGTTGCCCAAAGGAGTCATGGTCAGGCTGGATGAGGCTTCAAGCAATATGATCCAGTGGAAGGTGTCCTTGCCCATGACAGGGTGGCTGGAACTAGATGGTCTTTAAGGTCCCTTCCAATCCAAACCATTCTATGATTCTAGGAGTTATGTGAGCTCAATTCAGCTGCAATCCTGGTCTGCAGTTTCCAACATTTAATGTCTTTTTTTTTTTTTTAATCTGCACTGCCAGAAGTCATTTGAAGAAGGAACAAGTTTAGTAAAGTGGAGAGTTTCTGCTGTAGTTGATACTGTTTTCCTGACATACTCATTTGAAATTCAACTAACATACTCTTCTGCAGCATTTGCAAGTGGGGAAGGAAGTACTGCCATTTCCACAACAGTAATATGTAAGTGCTATCATTATTAATAACAATCTATATTTCAATACAGCTTGGAGGCCTCAAATAAGATTAATGGCTCATTATGTAAAGCTATATGTAAATACACAGGCACAGAGTATTTTATAAAGCATCCCTTATCTAGACCAACAAGAAAAATAAGGGAGAGCAAGAGGATTTTTTATGACTTTCAATTTACAAAAGGGGAAAAAAATAGATTAGGTATGATTATGAATTAAACTGGCCAAAAAAGACAAATAAATTTTGGCTGTTTCAGGTCAAAGTGATCAGCTCTCTTGTAAGAGTTTGGTGTTTTATAGAGGGTTTCAAAACTATTACCCTAGGATAATGTTAAATTCCACCACCTCCCTCCTGCAACTTTACCACTGAAAGCGACTAGAAAACAAGCTATTTAATTGAGACATATTGTTCATATGAAATTCCTCCTGAAATGGTTAAATGTTGTCTCAGGAGACGATTCCTGAGGTAACGTTGCCTCTTGATCTCTCTAAGGTGGAATCACAGCAGCAAAGGAAGAAGGACCAGTGTTTTTCTATTTTTTTAACCCTCCCTTTATCCAGATTAACTAGTGTGCACTCTCCTCCAAGTACAGCCAGTATGAGCCCAAAACAGCCTGAACTGTGTGAAATTTCAGTGAGGAATTGTCCCATCCTTGCAAATCCAGCCTGTAACATAGTCAGAGTCTCTGCCTGTTCTCTGCTTACAGCACAAAATACTGCAAAAAACTACCCAGAAAACAAAACCAAACCCATTCTCACTTGTTCAACTGATGCTGTGACGCTGCATGTATTGAGAGTTTCAACTTTCCCACTGACTTTTTGGAGCAAGATTTCTGCCCATGGGTGCCTAGGAACTTCGTGCCGACTCCTTTATTGCATTCCTGTCTCTTACTCTTTTCTGTCTTTGCACATAGTACTTGAGTCTACCTAAAATAAAGCTCTTCAGAGGTAAGGTGGAGACATATTGGTGTCTCCTTATCATGCAGCGTCTTGGTAGTTGTAGTATTTTGAATCCTTTGCTCAAGGAAATATGAGGATTTTACCTAGAAAAATCAGCTGAGCACAAGCTGCTGTGGTCCCATATGACATTGCTCATTTCCCCTGATGGTTTTCTGCTTTTCACACAGAATCACAGAATAACCAGGTTGGAAGAGACCCACCAGATCATCCAGTCCAACCATTCCCACCAATCCCTAAACCATGCCCCTAAGTACCTCATCCACCCTCACCTTAAACACCTCCAGGGATGGTGAGTCAACCACCTCCCTGGGCAGACTGTTCCAAAGCCTAACCACCCTTTCCGTGAAGAATTTTTTCCTTATCTCAAGCCTAAATCTCCCCTGGCAGAGCTTGAGGCCATTCCCTCTCGTCCTGTCCCCTATCACTTGGGAGAAGAGGCCAGCACCCTCCTCTCCACAACCTCCCTTCAGGTAGTTGTAGAGAATAATAAGGTCTCCCCTCAGCCTCCTCTTCTCCAGGCTAAACAATCCCAGCTCTCTCAGTCGCTCCTCATAAGATTTGTTCTCCGGCCTCTTCACCAGCTTTGTTGCTCTTCTCTGGACTTGCTCCAGAGCCTCAACATCCCTCTTGTGGTGAGGAGCCCAGAACTGTACACAGTACTCGAGGTGCGGTCTCACCAGTACCGAGTACAGAGGGAGAATAACCTCTGGGGATCTGCTGGTCACATCGTTTCTGATGCAGGCCAAGATGCCATTGGCCTTCTTGGCCACCTGGGCACACTGCTGGCTCATGTTCAGTCGGCTGTCAACCAGCACCCCCAGGTCCTTCTCCTCCTGGCAGCTTTCCAGCCAGGCTTCTCCTAGTCTGTAGCTCTGCTTAGGGTTGTTGTGCCCCAAGTGCAGGACCCGGCATTTGTCCTTGTAAATAGTGGAAATCTTCACGATTTTGCGTTTTATCCTTGTGCAAGGGCTATGCTAATCTTCTTTAATCTTCTCTGTATCGTTCCAGTTTTAGTATGTGTGCTGCCGAAGTGAACACATAGGTCCCAGGACATCTGGTTTTTATGTGACATGAACACTTAGTCTAGAAAAGACAACTAAGCCTCCTGAAAAAGTGAAGGTAGAATGAATCTTTGTAAAAGGCCTCTGCGGCAAGGATAAATCAGCCCTGTTGCATCAAAAAGCTGTTAGATGAACAGGTGAAATGCTTAGGGATAAACAGTCTTTAGCGGCATTAGTTAGATCTGTATTTCCTGCAAAAAAATCATCTGTGCATCTTTCCCTCTGCTTAGGAGAAATAGAGTCCCAGTGTCTCTGTAAGGCAGAAGAGGTAGGCACCAGTTACTTTATAATTCTTTCCTACATTCGTATTTGGAACATGCTTTATCTTGACTGAAATAACAACATCACCAACCAATTCCTGTCTACTTCCCCAAAAGCAAATTGAAATGGTCAGTTCTTAATTACTTTGCCACTCTGTTAAGGTTGCATAGATTTTAGGATTAAAGCCCAAGGCCAGTAGAGCCCAGAGACATTCAGGAAATAGGTGGAGGTGAGTGTGTCAGACTGACTGCTGGAAATCAGGTTTTGCCTGTGTTGAGGCAGTGTTTCATAGATCCACCCTCCCTTTGACTAACTCTCTTCTGCTATTGAAGACGGCATACCTGCCTCCAGCATGTGGAAGGCCATCTAGCTGTACCCACTCGACTTGCTGAGCCCTACCAGGGGCCTTGGCAGACAGATTGTAGAATCATAAGATTGCAAAAGACCTCTAATTCATCAAGTCCAACCATCAACACAAGACCAACATACCTACAAAGAATGTGTGGCGGAACTGGTAATTACATAAGAGGCGAATGTGAGGAGTTGTGTATCTGTTTAGAAAGTGTCTTAATTTCTGTGCCATTTCTGGCATCAAAGAATACTCAAGGCTCCTTAGCAAGAAGCAGAACTGATATGGGGCTGGAGCTAAGCTGCTCCCACTGTGGGAAAGGAGGAGTAAGAAAAGCATTGCACAGTGGGATGGAGATTAGTGATGGAAAGCTCTGGAGGGTTGGACCTGCTGCCTCACCACATCATTGAGTGATTGGAACCTATTCTGGGGAACTGCTGCAGTTCTGAACCCTTTCCCAATAGAACCATTGAATGGTTTGGGTTGGAAGGGATCTTAAAGATCAACCAGTTCCACCCCTCTCTGCCATGGGCAGGGACACATTTTACTGGATCACATTGTTCAAAGCCTCATCCAGCCTGACCTTGAACACCCTGGGGGATAGCGCTTCCATGACTTCTCTGGGCAACTTGTGCCAGTGCCTCACCACCTTAAAAGGAAAAAAATTCTTCCTAATATCTAATCCAAATCTCCCGTCTTTCAGCCTAAAACCTTTACACTTTGTCCTACCCCCACACTCCATGATAAAAAGCCCCTCATCATCATTCCTGTAGGACCATTTTAAGTACAGGAAGGCTGCTGTAAGGTCTCCCTGGGCCCTTCTTTTCTCCAGGCTGAACAATCCTAAATCTCTCAGCCTGTGTGCAATGGAAGCAGGTGCCTTGTTTTCCACAGCAAAAGAGACAGCCAAACTGTGGCAGCATCATAGGTGATGTGTAGTGAATGAGAGGAGGAGAATTAAAAAAAACAGGAGCTTGGAATATAGAGAAGAAAGTTTCCACAGCTCCTATTATTTCTCTTTCCTCAAATAAGCTCTCAAAATCCATGTTTTTGGTTTGTACCTAGAAAATGATAATTGTTTAGATCTCCCAAAAGCAGAATTTGAAGAATTCAAAACTTCTGAACTGTCAAGGAGATACTTACAGGGAAAAGGAATCAAACTTTGTCGGGTTAGGTTGTTTGTCCTGGGCCTGTGTTGAAGGGTATTTGTAGAATCATAGAAACATAAAATTGTTTGGGCTAGAAGAGACGTTATAGCCCACACAGTTCCAACCCCCTTGCAGGGGGCAGGGACAACCTCCACTGGATCAAGTTGCTCAAAGCTTCATCCAACCTGGTCTTGACTTCATAAACTGATGTTTCTGCAAAGCAACAAAGAGGCGGGGTCTTGGTAAGTCAGTTGGCTTCCTTTTATTTTTGCAAAAGCAAGAAAATATCTTGCTAAACCTCCTGCAAAAGCCTTCTTCCAGTTCTGATGTTTTTTTTCTCCCATAAATGAGTGCTGATATTTTGTTTTCTGCTGGGCTTCAGGGATCAGTGCAGAAAGAAGAGTTAATTTAACTAACTAGGACAAAATAACAAGTTTATTCCTTAACAAACCAAAATATTCAAGCTTGTGGCTAGTAGCAATGGTTCAAGAGGGCTTGAATCCTGGTATAGTCTCTGGAGGCAACATTTTTCTGAAGAAACGAAAAATAGAAAGAGGCAAGAATTTCCTCTCTGCAGAGAAACAGCACTCAATCAGTTTTAGTAGATAAAATGTTTTCTTAACTCCTGTGGCATTTCAGAATTGATGAATGGTTCCAAAATAGAGATAGTTAAAATATTATCTCTTTCCCACAAATCTTTTTGGCTTATATTCTGTCTTTGTTACAGTTGTGACCCAGGCAGTTTAAATATATAATCTCACTTCTCCACCATCGATGCTGAGATGACTAATTAATGTGGTTGCCATGTGTAATTGCAATAATGGATATCTCAGACCCTCACATTGTGTTTTGATGTATTTTGCTATCATTTTGAACCAGGGATCCAAAAGAAGGCAAATATTGTGGAATGAGTCAATGTTTTGTTCAGCTGAGGAACAGACATAAATGATCTCAGCGTATCTTAGCTCTGCCTATTAATTTAAAACATAGGCATGATGCAGAATGATATTCTGTCAGTTTGCCTTTTCAAAGTTATATGTAATTATTAAAGACAAGATCATGGTTCTACTACTCGTAAGATGGTCAGAAAAGAGGTGACCAGAAACTTGCTGTAATTTTCCCTTAACTTGTCTTCATGGAATGGACACAAAACTAGGGATTTGTCTCAATATTTCTTTGACATTATAACTCTAAAGTAATCATACGGAGAAAAGGTACAAAATACATTTTGGTGTTAATGCCCAGGCACTGATGTCTAGAGGATAAAGCTTCCTTTAAGAAATGCCCAGAGAAGTCATGGATGCCCCATCCCTAGAGGTGTTCAAGACCAGGTTGGATGAGCATCTGAGCAACCTGTCCTGGGGAAGGTGTCCCTGCCCACAGGAGGGGGGATGGAACTGGATGATTTTTAAGGTCCCTTCCAGCCCAAACCGTTGTATGATTTTATGAACCTGTTTTTAGTGTTGTCAAATACGAAGCTTTTCCTGAATCGACGGCAACTGCAGTCACCACCAGCAGAACTCTTCACCAGCAATAATGCAAGAACCCTTTGGCACAAAGACTTCAGCTTAGATTCCCAGAAAGAGATATTGTACTTTGCTAACCTTATTTCACATATTATACTTCAAAATTCTTTTGGAAATGTTGAATTTGTGGGAAAAAGAAGTCATAGAGATGCCAAAAAGAAACGTGAACCCCCCAACCTTAAATGACACAGACTTCTTTTCTCAACTAGAAGAGAAAGAAGTTTGACAGGGATCCCAGACATCAGGCTGAGTGTTAAGTTGCTAATGACAAAAAACACATAAACCAATGATGTGCATCTACCTAAAGATGATCTGGCAGTCCAGCAGAAATGTGAATACTTAAAAAAAAAAGAATAAGTATTCAACCAACTGACCACTATGAAAGCATTAAACCAAACAGTCCAGAGAGAGTATATATATTCCAATTGTATAATATCCCACTACACTATTATGCAATTCTATGCCAATGCTTTTCAAAGGGGATGCTGGATCTTTTATTGACTGTGGGCTGTTTTTTCTCAGTGCTGAAGGAAAGACAGCCAGGTCAAGAGGTAAAAGCATGTCTGGCTTTGTGAGAAAAGCAGACATCTGGGGGAAACAAGCTTTTGAGCTGTAAAGCAGTTATGTAGTAGCAAGCTTATATCTGCTGTCATTACTCGTAGAAGCCGCCCTTAAAGTAAAAGCCTTGTTACTTTCCACACTGTTTAATTCTTCTTACTGCCATACTGACCACCAGCAGTAATTCATCAGTGCTTCCAACATCTGGTCCTTGCCTGAACTCTTTTAGCTATACCACTCTCTTACTAGAGACACTGTACAGGGTGACTGCCTTACTTCTCCTTCAGTCTCATCTTTTCCATCTTTCCCGTTATTTCCCTCTAGACCTCAGCTTCTACAAGCTTGGGTTAAGCATCAGACTCTATGATCCATATGAGTCCCTTCCGACTTGAGATAGCCTATGATTCTATGATCTAAGGTGCTTTCCCTTTTCCAGTATGTAGTGTGCTTTCTTAGCATCTTCGGAGGCCACTTGTTGCGCTTGCAGCTTCCCAACAGAGAAGCTACCAAAGCTTACAGATACATTCTTTTTCCTTTCCACCCTCTCTTCCTCGTAGGCTCATAGGCTTGTGTTCAAACAGGCTCTTAGGCTTGTCTTCAAGCAGGTGAGGTCAGTACTCAGTGGTAGTAACTTGCTACTATCTCAATATATTCACACTAGATAAGAATAAACAATGGGACCTTCTGACATATGAGGACAGACTGAATGAGCTAGGACTGATCAGCCTGGAGAAGAGAAGGCTTAGAGGGATCTTATCCATATGTATAAATACCTGACGTGAGGACATAAGGAAGACAAAGCCAGATGTTTCTCAGTGATGTCCAGTGTCAGGACAAGACCTAACAGGCAGAAAATGAAACACAGGAAATTCCTTTTAACTATTTCTTGCTTTTGCTTGTGAGTGTGGTCAAACAGTGGAACAGACTGCCCAGAAAGGTTATGCGTCTCCTTCCTTGGAGATGTTCAAAACTCAGGTAAACACACACCTTAAGCTGACCCTGTTTCAATCAGAAGGTTGGAGAAGGCAATTTCCCTGCTAACCTCAACAATTCTGTGATCTTCTCATAAAAGAATTCCAAATTATTTTAAAGCAGAGACTCTTTATACTTGAAGATTAAAGCAGGTAAATGAAAAGAAGGATAGTGTTAAAACTAAGATTTCATCTAATACTCTTTAATTTCTAAAGCTTTTCTCCCCCTCTTTCTTGCTTAGTCAGGCATTAAATGGGTTAGGATGATACTAATATAACAATACTCCTGATATTCCCTTGTGTACAGCGAATACAAGGTACTTCATGTTCAAATATAAATGATCTAAGGGCTTTTACCTCAGTAAATCCATGGCAGCTTTAACCTTTCATCCCTTGCAACACTCTTCTGTTGTCAGAGCTAAATCAGTACTACTGTGTGTAAACACAGGCGCTGCCTAAAAGACCAGATTTTATTTGGGAAGGGATCTGAAAAAAAGATTTTGAAGTCTTTTGGCAAATGCTGGCATGTCAACAATGATTTCTGGTAAAATTCCCATGAGGCTCTGTCCAAAACCAAACAAGCAAATAAACAAACAAAAAAATCCCTCCACTCAATGTTATTCTTCCTTCCTTGTCTTCAAGGCTGTATAAGCCTATTCTTATATGTGTTCAAAAAGCTAACACTTCTCTTTATTTGGACATGATTTTATTCTAGGGAGTGAATTAATTTAAAAATAGGTAAAATTTGTGAACCAGAGACAAGTTGTCTGCTTCTGTATCTGTTGTTGATAGTCCTTTCATTCATCATCACAGTGTCATGGCCCTCTTTTGATGACCTAAATTAATTTATCTGTGATGACAGTATTTTTACTGGATAAATTTGGAGTGTAAATCTCTTTCCATCACTGTTGGTAAATGTACTGCCATTGCTGGACATGAATTGCATCTTACAACTACTTTCAGGGAATTCCAGAGTCAATAACTATCTGTCATCCTGGCAAAGTCTCAGCCCTTACATCTCTGTTAACTACAGCTGTTTCAGCTGTACAGTAGAAAAATGGGCTTGTTGAGGGGGTCCAATTCATTTTCCTAAGGAGTTTAAAGTTTATGACGAGAGTTTAAAAGTAGAACCTGGATTGTAATACCAGGAATGAACAAAAAGCACTGGCAGGAGACAGTCTTATCAGATTTTTAGAGTGTGAAGGTGAAATGTTATCAAACCAAATTGTCCAAAGGTTTTGCTAGAACTTTATAATTAGTATCACACATAGCTCCTGGAAACTGTTTTACCATGTGATGAACACATCACTGTAACAATGCGATCTCAAAGTCATCCCTCCACTTGGAGAAGAAGGGAAGCTACAGTGTGGTGGTCACTGAGAATCCTGTTCCCACTCATGAAGGATGAGCATCCCTAACAGTTTCAAGCTACTCAAGCAAGAAACCAGTGGTCTGACCTGGGCTTATTTTCTGGCTATTCATAAAGCAGATCTAGTTGTCATGGCAGGTGATGAAATGGTGAATGCGGGACTGATGATATCTTTGCACAGAGCAGAGAACAATATGGAGCATATAATAGAATCATAGAATGATAGAATAGTTTGGGTTGGAAGGGATCTTAAAGATCATCTAGTTCCAATCTCCCTGCCATGGGTAGGGATACCTCCCACTAGATCTGGCTGCCCAAGGCCCCATCCAACCTGGCCTTGAACACATCTGAGGATGTGGCACTCACAACTTACCTGGGCAACCTGTTCCAGTGCCTTACCACTCTCAAAGTGAAGAAATTCCTCCTTATGTCTAGAATTCTTCCTTACGTCCTGTCCTTCCACTGATATCCGCTGCTTCCCATAGGACTGGTGTTAGAGGCACTCAATCCAGCAAGCACATTAGTTTTTGGATCTTTTGTTACTAAGCATTCAAGACCAGGTTGGATGAGGCTTTGAGCAACCTGACCTAGTGGGAGATGTCCCTGCCTGTGGCAGGGGGCTGGAACTAGGTGATCTTTAAGGTCCCTTCCAACCCAAACAGTTCTATGGATTAACAGTGATTTGGGTGCTATCATCAAGTAGAGAAAGTTCCTAAAATCAATGAAGTCAACAAAGCAGATGATGGGATATCAGAGAAGCACCAGTTTTTCCTATGACCTGTTCTTATACTCCTCTTTACCATTTACTCACCATAGATTGGAGTAGGACACCCAGAACTCTGTTCTGGGTAGATGTTCTTGAGTCCTACCCAGGCTGTAGACAAATGTTGAAGGACTACTGTGAAACCAGTGTGCAGGGCCTGTGGTCTGTGTTTTGTGTGACTGCCAGCTTGACACATGCTACTTCCAAGAGGGACTTTATCTCCTCCAACATTCCCCCTCCTCTGATAGGACTCCCTCTAAAATTCACCCAAAACACAAAGCAATTTTAAAGTCCACAGTCTCCAGAGCAATGGCAAAGAACAGTCTGTAAATTAACATCTCACTTATATGATATTTATGTAGGATCCAGTCTATGAGGACTTTGAAATATAGTATGGGATGTTCAATATTTTATTAAATATTAACCATGTGTAACGTGAATGTCAGTCATTGGCAAAAATATTTTCTTAAAAATGATTCCTCACTTTAAATTCCAACAGAAATGGAAAGATTTGGAGCTGAGAGAGACATTTCCTTTTATGAAAATGCTGTTACTGGCAGTCCTTAAAGGTTGGATCAAGGGATTTTATAAATGTAATTTACTTTTTATTACTGCTCAGAACTGGAGCTACTTTGGAATAAAATGGGTACATGCTGTGGGAAGGTGCTACCATAAATCTCTCCCCATCAAATGAATCTGCCCCAGAAAGGTATTTTAGAGCATTATTTTGCAATGGGAAGGGTAAACTAGGCAGTGGCATACAGTAGCAGTTTGTGCCCATTTCCCTTTCCTTCTTTGACCCAGTCAATTGCACCCGATTCTTAAGTCTCAGAAAGAGTTGTCCAGCCAAATTGTCTGGAAATGATTCCCTCTGATACCTTCCAAAAGAAAATTGATTAATTAGCACACCTATTAAGTGTTGCTCCTATGTTGCAATGGGTCTTTGTTGTGCAGAGGAAAGATAGGCCCTGCTCCAAGTCATGTCTTTAAAGCACCATCTGTAATTTTTAACTGTGTAAGCTAAAGGCTGCAATTCTCATGCAGTCAAGAGTTGCTTTGTCCTTGTTCATTCTCAGTGAAAAGGTAATTTTTGCTATTTGTAAAGCATAAAATTGCCCAGAAAATCACATAGTTACTAAACTGGGAAGACACATCTAAAGGAAATTTAGGTTGGCCAAAACTAGTGCCAGGATCTTTCCTGCAGAGCAGGATACATCTTGAAACATCCCTCTGCCTGACAGGCAGTAGTGGGTCTCTGGAAACCAAGAAATAGAGCATAGCTGAAGAAAAATTGAACTTATAAGGAGAGGTTGTGAAAAACATGCTGAGAAAAACACACCGTCTGCTGGAGCAGCTGATCTGTGTCATTTTTAACATCCTGTTGAAGGTGTTTATGTGGGTTTTGTTTTTTTTTTTTTTTCCATTCAGCAAATTGCTCATAAGCCTACTTGGCTTACATATTGCCTGCCAGGAACTTGCTGGCTGAACAGCTACCTGTCAGTATCTTGCAGCCTTTGGAGTCCTCCCCTCCACTGTTGATATCTGTGCAATGTGACAGCCAGAAAAACAGGATTCCATCCTCCTCTGGGAGAAGTAAAAAACAATAAGTCTTTATTATGAATTGCAACTCATCCACATTTTGGAATATTCGAGTTTCCTATGACATTGCATTGGGCCTTCTTCACTTAACATAGTCTGTAGTGGTCCACTGAAGTCACTGGGTCTAGTAGATGGCCCAGCCATGTAATAGGAAGCTGGTGTAGAAATGAAGTAAGAGTATTCAGTCTAGATCCTTCCACTTCCAAATGTTTCCCAATATCTTCTCATGAATTTAATATTCTTAGTGCCAAACCCCTGGGGAATAATGACATTCTTCAGGAAGAAAGCAGGAGAGATCAAGGGCATTTCTACTTCACTGGGTCCTTGTCGTAGCCTGGAGTATTTAGACTCTAAATCCTTGTATGGTCCTAGAAGGTGAGGAGTGATTTCCATTGCAGCCCTACAGACATGGGGAAGAGTGGCTGGAAAACTTGCCTGGCAGAGAAGGACCTCAGGATGTTGGCTGACAGTTGTGGGCCCCTGACTACAAGAAGAGCATTTAGGAGTGTGACCAGAGAAGGGCAACAAAGCTGGTGAAGGGGCTGGACAATAAGTATTATGAGAGGCAGTGAGGGAACTGGGGTTGTTTAGCGTAGAAAAAGGGAGGCTGATGGGAAACCTTATCACTGTCCACAACTACCTAAAAGAAGGTTGTAGTGAGATGGAGGTTGTTCTCTTCTCCTAAGTAATAAGTGATAGGATGAGGAGAAATGGCCTTGAATTGTGCCAGGGGAGATTCAGATTAGAAATCAGGAAAAATTGCTTCTCTCAGAGGGTTATCAGCCATTGGAACAGGCTGCCCAGGGAGGTGGTTGAGTCACTATCCCTGGAGATATTTAAAAGATGGGTAGATGAGGTGCTCAGGGATATGGTTCAGTTGTGGACACGCATGGTTGGACTCAAAGGTCTTTTCCAACCAAATGATTCTATAACTCTATGATTCTATGATTTCCTAATAATATTCGGATAATTGTATCTTTGGTAAATATATCTGAACAGGAAGTGAAAGGGAAAGTAGTTTCTTGAACATCAACAGCAGTTTTCCCCTACTTCATAAGGATGCTTTGGAAAATCTCTCCAAAGCTTTCTTTCCTTGAAGCGGACTTCCCTCTTTGTCTATTGAGCAAACAGATTCTAAAGGCATTTCTCCCTGAGATGTTGATATAAAGCACTGGTCTCTTGACAGCTGGCAAATCCAGAGTGGGAAAAGATTGACAGAAGAATGAACTGAGGGGGTAATGTGACACTGGCAGCATTTGTCCGTTTATAAGATGTGGCTTGACTATATCCTGCTGATTTCTGATTTTTTTTTCTTAAAAGAAATGCACACGCCTGTCTGTAGAAGTATTGTTAAAAGACTTCAGATTGGCATTGATCACACAAAATAAATTTTGTTTCAAGCAAAAGCTTGTGAAGATTCGCTTATTTGTAAAGTGCAGACAGGGTGTGATAGATTAGTGCTCTGAATGTTAGATACACCAAAAGAATAAACAGATACATAGATTCAGGGTATGGAGAAGGATGTCTTTGGTTGATACTCTTCGTGGTTTTAAATGTCATTCAGATTCCTGCTTAATGTTTTATTACCATTCTTTTTAGAAGGATATCCTACTTTGATTAAGGGGCTCAAGCAGTAGAGCTTTTCCCACCATAATAAGCTCCAATAGTTAATTGTCCTCTTTTAGAATAAGCATCTCATTTCCATTTCAAACTTTGCAGATTTTTGTATCAGAAGTAACGTCTAGATCCCTGATTAAGAAACTTGTTACAGTGGAAAGTTTCTGACAGGGCAAGAAAAATGAATCATAGAATCATAGAATAACCAGGTTGGAAGAGACCCACCGGGTCATCGAGTCCAACCATTCCTATCAAACACTAAACCATGCCCCTTAGAACCTCGTCCGCTTGTGCCTTAAACACCTCCAGGGAAGGTGAATCAACCACCTCCCTGGGCAGCCTGTTCCAGCGCCCAATGACCCTTTCTGTGAAAAATTTTTTCCTCATGTCCAGGCTAAATCTCCGTGGCAGAGATTGAGGCCATTTCCTCTTGTCCTGTCCCCTGTCACATGGGAGAAGAGGCCATCACCCTCCTCTCTACAACCTCCTTTTAGGTAGTTATAGAGAGCAATGAGGTCTCCTCTCAGCCTCCTCTTCTCCAGGCTATACGACCCCAGCTCTCTCAGCCGCTCCTCATCAGGCCTGTTCTCCAGGCCCCTCACCAGCTTTGTTGCTCTTCTCTGGACTCACTCCAGAGCCTCAACATCCTTCTTGTGGTGAGGGACCCAGAACTGAACACAGGATTCAAGGAGCGATCTCACCAATGCTGAGTACAGAGGGAGAATAACCTCCCTGGACCTGCTGGTCATGCCATTTCTGATATAAGCCAAGATACCACTGGCCTTCTTGGCCACCTGGGCCACTGCTGGCTCATGTTCAGTCGGCTATCAACCAACACCCCCAGGTCCCTCTCCTCCTGGCAGCTTTCTAGACAGACTTCTCCTAGTCTGTAGAATCTAAGTCTTGTCATCTGTCTTGCCTCAAGTGTACACTAATAGCAGAAGGAATTGCAAAGGGATTTAGTATCGCAGCTGCAAACTGGAAGTTAGCTGGGCAATGATGAAAAAATAATGTGGTGACTGGGATTGAGAATATGGTCTTTGGGCTTTGTGTGATGAACATGTAGACAGATACAATCATAAAATGGTTTGGGTTGGAAATGACCTTAATAATCATCCAGTTCCAATCCCCCCATCCATGGATAGGGACACCATCTTCCACTGGATAAGGTTTCTGAAAGCCCTATTCAACATGGCCTTGAACATCTCTAGGGATGTGGCATCCATGACTTCTCTGAGAAGCCTGTTCCAGTGCCTTACTACTCTCACAGTAAAATATTTCCTCTGTATATCTAATCTAAATCTTCCCTCTTTCAGCTTAAAACTGTTACCTCTCATTCTGTTTCTGCACTCCTTCATAAAAAGCCCCTCCCCTTGTTTCCTGTGGGCCCCTTTTAAGTACTGAAAAGCTGCTATAAGTTCTTCCTGGAGCCTTCTCTTCTCCAGGCTGAACAACCCCAGCTCTCTCAGCTTGTCCTCATAGCAGAAGTGCTCCAGCCCTCTGATCTTCTCTGTAGCCCTTCTCTGGACTTACTCGAACAGATCCATGTCCCTCCTGAGCAATGTGGCCTTTGGGCTTAGTGTCACCAACATGTAGATCAATAGTTTGGGGAGGTGGCTTTCCCTTTTGCACAGTAAGTTTGGAAAATGAACATATTTCCTCTTTTGAGAAGTTTTACTTGTATAGGCACAGAATCTGACACAAGCAACTGTGCGGTGCTCAACCGGGGCATTTCTGTCGCAAAGATTGTTAGTCCCTCTTGTGATCACAACACAGGAACTGTCAAACCACAAGAAAGCACTCTGCAGAAGCAAGGGAGGGCATGTGACCGTCATATGAAGCACAAACTGGAGGTCTGGAGGTGTATGCAGCATGTGCACATGCACAGGGGTGTGAAAATCTGCAATTTGTGCAGTTGTTATGACAACCTGAGTCGAGAAGAGAAGATATAAAAGGACCAGCCAAAAGTGACCCACACACGTGTACCCACCACTGACTCTTTGCAAAACTGTGAGACTCTGACCCTGAAGAACCACAGTGGTTGCTATTCTTGTGACTCCATACCATAGGCTTGCTTGACCTCTCTCTTTGTTTTACTCTTTCCTATAACTATAGCCTTATCTTGTTGCCTTTAATGATAAAGAAGATTTTTTTTGATGTACAGCATCTGACCTCATTTGCGTCTTAATCTCGACCTGGGGTATTACAGAGAAAACCCTCCCAGCATTAGTCTGGGACACCAACTCTGTATTTGTCTCTTTTTGTTATGGCATAAAAATAGGGCATATACGAAAAGATGTTTAACAGTGTGCCTTAGGAAATGGACATGCATCCTTTTCTAATTTTTTTAATGCCCTCAAGCTCTGCCAGGGGAGGTTTAGGCTGAACATTAGGAAAAAATTTTTCACAGAAAGGGTCATTGGGCACTGGAACAGGCTCCCCAGGGAGGTGGTTGATTCACCTTCCCTGAGGTGTTTAAGGTACGAGTGGACGAGGTGCTGAGGATCATGGTTTAGTGTTTGATAGGAATGGTTGGACTCGATGATCTGGTGGGTCTCTTCCAACCTGGTGATTCTACGATTTTATGATTCTAAAAGGAACCAGAGACGGAACTTTGCACCAAACAGAGCAACTAATAAGGAACAAAATCTCCCTTGCCCTAAGCAATGCTGCAGTTCTACAGTTGAGCGATTGGAGAACTCATAGATTGTCAAAAATAATATTCAGCATTATTACTGTCATTGCACCACATCCCTAGTACATTCATTGCTACCTTTCAGATAGCGACACATTCTGATTACCCTTGTAGGCAGCATAGCTCATACAAGGAAGGAACAGCTGGCACCACCTCAGAGCTGAACTGACTGGCTGTGTAGCAATCAGCTCGTGAAAGCTGAATTCAATGAATGTCTTCCTTCAGATGGCTTAGCATCAGGCAGGAATGTAATTGAACAAGAATAATAATGTACTTATTGATCCCTTCAAGGTCTCCGATTTCCTTGAAGGCGAAGGAAGTAATGAGCCTCAAGGAGCAATAATGCACCTGAAGTATTGAAATAATGGAGCTCCTAGGTCTGAAATGTTTGATTCCTGCTGCCTCTGGAAATCTGTTCCTCTCTTTGGAACGGGATAACAGCAGGAGAGAAAAGCTGGGCTGCATATAACCAAAGATTAGAACTTGCAGCCCCTGTGTGCAAAGACATGTGAGTTTCTGGCCTGAACATGGGATGAAGGGTAGGAAGTAAGCACAACAAGTTGTGGGCAGGGAGATTGTGAAGTTAGAAGAAGACAGTTACAGTTGTGCGAAAAATCGGTGGCTACAGCACCCAGGCTGAAAAAGCCAAGTACAAAGCACTTCAGTTGATTTGCAGTGATTGGGCTTTGAGGGGAAAACTGATTCCAGACTCTTAATTTGTGACACATGGCTCTTATTTAATACTTTTGGTCAAATGTTGCTTGGATATTTGATGAAAACTAAAGAAGGACAGTCACCCTCCTTCCCTTAAATATATAATTACAGAAAAAAACCTTTTCTTCTCAACTGCTTGTTTATGCCTTCTCCAATGGTTTCTTCTAGATTTGATTTCATGTCACAGAATGTGATTATAAGTGGAGGATTTCCTAAAGACCAGACATATACTGCACTTGTCATCTGGGATTTTGCTGTTAGCAGACATAAAAATCTGATTAATCACAACCTAAAGTAGCAGAACCATAGATTGACTCCGTCAGGTTTTTAATTAGCAAACTGTCCGCATCTCAACCTGTGAGTTTTCTCACTTTCACCCTCGTGATTCTACCCGCCCCATCCCACTGAGGTGGAAGGAGAGGAAGCAGCTGTGTTGTGCTTAGCTGCCTTTTGAGGTTAAACCATGACAGACTGGAATTAAAATAACCTTGAGAGATATAAGGAATGATCAGAAATAGGTATAATAATGGTTGGACTCGATGATCCAGTGGGTCCTTTCCAACCTAGTGATTCTATGATTCTATGATTCTATGAAGTAGACATGACACCGGTTTACTGACCCTTGGCTTTTAAAAGGCCTCCTGCAAAACAGTGTCATGCAGCACATCACCATGGTCTGTATTCCTAATCCCTGTCACTTTAGCTGGAAAGTTTACTTTGTTAGGGATCATAAGAAAGGTAATTTCCTGTATTCTGCTTCTGCCCAATGCGATACCGTCTGAACATCCTCCATACGAAATGAAAGCAGTAGTTGAGCCTTTAAGAGTAAGTGAATTTCTTCTGCATAAACCTCAGATAGAGAGATATTCTCTGCCCTTTCTCTGGAACAAGACTTGGATTACAGCAGGTGAGCTGCGATGCTACTAAATTGGGATTATTTCTGTTTCTTAATTGATCCTGTGATTGACTAGGATTTAAGCATGGGTAGGGATGTCACACAGCTATTGCAAAGTGGTTGCTCAACTACTGATGTGAAGTTGCCGGGTTGGTCATAGTGCATCATCTGCACCCAGGGCACCTGACATCCAGGGAGGATCTGTACCCCTATGCAGAGAAGCCATGAGATTTATCCACTCCTGCACAGTAAGAATGGGAAACCGAGAATGACAAAACAACTAGAGTCTTCCAAGCTGTGACCTGTACTTCCTTAAGCTTTATGATACTAACTAAACTAAGTCATAGCATTTGAAAGTGGTAACGCTTCCTTAGTTAAAAATAAGAACTCTTCAGGAAACTGAAAAAAGACACATCGTTTTCCCAACAGTGATTAGTTTTTGAGGTTTTTGTTGATTTTTTTTTTCTTTCTCTTGGCTGATATTGACATTTCAATTTATGCTAATTTACACCACTTGAAAAACCCAAATAAATCACTTGGGCGGAACTGAAGAGAGGGTTAGTGTAAGGAAATTAAAACTATAAAGTTGATGTCTGTGCTACGATAACACTTGAGACATAAAGCATTTGCAATCACTGTTGCATGCATCTAGTCTGTATGATACTTAATTAGTTTTTCAACAAGTGGTATGAATTCCTTTGAAAATTTGTGGACCTTTGTTTACTGCCAACCAGCCTCCTCACGTCCACACAATAAATAATCATAGAGCTAGGGCCATCTGGAAACCTGAAAACAGGATATTTTTCAAGTCTTGACAAAGAAGTATTTTTTTTATCAAAAAAGAAAAAGCAAGAAGGTATAAAACTTTTTTCCCAGTTATTCCAGATAGAAAGAACTGTGGGAAGTGTCTTCATATGGCTGGTCTGATCCATTTTTTTGTGTCTATGATACCTCTAAAAAGTATATCTCAACTGGAATAAAGGCTGAAAAAAGTGAATTTCCAGATTGTTTCCCGTGAGGACACAGTAAATATTCTGAAATTGGATCTGAGCAAGAAGTGACCATGGGCAATCAATTTGAAAACAGCTCAGTCCCTGCAGCCAAAAGTCTAGGGAAGAGTGAGTTTGAGATCATGAGAATGAGACACAAAGAAGAGATATAATATTAGTCAAATCCAGACTGGCAGGTGCTCATCCAAAATCTGTTCCAGGATCACAGAATCATAGAATAGTTTGAGTTGGAAGAGACCTTAAGGATCATCTAGTTCCAACCCTCCCTGTCGTGGACAGGGACACCTCCCACTAGATCAGGCTGCTCAAGGCCCCATCCAACCTTGCCTTGGACACCTCCAGGGATGGGACAGCTACAACTTCCCTGAGAAACGTGTGCCAGTCTCTTACCACCCTCATTGTGAAGAAATTCCTCCTTATGTCTAGTCTAAATCTGCTCCTTTCATTTTACAGCCATTGGTCCTAGTCCTATCATTATATACCTTTGTAAAAAGTCTCTTCCCAGCTTTCTCGTAGGCCTTCTTAAAGCACTGGAAGGATGCTATAAGGTCTCCTTGGAGTCTTCTCCGGGCTGAACAATGCTGCCTCTCAGCCTGTCCTTGTATGGGAGGTGCTCCAGCCCTCTGATCATATTCTTAGCCCTCCACTGGACCTGCTCCAACAGTTCCATATCCTTCTTGTTTTGAGGATTCTAGAACTGGACACAATACTCCAGGTGAGGTCTTACAAGAGCAATAGAGGGGCAGAGTTACCTCCGTTGACCTGCTGGCCATGCTTCTTTTGATGTAGCCCAGGATACAGTTGGCCTTCTGGGCTGTGAGCACAGAGGATGCAGTAATATAGTGGTTAGAGAAACTTGGATGAATACTATTGCCAAAAGCTTCTTGCTGTCAATGCTACTTCAAACATTGAAACTGATTGCCTAGAAAGGCTGTTGAGGTACTAAAAAGAAATGTACAGGGCAAGGCCCCAGGCAATCAGATGTAATCTCAAAGACCTTTTTTGAAGAGGAGTTTGGACGAGAGTATTTCTTTTGTTCCTTTCTGACTTTAATTTTGTTGTGATTCTGGCAACTGTGTGTACACTTCTTAAAGGCAGATGCAGTGCAGAACAGGCAGGGCAGGACAGCACGGACGACAAAAAGTGTTGCTTTATAGAAGAAAGCTTTTGTAGGTCAACCATGACCTATTCTTGTCTCAGATTTGTTCATTGCACACTATAATAAGCAATACTCATATGCCATTGTACCTAATGTGCTTGTAAAGATACCTGTGGTACAAGGATCTATCAAACATACGGATGAGCAGAAGGTGCACTTCACACTAGGAGATGTACATAGTTGTAAAAGATGAAGAAGTTGCACTTTGCTGAGGCAACAAGTTGTTCTTTAGTCAGTCAAGTGCCGGAGATAACACATGCAGAGAGGCATTTACCTCTCCAAATGTTTCTTTTAATTAAGATGAATAGCAAGACTGTCACTTGAATAGGAAACAGATAAACCAGGGCTGGAGAGGAGAGCTAGATGTGTTCAAATGAGTGGGAGAGTCTGACTCTGAGGGTAGTGATCTAGAAGGATGTATCCTTCATAGAGAGGAAGACAGAAGGAAAGAGTCTTTGTCAGGAAGGGTAACAGAGAAGTCTACAGTCAGTTGGGTAAATAAGGGACAAGAGGAGAGATCTCAGTGTCTGTACTTTAAAAAAACAATTATCTTTAATTTCTTCATGCAGTTTTTTAATGGACGTTTTTGATTTCTTACCAGAGGTCACTGAGAATGCCAGAAGTCTGGGTGCAGTAAACCAGCAGTGGTTAATTTAAAAGAAGGGGGCAAATCCATCAAAAGCCATTAAGTGTAAATATCACAGCTCTGTCAGAGGAAGTCCCTAATGCTAGAAAATTATCACTGTGTGCTGGCTCTGAGCCAAATAACAGTTCTCAAATTATGCTAGGTCTTGCTTAACACTTCTGTTCCCCTTAGTGTTTAACACGTGGTTTTAATATATGGGTCTAGGGCTGACCTGCAGTGAAAGACTGCACTCATTTCAGACTGTTTTCTGGCAGTCATATTGCAGCCAGCACAACTGGAAAATTTCCCCAGAGGTGAAAGATGACAGCAGTGTCCTTATTCCAGCACAAGCAATGAATTTGAGGCAGAAATTTGAGCCACCTGAAGAGCTATGTCCACAGTGAACCAAGGAGTCTGATTACATGAATATAACTGTTTGCCTTAAACATCTATGTATTGGGAATTGGATGCTCCAATGTGTTGGTGGAGCTGGATGTTAGACTGCTGCAGAAGCAACCAGAAATTTTAATCCTGTAGGAGATAGAATGGTATCATCCCACTGGAGCCAAACTGGAGCTATATTGCAGGACTTCTTTCCTATTGAGTCAGAGGAATCACTGTTGATGCCTTTCAACAATATTTCAACCCAAAACCTGACCCCTTTGCATGGCTATTAATCACACATGCCAGATCTGAGCATACTTGAAACCCTTTAGCAGCGATAACACAGCCACAGAGGTTGCCCTGATGTCAAAGCCTGCTGAGGGGGAAATGAAATATTTGCATAACCTTTTCTTTCAAGAATTTATGTGATGTGCTTCACTGAAGCTGCTGGATAGGGGATAAACAATGCAGTGTATTTCGGGGAAAGAAATTACCAGCTCTGAACAGACATACGATAGGGGTATGATAGGGAGTACAGGCACAGCTGCCCCAGGGAGAAAGAAACTAGATGTAGCTATTCCCCCTCCATGCCTATGTTCCTGTGATAAGGCATGAGCACATTTAGCATGTGTCAGCCAGTTCAATTGTTTGATTTTTCTGGACACTCTGGGCAGCAAAGATGCACACATCTGTAATGTATAGAGATTTTCTCTCTCCTTGTGGTTGCAGGTGGAGGAGGGTGGCTAGGGCAGAGTGATAGATGTACATATTGCAAGACAAATGTATCAAGATAGCTTCTACCTCTGCTCACCAGACCTGAGTTCAACTCAAGATGTTGCTCTACAACTAAATTCATGGCTAGGAAGACTTTGCTTTCGGCTCAGAACTTGCAGCTACTGCATTTGTCCTGAAAATATGTATGAAATCAGCATCACTGGGCTTACTTTTGGCCCATGTTCAAGCAGGACTTACTCCCTGGCAATCTCTCAGCTAAGTCCTCCTGTAGAGTATGAGTTGTTTACTTTGTTGACTGTGATGCCAGGTTACAGCAGCAGATAATGCGCCCTAGGGTAAGTCTCAGCCACACTATGAATCTGGCACAGTGGCTTTATATTTTTACATTGCCCATAGTAAATATATGGCTGCATGATTTCACTAAAACCTAAAACATGGTGTAGCATCTCTTGGGATTAAGGGTGATGCAGCAGTATAACAATGGTTCAAGGGAGAAAGTAACTGGACTGTTTCTTTCTCAGGCAACTTGCTTGATTGCACTGCTATGATCTGCTTAGCAGCTTCTTCTGACCTTCCTTGCTCTCCTCCAACTCTTTGGCTTCTCTGGATCACTTCCTAATGTATATTCAGGATGAAACTAGACCTCTGCAAAGCAGAGTCTGCCAAATAATTTTGTACACTATGGTATGGAAACTTGTCTTCAACTAGAATTTACTGCTGTGTTCGTGAGTAAGCTCTGAATTTTAGGGAAGCATGAGGTGTATTTTCAGGATGTAGTTAAAGAGATGAGTGCTTAGAATGTTGGGGTTAACAGCAAATTTTCGTGGCCCCGGGTGTCATGAGACAAGGAGTTGGGTTTTTATTTTGCTGTGTTCATTCTTTTTCCTCAAATGCAAACCCAACTAATTGGTTCCTGAGACTTGCAAGCTTGCTGCTGGGCTTTTGTGATGGGTATTCCCATTTTAACCTGTCTCCTGGGCAGGTAAATTAAAAGTACCGATGCACTGAAGTCCTGGATCATGGCTTCGCTGTGTGGCTAACAGAGCTAGTGGAGCCAGAGCTTTTGCCTGAAGTTGTGATGAAGCAGGGTATGTATTGGTGAAAGAATCACAAAAGCCAGAGCTCTTCTGCTTTTCTGATCTATGTGGTGTTTTGCTGCAGAATTGCTCTTTTTGTATCTTTACTTTGTTTAGTATCTCTAAGTTTTCCACCTCAAGACAGATTTCCCATAGTATGGCATGGAGATCTTATTCAAAACTGATCTCTGTCAGTGAAATTCTGATACTCCATGGTCTTCTGGGCTTATTAAATGTTCTGTAGGATTATTATTGTTTTTTTAGATCAGAGTAGTACAATCTGAAATGCAGAAAAGCAGCAGGATTGCACATGGCTGCCTACCTCTTTGTGTGGTTCTCTTCCTGGTGTTATTGACCTTCTGATGATTTTCTGCCATTCAGAAAGACAACGGTTGTTGATGTTCCTGCTCTCAGGCTACTAATTTTTTTGTTTTCTTTCAAAATGTATATTATAATTCCCCTAAGATTTCTTTAAATTTGCTACTAATAACTAGGAAAAGCTGGCAATCACATCTACCCAGAGAGTGACTATCAATGGATGCAAGTGTACATTTATTGTTTTCTTCTTTTTGAAAAACAGAACAACCAACCTTTTCATTGTATTTGATATACTCTTATGCTGTCAGAAAAAAAAATGTAATTCCTAACCTATTTAATCTGACAAAACGCACACTGGTTGGTTTTCTATTTCTTTTTCTTACTTCCTGGAATTTTCAAAGCAGTGAAATAATTTCTGTCATATTTATTCTTCTGTTTGTGCATGAGAATCGATAGTTATTGTGCCTTAAATGTTTCAGAAACATTCTTAGCTGTGAGATAATATTATGTCTCCCCTGTGTTATATAGTATGAGTACAACTCCTAAAGAAACAGCTTCTATTGAGAATTTGCTTTGGGATATGCCCTTTCTGGAAATGCATTCATGGAACTGGAAATTTGAGACGACTTCAAGGATTCCCTCTATGGGCAAGGAAAAGATAAAAGATAAATATTCAACCCTTTGTACATACACTGTATTTCTTCAAAAACTAGCAGAAACAGTAATTGTTTGTAGGTGGTCAGAAGGTTGGTCTAGGCATTGGGAGGGAGTTTCTCTGCCAGTAATGTGCCTAGAAACTCAAATACATTATTTCCCAGGCAAGTGCTGAGCCAGCCAAGCTGTCAAGAGTGAAGGCAGCTAACATACGAGGCCTTTAGGTTTATGACCGATCAACCTGGAAACCAGAATTGTCGGCGCAGGATCTTGAGCGCATAGGTTGTGGACAGTACATTCCTGTTTCACCAGCATTTAAGACTATTATGCCTAGGCTGTAACACTGCTTACTCTGGAAAAACCTTAAATTTACTTTGTTTTTGAGAAGGTCTGAGATGTTTGGGAAAATTTTTAGTGTGAAGTTTCTATGTGACAAACTATGAACTTGTTGAAGTTCAGGGAAGGTGACTCAACCACCTCCTTGGGCAGTCTGTTCCAGTTCTTACAGCACCTTCATTTTTCTTGTCACTATGGTGTATCTGATTGAATTCAGGTTGTGTTGTAGTTTGTTTAGCAACCTTGGCTGTGTTCATGGTTTCAGATTGTGATCTGAACGGGTTAGGATATCATTTTGCAACTTCGAGAAGTTGTGACTTGGAGTGCACATGAGTATTCGGTTTGTTATTTTGGCTGTTTCCAAAATAAATACTGCATTTGAATTTACTGTGGGAGATTTATTGGTCTCTGATTTGCTGTGCAGATATCAAAAGACCCTCCGTCTTTGACTGTGCAGGTCAAGGTGTGCCTGAATGCTACTTGTGTCAGGAGTGGACCCTAACACACATACCAGCTAAAGAAAAAAATGAAAAGAAAGTTCAGTTTAGATAGACATCATTTCTACACCAAATGCTTTCTCATTTGCACTGCCCCTTTGGAAGAGGACTATACTTATGGCATTTGCTTAACTGGTACATGCCTATTTCTTTCTATTTGAGGCAGAGGAAACTGAAGGATCTGCTGGTGGTACCAGCCAGGAAGCTGCAGAGATGCCTGCTTCTGCCTCCCAGGATGGGTTCTCAGATACTGCAAACTGGCAGTTTACACCAGTGGAATTTCTGCTCATAAATATTTTGTGGCTGTTGCATGAAGTGCAATGGTCACTCACAGTGTCTGGCAAGCTTCAGATGAATCCCAAGGATCGAGGTGAATGCTCATTGACAAACTCAGTTCATTTTAGAGCACGTTCAGCTCTACAGCTTTGATATGGAAAAGAGCTGGGGAGAGGATAAAAGAGCAAGGAAGAAAACCCAAAACTCCATCGAACAAAGGAGGATATCGCCCAGCTTGTTGGGTTGCTTCTGTATGATGAGCCAGAGAGACACATCTGAATGGATCCTACAGCTTTTTTCTTTGGAACACAGCTTGATGATTTTGCCTTTTGAAGTTTCAGCATTGTTTCCCATCTGTTTGCTTACTCATGGAGGGAAAAATGTATTCATTATTCACTTCTCCCTCTGATCTCCTGCTTGTATACTTGATTTCATATCTTCAAATCTTTCCCTTTGTATCCTGTAGAATTCCAGACTCTTTTATTAATATACATTTTGCTTTTCTTTAGGAAACTTGTCCAAAAGTTAAACATTGGTCAGAAATATGTACTATATCTGATTTATTAGATGAACATAGCCATATAAAGACCTACATTTCCTACTAATGCACATTCCAGTCTTGCAGAAACTTGTGTGTGATTCATCCCACTGAAGTATAGTTAGTGTAACTGCTTTCTGCATAGCGCTAGGCAGATGCGTACATCTGAAACCATGAAAGAAACCAATGAAACACAGAGCTAGCTTAGGAAGAAAGTGACAATGGACTGCTCCAACTCCCTGGCTTGAAAATCACTTGGCTGGATAGAAAACCAATGCCAAACTCCTTTCGGATAACTTTTCTTTTATGAGAGGTAGTGTCTCTCATAAAAAATACAGGAGTAAAGCAAAGCTCAGCTTCACACACAAGAGAAAGCCAGAGCAGGATATTATTGATCAGTTCAGAAGAAACCTCTGCCTTGATAAAGAAATCAAGGCCCAGGATTTTTGTCAACAAAGTCACTATTCTTATTCCCTTGATATTCTTCATGTACTGCCCTCAGGCACTGCAGTCCTCCAGCAAAGGATGGAGTCCAGAACTGTCTTTGTCAGAGTCATTAACCCTTTCCCAAGCAGGAATTTTTTTTTTGTATGTTGGAATGCCACATCTTAAATCTCTAATTAATTCATATCACCAACTGTTCTTGATGAAGAAGTTATACTTTGCAAATCCCAGAGCCTTCTGCATGAAGAAGTCGATAATTTTATTCCATCCACTGCAGTGCAGCAGAGGCAGTAGTAAAAATCTATATTCTCTCCTGGGCTCAAAGCCTTGTACAAGCCATGAGATCAGCCTGGCTGGAGTTCATTTGGAAAATTAAAATTTCAATGAAAATATGTGCAGAAAGCCAGAAAAATCAGATTTTGTTTCTCTCTGCAAAGCAATGATATCTTGCCTTAGCCGCTAGCCAAATCCAAAGCTTGTAATTTGCAAACAGACCTTATCCTATATTGTTTTTGCATTGCTTTCTTATACGGTGCAAAGTGTATGGGAGGCAAACACTGGATATCTGTGGGAGGAATTGTTCATCAGGGCATGGGCAATCATACCTGGAGCAGGAGGAAGACGAGATGAAGAACATGGCAAAGTGATAGGATGCAGCAAGGCAGGAGCAGGAAAGGCAAGGTGGGAGCTGGCCCCACATGCCCATGGAGGGTTAGGGCAAGGAACGGAAGGTGCTAAGAGCAGAAGTTGGGACTAGGACTGAGGACCCTAGAAGAAGTAAGAATTGGGGACACCAAAGGGCTGGGGAGCAACAAGGAGCAAGATTAAAAGAGCAAGAAGTGGATGCCAGAACAATTTGTTGGTCTAGACAGGAAAGGGTAAAGGGACTAAAAATCTGCCTCTGAACCAAATTGCTCAGTGTTTTAATCTCATGCTACCTATGATTTTTTGGGAATCTTTGCTTTGGTTTTCTGTGGCAAATAGGACAGACCTACACACTTTACTTGAGTGAGTATCAATCCAGAGGGCAGCAGAGAAAGGTGTGGGCAGAAAACTGTCTCAGAATGTGAAGCGCGCAGACAGCGCTTTGGTGTAAGTGATATATATGCCTTAGTTACAAACATTCTATGGCCATAGTGTCACTGCATATATACTAAGGTTGTCACACAGAAATGTAGTCCTGCAATATGTGGTTAAGTTTGAGCATCTTTCTCATGTGGTGAGGTGATGGGAAACCATGGAAATACCCAAGTAAGTTAACGAAATTTGGAAGCCTATCATCAGTGGTTATCACTGGAAGGATCCAAAGCTGCATCACTTCATGATGTAACATTTGCTGATTCCACTTTGACTTTAGAGGTGTAGACTGAGTCAATGGATGAAGAAAATTCAGATCATCCTAAAATAAACTCAGCTGGGTCTGCAGCTTAGTTTCTGTAGCAATGTTTTACATATAAATAAGGGTCAAAGTCCATTCTTTGCTCTGGAAAACACAGAGCAAGTTGGCATGTGTATGATTAAACATTTTTACCTGAAAGGGGTGATTCATTCTGCCCTTTAGGAGCAGCTTAGACATTGTCTGGAAAAGAAGTGCTTCAAAGGGAAAATGATTGCTTGAAGTTAAGATACAAGTGGTCCAGCTAGCAGCAAATAGGTGCCCAAGCCTGCGTCCTTACCTTTCCAGTGTGGACCACTCTGTAAGGCCGAAGAGCTGGGTGCAAAACAAGGTCAGGACTGCAGTCAGTGTTTGCCAGGAAGCTTTTAAATGTATTTTCAAGCTTGTGACAACCTCTTTGACTCTGTGGCTGATATTTGATCTTCACGTCATGTACTGTGTCTCCTCATTCTTGTCTTGTTTATTAAATATTCTCTGTGTGTGATCTTACCACAGCCAGGAAATACCCAGCAGGGTCTCACCTCCTTCTCTCTGCTGCAGGGAAGGTGGCACAGAGCCCTGAAATGTGAGGCAGATTAAAAATAACCATTATTTCTACACATAAAAGTGCATCTTTCAGAGCCTTGTGACTCTTTTGCCTTGACAGTGCCCTACTGAGATGGCTGCTCTACTGAGGCAGAGCTCAGATTTGAGCTGGAAAAGGCATATGTAATGATTTGGGTCACACATACAATTCATCATCATCCTGTTAATCAGGATGGTTGGTTGCCCCTAGTCCCCTCCCAGCACACACATCCCTGACTAGGTTGAAGGATCATGGAGATCTATTAAACAAGCCATTTTCAGAAATAAAACCCCAAGAACCATGCCCAGCCACATTGCATGAAAGGGAGTATTTGCTGCTGTGGTCATGTGTGCCATCAGAGCAAAGATTTCTTACAAGCCTGGAGGAATGTGCTGCCATGCCAGGATGGTAATGAACTAATTACTGTCCTCAAATGTGTAGGTGGATCGGTATGATATTTCCCTTCTGGCGCAAGAGATGTGTCAATGATATTTGGTAAATCTTGTAACATATATTGCTTGGAGACCTGGTTGTTCAAGGAAGAAATCAGGGGAAAGCCTGTGGGCAAGCAAAATCTGAATAGTTTGTAAGTTAATCGAGATGCCATAAGCCAACCTGTAAAAGTACTTGTTTCCTGTTACACAAGAGGTCTTAGGATAACAGCTTCCGAGACAAAAATAGTTCAAGTTGTTGGAAGTCATTTGCTATCATACACCTGTTTTGGACTGAGCTCATGCTGTTTCCTAAGAAAAGACATCTCTTTTAGATAGTTTTCTCTCTTTGACAGGGGTACAAGAGATTTCTTTGGTACTCGTTACACTTCATAACAAAAATAGCATTTTACAAAGCAAACAAACCTTTAAAAGCATCTTCTTGAGAGTACATGTTGGCACTGCAAACTAGGAAAAGAAGTGTAAACTACAAGCTAAAAAACAGCCGGGACTTTGAAGTAGCAAAAAATCAGACATCTTGTTGGTTTTGTAGATTTATTTAACTTACTCTTCCCTTCCCAAATCACATCACCTTGTCTTCATACTTTTCTGCTACCTCCCAGACTTGACTTTAAGAATCTGATGTTCTTGGTCGGGCCCCTGAGGCAGAAGGGACTAAGGCATTAGTTGTTGAGTCTCTGGAGCATGTTCAGAGAAAAGCACAAAGCTGGTGAAGGGGCTGGAAAACAGGCCATATGAGGAGCGTCTGAGAGAGCTGGGGTTGTTTAGCCTGGAGAAGAGGAGGCTGAAGGGAGACCTCATTGCTCTCTATAATGACTTGAAAGGAGGTTGTGGAGAGCAGGGAACTGGCCTCTTCTCCCAAGTGACAGGGGACAGTACAAGGGGGAATGGCCTCAAGCTGTGCCAGGGGAGGTTCAGGCTTGACATCAGGAAAAAAAAATCATGGAAAGGGTCATTGGGCACTGGAACAGGCTGCCCAGGGAGGTGGTTGATTCACTTTCCCTGGACAATCATAGAATAATCAGGTTGGAAGAAACCCACTGGATCATTGAGTCCAACCATTCCTATCAAACACTAAATCGTGCCCCTTAGCACCTTATCCACCCATCCCTTAAACACCTCCAGGGAAGGTGAATCAACCACCTCCCTGGGCAGCCTGTTCCAGTGCCCAATGACCCTTTCTGTGAAAAATGTTTTCCTAATGTCCAGCCTAAACCTCCTCTGGCAGAGCTTGAGGCCGTTCCCCCTTGTTCTGTCCCTTGTCACTTGGGAGAAGAGGCCAGCACCCTCCTCTCTACAACCTCCCCTCAGGTAGTTGTAGAGAGCAATGAGGTCTCCTCTCAGCCTCCTCTTCTCCAGGCTAAATAACCCCAGCTCTCTCAGTTGCTCCTCATAAGGTCTGTTCTCCAGCCCCTTCACCAGCTTTGTTGCTCTTCTCTGGACTCGCTCCAGAGCCTCAACATCCCTCTTGTGGTGAGGGGCCCAGAACTGAACACAGTACTCGAGGTGCAGTCCCTCAACATCCCTCTTGTGGTGAGGGGCCCAGAACTGAACACAGTACTCGAGGTGCAGTCTCACCAGTGCTGAGTACAGAGGGAGAATAACCTCCCTGGACCTGCTGGTCACGCTGTTTCTGATACAAGCCAAGATGCCACTGGCCTTCTTGGCCACCTGGGCACACTGCTGGCTCATGTTCAGTAGGCTGTCAACCAACACCCCCAGGTCCTTCTCCTCCAGGCAGCTTTCTAGCCAGGCTTCTCCTAGTCTGTAGCACTACACAGGGTTGTTGTGCCCCAAGTGCATTACCCGGCATTTAGCCTTGTTAAACCTCATGCCATTGGACTCTGCCCAGCAGTCCAGCCTGTTCTGATCCCTTTGCAGAGCCTCCCAAATTTATTCAGAGATTTCCTGACCTGGGTGTGTTTTCTATGTATTTTGTAAAATCAGTGGCCCTCTTGGTGTGAACATGCTCATGAATACTCACCACTTTTCAGCACCTACAACATCCTGTGGTAAAGAGCTCCCTGACTTCATGCTGAATTTCATTGGGTCCCTTTTGAAATATCTCCATGGGTTGATTTGAAGCCCCTGCCCTATTCTTACTACCTTTCTCTGCCTTATTCACTTGAGAATACAATGCAATACTGGGAGAAGTATCTGACAAGACTAAGGCAGGATGTGCTCGTCCGCCAAGTCACAACTGAAGGGCATTCTGAGACAAGCTTTTTCTCTATTGCTGTCTTCTCTAGTGGCCTTGGGAAGTCCAGGAGGGATGGAGGGGTAAAGGGGTAGAGGGATTAAAGGACAGAGGGATAGAAAGCTGAAGACATGGGTGTATGCATGAATGGAGCAAGCCCAGTTCTCGCTGTGTTGCCACAGCTCCCACCTTTGTGCTCAAGCCACCAGTGAAGCCCACAGATAACAGTTCTCTCCAGGAGCTACAGTTTTAAAGTGGTTTAAACTTCTATTGACATATTCAGTGGAAAAAGAGCAGATGGTAATTATGCTGATAGTCTTTATTAAAGGGTCCTGTTCCAGCCAACATTACTATAAGCATCTTCAGGATTTGTTGATTAAATAATGAAAGCATATGAATTTCGTTTTTTTTTTTCCTCTCTTTGGTTTGGTTTTTTTTTTTTTTTTTCTGGCCAAATCCTTCTCCAGCTGCACATTAGCATTCTTCCTCTCTCCAAATAATCCCCCCTTATTTCCTGCCCATGCTGCCCCCTTTCCTCACTCTTCCATGGAACTGCTTATCATCACATAGTGAAACAGGAATGACTGTCTGGACACTACCACGGAGTTGCCACTCACCATTACAGCATAGGAGCAAGCAAGTCAAAGGCAACGAGAAGGGAAGATTTCTTGTTGCAGCACCTCTTTGTTGTGTAGCAGAGCTAACATGCTGCCATGGCCATTTCCAAAGTGATCTTGCCTCATTTTCCTTTACCTAGCAGCAGAAGCCATGGCCAAGGTGTGTTGACTTGGGAAATCAGTAGCTCTGTGGATGGTGCATCAGAGACAATCCTTCACTAGCATGTACAATATAACAGGAATTTCCACCTTTAGCACTTGTAATGGTGCCTTCCTAATGACTCTGGAGCTCTTACTGCCACCCATACATTTACTTGAGAGGACACTGCCTGTAGCTTGATATAAAGACCTCCAAAGTATATGGTAGGTCACTGGAAAAGAAAGGACATAAAGCAAACACATTCTCAGCAAGTGATAAACGGGTCCCTAGTTGCAGACTCAGTGGTGATAGATCAAAAGTTGTAGTGAGGGTACTCCTGTTTGCAGCCTTCCCCAGCAGATGCGGCTATAAGATCACACTGAGAGCTGCAACTTGTTGTGCATCCTGTTTGGGGTTTAAATAGAGAAATTGGAAACAATCTGAAATGAAAGGAAAATAATTTGTTTTGTTTCCTTCATTTGCAGCATATTTTCCCTCTAAATTAGCTGGCATGGCAGTTCAGTCAGTGAGAAAGGGAAAATAAAAAAGAGACCTGGGAATCTATTTCACTGTGTGTTGTACAGGGCTGAGTTTCAGCTAATAATGCTTTTTTGTGCGGCAGAAGGGAATCTGCTCTGTGAGTGAAACAGTGCTCAGGCACTTGCATGCAGAGAGCTGAAGAAGCATGGCACTTTCTGCATATATGATGCAAATGCACCTTTCATGCATCAGTTCTGACTCTTCTGGGAGGCAGACAACCAAACCCCCACACAAAGAAAGTTAGAGGTTTTTTTCCAGGGAATGCCTTTAAGATCAAATGCAAGCAGCCTTCTGAGATACATATCTCAGTGCATGTCTGTGAAAAAATTCTGTCACTGCTAACCCTTTTGAATTTAATATCTGATCTTGGGGACCTTATGGTAAAGCTTTACTATTCTGTAGAAGATAAAGCAACCATTACATGATGAAATTCTACACATTCGTTAGACCTAGTTCACTTAGATTTGTATATATGGTAGGTATGGGAATAACTATGTGGGTTTTTTTTTTTTTTGGCTCTGCATTGACTGAGAAATAAAATCCAAAGAAATGCATGAGCACTCCTGTCCCCAATGACACTGCCTTTCATTCAATTCTTTTAAAAACAAAACCCAGACCTGAACATTGCTTGAGGCTAATGTGTCCTTTTAAAATGTAACTCATGAATATTTCTTCTTATGTGCAACCTTTAAGACAACATACTGGTACTTGAAATTTTGGAAGTCTGGTATGGGACAATTTTCTGCCCAAGAATGGACTCTGTAGTAGGCTCTGCTATTTTGTGATATGGGAGGACTTCTATGTAGGATTAAAAAAAGACAGTTGTGGGAAGGTTTTGTGAGACCCACTTTACAGAATCACAGAATGGTCATGATTCAAAAGGACCTCCGGAGATCATCTAGTCCATGCCCCCTGCAGGCTTAACTTCAGCAGGTTACACAAGCATGTGTTCAGGTGGGTTTTCAATATCTCTGGTGAAGGAGACTCCACAACCTTCCCTGGACAGCCTATTCCAGCACTGTGTCATCCTCACAGGAAAGAATTTTTTTCCTTATGTTCAGAAGGAACTTCCTATGCTCCTGTTTGTGTCTGTTGCCTCTTGTCCTGTAACTAGGCACCATCGAAAAGAGTCTGGCCCCATCCTCTTGACACTTACCCTTTAGAAATTTGTAAGCATTGACAAGACCCCCTCTCAGTCTTCTCTTCACCAGGATGAACAGACTGAGCTCACTCAGCCTCTCCTCATAAGACTGATGCTCTGGTACCCTGATGATATTTTGCGGCACTTCGCTAGACTCTCTCCTGTAATTCCTTGACTTTCTAGAGATGGGAAGCCCAAAACTGGACACAGGACTCTAGATTGGGCCTAACTAGGGCAAAGTAGAAGTAGATTAGAACCTCCCTTGACCTGCTGGCCATGCTCCCCTTAATGCACCCCAGCATAGCATTGGCCACAAGGGCCCACTGCTGGCTCATGGATGAGCTAGCAATGATACAATGGCTTTATAGCTGAGATATTGACTGGAGGGCTTAGAGAGTAATTCAGTTGCTTTTGGACATGCTACTGGCTCATCCATGATATGAAGCAGTCAGATTGAAACAGATATAACATTTTGAGTTAGCCAATTCCATTAACCAGCTTGGACTAAATGATCATTTTAGGTCCTTTCCAAGTAACATAATCACTCTGTTGTGTTCTGTTCTAGCTAATGGCAACTTCAGGAGGCAAAACCCCCTAGTTTCACTCTTTCACACGTGCTTTTCTCCAAAATTTTGTAATCTCCTAGTTGTTATGTTTAAGCGACATCCTTGCTTTAAGTCTAAGTGTAGATTTATTAGTAGAAGTCTCTAAGAACAAAAGCACAGGGAGAAGAAATACAGTAAGATTTGAGAAAGACATTCTTCAGCCCTTGATCATGTCTTGCAATGTGTGTTACCATTGCTTAGCTTGCCACTTGGGCTGCTCTGAGGGTAAACCTCAGTGACTGAAAAATGAATATCTCCTGTGACTGTAAATGTTCTGGGATATTTTGGCTACTCTCCAACTGCTCTCAGCCTATCAGAAGCGTACTGGCATCCTACAAGTCCTTTATCCTATCTGTAAACACTAGATGTCTCAACTAGTCTATTGTCCCTCTTTGTGGCACAAGATACATAAGAGTGAGCAAATGAATCTTTGCCAGCTAGACCACTGAAGACGCAGATATCTATATTGTAGTACTTAAATTTGACACTATTATATTTACAACAGTTAATGTGACATCAAATCCCCATGTCCCAGTTAACGTGTGACCTTTGAATACAAGCTTCTTATAAAAGAAAAACGCTGGCCCATTGATTTAGTAACCATTTGAAGGTATCTACGTCTTTTATCAGGTCAGTTGATATCATAGTTTACAGGGAGATATTGCAGCTGACTCCTTCTTCCATGGAAAGGTTAACGAACAGAGCCACTAGCTCAAAAGAGTTCACTTAATCTGCTTTTGAAAGCTCTTCTAGTGAGGGTTTGCAACTTTCCCTGGCTGGACTCTGCCAGTTCTTGGCTGCTTGAATAAACAGCTTGCAAAAATCTATGCTCTTTTTTTTCTCTGAGATTCCTTCAGCCAAGAAACGTCAAGGCTTGATTTACCTGAAGCAATCACCAATGCAAAGCACAAGGTTGACAATTGTTGTTGAAGAAGAGGCAGATGGGAGGACACTTCTGCTACCTGACTGTACTTTATGCTCAGAGGACAGCTGTCACCTGTGACAGTCGTGTCTCTAGCAGTGCTGAGTTTCTTGTCTCTGCTAAATGGACTCTATTTACTCTTCCGTTCAAAACAGTGGCTGACTGGAAAGTGTCCAATTTTGTGAGTAGCAGCTGTTACTTTAAAAGTGACAGGCTCTATTCATCTAAAACAATCTCCGATCTGAGCTCTACAACCACCCAAATGGACCTATCTCGCAGAAATGCTGTTGCTACAAATATGAGATGCATTAAGAGAGAGAAAGGCAGAAAGCATTTGCAGTTCGTCAGGAAAATTAAACAGCTAGGTCAATAGGATCAGAACTACTAGTAATGTTTAGGCAGGACTTTTTGAATCACATTTTCCCATTGGGTACCAACTTAGATCTTAATAGAAGAAAAAATGTACAGTGGGCTTGCACTGTCTTCCTGATAATGCTACTTTTTCTTCTATGACTTTAAGTAAGACACAATGGGACCAGTTTTCACTGTGCCAATATGTTATATAATTTGCCAAAATGGACATCTTGGAGGGTCTCTCAGGATGTGGGTTACCCTGGCAAAGTGAAGTCACCATGCATTGGCTACAAAACTGTCACTCACAGGAAAATCTTTTGGCCCACTGCAAGTGAAATGAGAAGTACATCAACTTAAACTTCCTTTGGTTTTTGTCAGAGACTTCTATCTTGTGGAGCCGCACTAAGTTGAACCTATGTCTCATTTCTTTGGTTTTTTTTTGCATTCAGTCACAACAGCACTTCGCATTTCTGTAATTTTTCTTTCCCATGGAATCCATTAAGCTTAAAACATGAATGAATGTAGCTTAACCTCACTCCTGGATAGACAATATTTTCCCTTTTCAGGTTTCCAGGGACAAAACGTCTGGTTTTATGTAACACATTTTCTTTCTTTTGCAGAATGCTATGACAAAAGTCACAGGGACTGTTACGTGCTTCTGTGACAAGGGTTCAGGGGAGTCTGGAAGATGTGAGCTGAGACTGCAGAGAGCTAATAGACACAGAAAAGACCGAAAACCAACAACTCCTGCTTAGATTTGGGAGCTTCAAAGATCAGAAAAAGACTATGAAACAAAGAGTTGAGAATAGACAGAGTCCAAATTATTAGTCTGAGCCTAGCCACTTGCACACAAGGAGACAAGAAAGGGGACAAATTGTGATAACGTGTAGAGAAAAATCTCTCCTGACTTCTATTTGAGATCTGATGGGGACTGGTAGTGGAGATACCTGGCATACTCTAGCCACCAGCTAATTTCTCTCTGAGACACAACCTTGTGTTGTGCTTTCCTCTCTGTAAACCAGCGGTTCTTCCTGGGCTATGAAATCCTGGATATCAGAAGAAATCAAAAATAGAAATAGCTTTCCACTTGTCCCAGGCTGTTCTCCAGAGGCAAGTCCCAGAGCCAAGTTGAGAAGGTTACCTGTTCTTGTGTTTGCTGATATTTCAGATCTCTCTCAGCTCCTCCAGGTGTTCCAAACCTTACAAATTCAGCATTTGTTTTCATTCCTGGAAATCATGGAATCATACAATTATATAATGATTTGGGTTGGAGGGGACCTTAAAGACCATCCAATTCCTACTTCCCTGCCATGGGCAGGGACACCTCCCGTTTGATCAGGCTGCCCAAGGCCCATCCAACCTGGCCTTGAACACTTTCAAGGATGGGACATGCACAGCTTCCCTGGGCAACCTGTTGCAGAGGCTCATGACCCTCATTGTGAAGAAATATGTAAAGTAAAACTGATGGGTTATTTCAACTGACTTCCAACTTCTTGGAAACCTGAGAGGCAGAGATTTTGCTCAGCCCTGCCCTTGGTTTTCCTAGATACTTTCCACACCCAGAATTACCTGTGTTGTACCTCTGTCCAGGGAAGAGTTATAGGACCTTCTGCATTTAGTTCTGGAGTTCTTATCACAAGAACTACATGAATCTGTTAGAGGAAGTCAAGAGAAGGGCCATGAAGATTTACAGAGGGCTAGAATACCTAGCATATTAGGATAAGCTGAGAGAGTTGGAGTTCTTCAGCCTAGAGAAGAAAAGGCTCCAGGAAGACCTTAGAGTAGACGTCCAAAAGGCTTTAAGGGTGCCTATAGGAAAGCTGGAGAGGGGCTCTTTATCAGGGAGCACAGGGATGGGATAAGGGGTAATGGTTTTAAGCTGAAAGACGGGAGATATATATTAGATATTAGGAAGAATTTTTTTACTTTAGTGAGGCACTGGCACAGGTTGCCCAGGGAAGTTGTGGATGCCCCACCCCTAGAGGTGTTCAAAGCCAGGTTGAATGAGCCTTTGAGCAACCTGATCTAGAGGAAGGTGTCCCTGCCTGTGACAAGGGGAGTTGGGATTGGATGATCTTTAAGGCCCCTTCCAATGCAAACCATTCTATGATTCTATGATTTTCTGCTGCCACAACCTCCTAATACTATTTTCCTACTTGCTTAGCTCCTTCTGATGCCTTAACACAGCCTGTAGTGAAAATGTCAATCCATGTGGTTGTGTTTGCATACATGCATTTGTGCTTATACAGAGATGAATCATAGAATCATAGAATCACTAGGTTGGAAAAGACTTCTTAGATCATAGAGTCCAACCATTCCTATCTGCCACTAAACCATGTCCCTGAACATCCCTCCTTTCCTCTATTTATTTGTTTTCATTATGATTAATTTAAAGACAATATCAACATGGACATGAGAGGCAAGCATTCAGAAAAATAACCTTTCAACTCCTTTATCCTTCTTTGCCTTTTTGTCTAGCTCTATGTCCTACCAGCATTGCTTTCAACAGTTCTTTAGTGTTACACATGCATTTGGTAATTTTACAGCTTCCCTGCCCTTTATGAGATTTTCTTCTGCTTGCTCCGGTACAGCACTATTCCTCATACTCTCCTTCTTTTGGTCTCTATTAGTGTTTCATTTCCTCCTTCTGGACCACTAACTGCTAGTTGCACATAAGATGTCTTTGGTTTTCTATTTATTAGGTCTCAAAGAAATTGCAGGTAGTGATGTTTGTAAAAAGACAGGACTTCTAGCAGGTGTTGAAGATGAAAATAAACAAAAGCAACTCAGTTAATCAATTGGCAGTATTTACATGAAAACTCAGAAAATGTATAGCACACCAAAAGGCAGGCACTTTTAATCCCTAAATTTTGTTGAAAGCCTGTGGAAATGTCTGAGAATTGTAAAAGTGGTTTTGGGATGTGGGTGGCCTCTCAAGTCACTGCAATTTCCTCATGCTAGCATAATAAAATCCAGAAAGGTTGCTCAGATCAGATTGATTGACAGGAAGAGTAATTCCATGGCAATGACAAAATCTGCCTCACTTTCTTCTTCTAAGACCCTCATGCATGACTGAGTCTCATTTACCTCTGCACAATTTAGCATAATTGCATTTCTTTAATTAAATAGAAGTATTTTTTTTTCTGGCAGAGATGGTTAGAAAGATGATATTGAATGTCTCCTGGGAACGGCACAGGGCTTTAGTCTCTGCACTATGGGAAAATGCAGACTTCATTCTCCTGATTTCTTCATCATTTCAATGCCTTTCATTTCTTAGTGGGGTAGAAAAAGGATGCAGTTCCTATCTGGTACTGCTTTTCATTCTCTGAATTCAGCTTCACTTCAGATACAGGCACTTGGTACAAATCAATATCAAAATTTATGGTGAAAGTCAAGAATATTTCTGCCAACAGTACTGATTGAGTAAAGGGGAAGGAAATGTGAGGTCAGGCAAAGGAAGATGTTTTTCTTTAGTAAACACAAGATAAGATGTTTTCAATGATGTGAGTAACTGAAATGCACAGTGCAACAGACTCAGCACCTACAATGAGATGTCTCATATTTTTTCTGTCATCTTGGGAACCAGTGGATTCCCTGTGGCTGTTTTGGTTTGTGAAGTAGGTGCTGACAAAAATCTATATTTTTGCTAATCTGTATGCTTTGACGAGTGTATAAATGATTATGAAAGAAGTCAATAGCAGCTTCCCATCTTAGTCCCCAAATCTTGTGCAGTAGCCACAGGAGAGCATGCACTAGTTTGAAGACATCAGGATTGACAGAGCAGGAGCAGATTTCTTGCACTTTTATACTCTATTAGTACTCTTCTTGAAGTCCTGTAATTTTGGGAGATCTACAGAGTCTTGATTGGCACCAGGATATAAGGAATGTTACAGCACCATAGGTAGAAACTGCAGAGATATTTATTTTGTGGGCCACTTCCAAGTCATGGGACATTCTTTCACAGTTGTTTTTCTTTTTTCCTGAGTACATCAAAGCCAGTCCTTAGCCTATCAAAGATTTCTAGGAGACCAGGTTCTGAAGTCTAACCTTGGGTTTGCTGATGAGTAAACAGGACTCCAAAGCCGAGATGCTCACTACAAATGCTGCTGTGCAGCAAGTTGCTCCCTCCACACATCACAACTTTTTTCTGTGCCTGCTTCTCATTCCCAAGCTTTTGCAGCTTTGCTAAATCACTCCTCAAAATTATGAATGCTAACAGCATAGTGGCCAACAGCAAAGCTGCCCAGCAGGAGGTGAGCTCTTGGGCTCTGTATGATGAATTTGCATTGCTGCAGCACCAGGGATTCTCATGAAAGGATGAGGGCTCCATTTGGTGGGGATCTGTAGGAATAAGTAATAGCAGAGCTCTCAGCCTCAGGGATAAGCAATGTGCAACCGCATCTAAAACCAGTAAGAGAGGAGAAGGTATGAGAGTACAGGAGGAAAAGTTGTCCCTGCCAGGGACAAATAAAAGACATTTGTTTAGCCAAATCCTTGTGTAAGTCTACCAAGGCTGCATAAGCAGGTAAATTGTACTCAAAAATGCTTTCTTAAAAATAAGGAGAATTTAATGAGTTTAATGAACTGTTGTTTATGATGGTTTATTTTCTAAATAAGCTATATTAAAGTCGAGGTGGAACATGTACAGGCTACAACTGATGAGAAAGGCGAGCTTGAACACAATACTGACTTTTAATTCCAGGACCTGATTAACCATCTGAAATTCATTGCATTCCTGGTTTTAGGTATAATCATCTCAGATCAAGATCTAACACAGTAAACCTGGCCTAAGGGACAACCAAGTAACATGTAAAGCCCCTTCTTAATCACAGAGTAGCTTCTGGGACAGGAAAGAGATGTCAGAAGGGATGCTACTTGAAGAATATCAGCATGGGAGGCACAAAATAAAGTAATTTGCAATACATAATGTTTTTAAAGTTTGGTACCTTCTAGATGACTGTTATCTAAGTCATTCCCTGACACAAGAATTCCTCCATGTGCAGAAAATAAAACAAAAGACATTATTTGTAATGTTTAAAAAATCAAATCCAAATAAAACTGATCTTTATACCTAGACTCTTAGACAGACAACAGTGCAAAAATTTCATTTTACTGTCTGCATGCAACACCTTTTCCTATATAAATGTGAATTGTTGGTATCTTACCCACATCATGGAAGATAAAGTTTGAATGACCCAAGGGCTAAGTCACAGCCACCTGTCCAGGCTGTGGAGCTGGCAGTTTTCCTGCTGAGAATGGCTTGTTGGATCTGGACATTGCTCTCTACAGCAAATAGAGCCACAGAAAACATACTCTGTTGTATCCTGCATGGAGAAACTTTTTGTTCTGCTGGAAATCAGGTGCACAATATTCCTGTTGTGTGGCTTCAGCTTTTTTAATTGATATAGAGGAGCTGGAGAAGAATGTGAGAATGCTGTAGAAGTGCTGGGCTAGAAAACATTTTTATTCAAGCCATTTCCTCAAGAGGGTATTGACTTGCATTGAAACCATGTCAATTCAACCTTTCCTTAAACATCTCTGCTGATGGAAATATTGCAGCTTCCCTGTTTATGCCTGAGTAAATTCTGTAGTTTTTTGCTTTCTTCCCTAATTGATTTGTAAAGTTAAATGTTTTTAACTCTTTTGTGTTTCTTTTTCAAGCAATCCATTCCGTTTTTTTTCTTCTCGAGTTTTTCTCTCTTGCCTTTACTGTTGCTATTGTTGCTTCTTCTAAAAGACCAGACTAGATTTCTGGTGGTTTTCAAAGCCAGGTTGGATGAAGCTTGAGCAACCTGACCAAGTGGAAGGTATCCTTGCTCATGCATGGGGGTGGAACTGGATGATCTCTAAGGTCTCTTCCAACCCAAAATTTCTATAATTCTATGATTTGTGGCTACAAGTGAGCAATATGATTATGTGATGTGATCTTCTTTAGGAGCTTTGTACCTAAAGACAGAATCAGACTAAAAGACATTTTTTTAATTATTCAATTAACACTTTTTCCAGGTCATCACATAGGCAAAAAATCATCTTTTAATCAGAAACTGTCATATAACTTTAGGTTAGTGGTATAGAACACCACCTGTTAGACTTTTAAACTTTAGATAATTAATTATCTATAAAACTATTTCAAATTTGAGGTGCCTTGTGCTACTAAGGAACAGTCAAAGATATGTTGTATTTCTTTACTAGTGAAATCTCAGATACCTGTTTGGGAGTACCACGGACTAGCAGAGTACGTACATTGTATTTTTATACTCAGTGGGAATTTAAAGCACTCAGTGAGAAATACTGGTATTTCTTTTTAGTTTCAAATAATCTTTCCTTCATGCTTGATTTCTCTCCAGAGCATAACAAAAGGACAGACAATAACCCAGGAGCCCCACTGGAAAATTTTTAAGGGATATTGGCATGAAATTCTCTCTCTGGTGAATATCCCACAGTGGATACTTGAAAGGGAAGAATTTCTCAGATATATGTGGCTTTATGTATAGAATCAGCCTTATCTTTCCTTCTCTCCTAGTATTTGTAGTGACTCATGGTACCATAAAGGTTACCTGGATTAAATTTTTTGAAGAGATGCATGAAACCCTGTGTATCATATTTCAAAATATTTTCTTTGCAAATGAACAGTATATATTACCTGGCCCTTCCTCCCCAACAGTGTTAGATGCTATCCAGATAAACTGCCAATACGACATTCAGTGTGAATCCTGAAGGCCAGCAATCCTGTTTTTTTTGCTGTAAGAAGTATCACATTATTCTTTCTTGCATCCCAGCCACGGGATTTTCCAGCTCTCCCATCCTGCTCCCAACTGCAAGATATATCTGGTGAATCCATTCATTAAAGGGATGTGGGCAGTGAAAGTATTCAACAAAACGTTATCAGTCTCATATGGCAGGAGAAAAGCTGCCTCTCTTCTGTGTTGTTTGGTCTCCTCAAACCTCTTAGAAATCACTGGAAATATAGCAGGAGTGACAGAAATTATCCATGAGCGTGTCAAATATGCTTTGTACTTTATGCCAGGTCTTAGTGTCAGTTTTGGAGAGCACCTACAAATTTGATGTCTGATGACCCTTGACATCTCAGTGGGATATTGCTGCTAAGCAAGAAGGACAAGTCACTGCACGGAGAAATGGCAGAGCAGTCAATTGGTATCATTTCTTAAACAGCTTCATCATGCTGGAGGAGAGGACAAAGCAGGGCTATCTCAACTCTTTTCACATAGCTGAGGTAATTGTGAGGTATTGAGGTACTCAGTGCAGGAAGGATGTGGATCTGTGCATGTGTGCGAGTTTAGAGGAGGACCACAAAGATTTTCAAAGGGCTGGAGCACCTCCCATATGAGGACAAGCTGAGAGAGTTGGACTTGTTTAGCCTAGAGAAAAGAAGGCTCCAGGAAGACCTTAGATCAGCCTTCCAGTGCTTGAAGGGGGCCTACAGGAAAGATTGGGAGGGGTTCTTTATCAAGGAGTGTGGGGTAATGTTTTTAAGCTGAAAGAGGGGAGAGGGTTGTGAGGCACTGGAACACATTGCCCTATCGCTGGAAGTGTTCAAGGCCAGACTGGATGACACATTAGCAACTGATCCAGTGGGAGTTGTCCCTGCCCTTGGCAGGGGGGTGTAACCGAATGATCTTTAAGATCCCTTCCAACTCAAACCATTCTACAATTCTATGATTGTACTGTGCCAAAAATAATTAGCTGAGCAGAGCTACTGAAAAGGACTTCAAAGAAAGGACATACAAAGTTGTTTCAAGAGTGAATTCACACTCAGCAGAGTGCTCTGGACAAGTTTAAATTGGATATAGTGTTCACCAAGAGAGCTGTTTGTGAAAGTTGAAGCTGTACATCCAGCTTCTGAATTGTGCTCCAACTTCTGCAAATAGTTTCTCCAGGCTTTCATGGCTGACAAATACACCTTGTGATTGCTGTCACTCTGAGTGCAGATAATGTACCAGGGTTAATTGAACTAAGTTCTGCTGCTAGTCCAGTCAAACTGATGTTTGCAGAAGTTTCTGTGGGAACAGCAATTTACCCTGAAAAAACTAACATGGTGATGGGTTTGATGGGTGATCATTTCTAAAACATTGCTCTTTGTCTCTACAGTTATCTAGTACTTTTAGACTTCTGTTGTAGTAGGCTATAATTGCAGGTGGCATTGTATCATTATTTAACATAGCTGTAGCATAAACAGTTGCCAAGAAGATACTGCTGCTAAGGCTTTTGGAAAATATCTGGGAATCATGTAGCACACTCCACATTTTCTATTTTGAAAAATGGCTCAATTCCAATGAGAAAAATTTCTTCCATGATGGATATTCCACTCCCTTCCATTGCTGGGTACTTAGGCTTCATCTTCTAGCTATCAGATGGTTTCCAGAAGTGTCGCCTCTGATTTGCAATTTGTTGCCTTCTTCATGAAAGCAATGCCTCTCTATCAATGTCACAAGGAAACTTATTCAAAGTTAAGAGAAATCCAGGCATTGGTACTTATGTGGAATTAGTCTGTCAGATATCTGCATCACTCCTGTGTGATATGTTCTTCTTTAAACTTGTGGATATCTGGAACAATATTATGAAGTGAAAATACAGTATTCTTTTGAATGCAAAAACCTCTTCTCAAGCATTTTTTCCACTATTTGATCTTCCAGTGGTAAAACTTGCGGTGTTGGAGTGAAATCCAGGTGAAGTTAATGGTACTACCAGCATTTGAACTGAAGATAATTTCTACAAGGTTGTAGCAAGGTGGCTTAGTCTCTTCTCCCAAGTAACAAGTGATAGGATGAAAAGCCAGGGAAGGATTAAGTTCGATATTAGAAAATTAGATATTAGAAATTTCTTTACCAAAATAGTGGCGAAGCACTGGAACAACCTGCCCAGAGAAAAGATGGAGTTTCTGTCCCTCTAGATGTTTAAAAAGTATGTAGACATGGCACTTCAGGACACAGTTTAGTAGGCAATATGATGTTGGGCTGATGGTTGGACTGGATGATCTTGGAGTCTTTTCCAATCTCAATGATTCTATGATTCTAAAAGCACTTTCATAGTTAGTTCAGATGTAGACAAGTGCATTTTAGACCTTTTGATGAGATGAATCTAAATCACACAAATTTTTGACTGAAGAATGCAATTGTATTTGGAAATGTATTTTTAATGTTTTCTCATTTTTCTGCTTATAATCTGCAATTTTTAATCTGCTTTCTTTGAAGGCATTCTTTCTTGAAAAATATATTTTTTCCTTTTTTCCATTTTTCATAGAATCATGGAATCACTAGATTGGAAAGGATCCACAGAATCATCAAGTCCAACCATTCCTATCAATCGCTAAACCATGTGATTCAGCACCTCATCCACCCGTCCTTTAAACACTTCCAGAGAAGGTGACTCAACTACCTCCCTGGGTAGCCTGTTCCACTGCCCAATGACCCTTTCCATGAAAAATTTTTTCCTGATTCCAAGCCTGAACCTCCCAAGGTGGAGCTTGAGGCCATTCCCTCTTGTCCTGTCCCCTGTCACTTGGGAGAAGAGGCCAGCACCCTCCTCTCTACAACCTCCTTTCAGGTAGTTGTAGAGAGCAATGAGGTCTCCCCTCAGCCTCCTTTTCTCCAGGCTAAACAACTCCAGCTCTCTCAGCCTCTCCTCATAAAGCCTGTTCTCCAGCCCCTTCACCAGCTTCGTTGCTCTTCTCTGGACATGCTCCAGAGCCTCAACATGCTTCTTATAGTAAAACATCCTTTTTGTTTTGTTCTTTTTCTTTGAATCTTGTTCCTCTTCTTTTCCCCTGCTTTTACTGTATTACATCTCTCTATCTTAAAACAGTTTTGTAACTTCCTCTTCATTTTCTGTTCAAAAAATCTGAAAGTTCAGGAAAACTTAAAAATAGAATTGTTTTCATATACTAATATTTCATAAGATATTCAAGAAAGAATTCAAAAAATTTTTAGGCAGAAGTAGATTTTACATTTTCAACAAAAGGATAACTTTTAATGAAATAAAAAGTTATCAACTCTAATTATATCAATGAACTCTAATTATAACATTTCATATTATCGTCAATACTCAGACTGACTGCAAACGTAGGCACAATGAGGTCTTTTAGACATATCCGGAAATAGTTTATCTATAAAATTTCAATGACATGGCCTAAAGAACTCTTGGAGGAGTTTTTTACTTAAATGTTACTTCTTTCTCTTCTTTTACTGTAGAAGGGACACATAGGATTGTTTGGTTGCAAAAGATGTCTGAGATCATTAAGTCCAACCATATGTGGCCACTACTAAACCATATCACCGAGCATCTCATCTACCCATCTTTTAAATACCTCCAGCGATGGTGACTCAACCATCTTCCTGGTCAGACAGTTCCAGTGTTTGATAACCATTTCGGTGAAGAAATTTTTTCCAGATATATAATCAGAACCTAAATGGCACAACTTGAAGCCATTTCCTCTTATCCTATCACTGGTTACTTGGGAGAAAAGACCTATACCCACCTCACTACACCCTCCTTTCAGTCCCTTCATCAGCTTCGTTGCCCTTCTCTGGACATGTTCCAGTGCCTCAATGTCTTTCTTGTAGTGAGGGAACCAAACCCCAACATATCACACAGTTAAAGAAATGAATAAAAATAATGTAAAGACCTCTCTTGTGAGACCTCACCTGGAGTATTGTGTCCACTTCTGGAATCCTCAACAAAAGAAGGATATGGAGCTGTTGGAACAGGTCCAGAGGAGAGCTACAAAGATGAGCACCTTCCATATCATGACAGGCTAAGAGAGTGTGGCTTGTTCAGCCTGGAGAAGAGTAGGCTCCAAGAAGGTGTTGTAACAACCTTCCAGTACCTGAAGGAGGCCTGCAGGAAAGCTGAGGAGAGACTGTTTACAGAGGCATGTAGACGCAATGGCTATGAACTGGAGAGGGGTAGATTTAAAATAGACATGAGGTAATTCTTCACAATGAGAGTGGTGAGGCACTGGTAGAGTTTGCCCAGGGAAGTTGCGGATGCCCCATCCCTGCAAGTATACAAGGCTAAGTTGGATGGGGTCTTGAGCAGCCTGATCTAGTGGGAAATCTCCCTGTCCATGTCAGGGGGGTTGGAACTAGATAATTTTTAAGGTCTCAAACCATTCTATGATTCTATAAACAGTATTTGGGTTGTGGAATTAATCCAGACGACGTATTATACCATGATTACTTCAATGGCAGTATCTCTAATCTGCACTGAGGATTTGTTGCAGAAATATTAAATACAAGATATAAGCAACTAAGTAAACCTGATCCACTGATTCAGGCAGCATGGGATGATCATAGAATCATAGAATAACCAGGTTGGAAGAGACCCACCGGGTCATCGAGTCCAACCATTCCTATCAAAGACTAAACTATGCCCCTTAGCACCTTGTCCACCTGTGCCTTAAACACCTGCAGGGAAGGTGATAATACAAGGAAGAATGTGGGGAGGTGCATGGTCCTTGCAGCACTGCTGGGACATCACCAGGAACAGCACGTACAGCGCTGACATCCTGGTGTCAGAAAGATGCTGCTGCAGTTTAATAAGATGAAACACAGTGAAGGAAGTCGGATTTCTCTGATTTCAGAGGTACAGAGGAGAGCTAATTGGATGTTCAGCCCTTGACTAGCTGTGCATGCTTTTCTTATGCATGCAAATTCCTTCTGTGCACAAATCCCTAGCAGAAAATTAATTAATGGAGGTACCTGGTGGCTTCTGCCTAGACTGTAGAAGATTTGGACCTAGTGCCATCCTTTTCCATTTTTTGTGCAGCGCATAGTATAGAGGGATCATCAATAAGCTCCAATTACTGGTTAATGAACCAGTAGATAAAAAATAGCCAGTTCTCTCCAAGATCTGCAGAGACATTTTAATTTAAATAGAAAACACAAAACCTAAAATTGCATCCTTTTAGTATAACTTTAGCTAAAGTCCTAAAAGTGTCTGGACATAAATCTAGAAAAAAAAAAAAAAAGATGCAGTGAGCCACACCAAAGTTTCTACTCAGTAAATATGCAAATCACAAAGCACTGCACCACTCTGTCTACTAAAAGATGAGATATTAACTGAAAACTTAATATTGGTTACTATGGGAAGTGGACTTGGCTTATGTTAACTTTTTAATTGTATGTTTGCACATTTTGAAGGGAATATTTGAAATGGGGGTGGGTGCTACGGTTGTGTAATCAGCCACCTTATCTTTAACTTCTCATCCAATTTCCATTTTGAAAGTCTTTAATGGAGAAGCAAGGCATGTTTAACTGATTGCCATTAAAACCTTCAAAAGAATTGGCAAGATGAAAGTTGTTTCTAATTACTGCATTATGATGTAAGCTTAACGATACGCCACTTCTCCAAATTGATTTTATTAGAATTTAAGATGAGGAATTAATTGAGTCGCTGTATTGATCCATTTTATTTTTCCACCATTTAACATGCCCAGTGAAAAAAGAGCTATTGAGCTGTAGAATAGTAATGAGGACTTAAGAAAGAAAGTCAAAGTGAAGATGGATTGGCCAATAAAAATAACTTATAAAAACTATAATGTGCTTGTAGAATATAGTGGCAGAGTTCAATTTATCTCTAGGTTAATTAGGGTAAATTAAGGTTAATTATTTTGTTATTTAACTTTGATTTCTTTGTCTTCCTTCATCCTACCTGTTTGTACTAGGATAACTGCTTGTCCTTGTAGAGCAACACTCTGCAAATCTCCTTCCAGTTCTGTCAAATTTGTCTTTGAAGATATCTTTAGAATTACTCCAAAACCTAGAAAAACTGTCCATACATATATTTAATCATTCCCAAAAATCTGCATAAATATATTTAAGATTTCTTTCTTAGTCTTATTCTCTTAAATCTCGTTCCTGTTCCTTAAACGTCAGTGCAAGACAGGTGCTTTTAGAGCTTGAGACACATGTTCCATGTTCTTTCATACATGTTCTCCTTAGATATGGGCACTGAAGATATGCTGATTGTGTTCATTTTAATCAATTGCTGTCTGTCAACTAAACCCCAAGTACCAGGGATGTATAAGGTTTCATTTTTCAAAAGCTATACAACTACACATGGACACATCAACTCCAAGAACTTGGTCTAGTCCTTCAACAAAGTGGATGAGCTGTGCCCATCAGGTCTGCCATGGTGAAATGAGCAACAATATGGTGATACATATATAACCTGTTAAATTATTTTAAACAATTTTTTTCTGTGTTGTACTGGGGTAATTATTCATGATCTCACAGAATCATAGAACGGACGAAATAGGAGTAGACCTCTGGAGATCCATGGTCCAGGTAGGGTCAGCTAGAGTGGAATGCACAGGACTGTGTCCAGTTGGGTTTCAAGTATCTGAAGGCTCCACAACCTTTTGGCAAAACCTTTATGATCACCAAGACAAAAATAATCTTTTGTCCTAAGCTTGCAGAGTGCAGCAACAAACAGGAGCTGTGTCTATGTTTAGAGGGCATGGTTCCATCCCATTCGACTTCATAAATCCCACAAAAAAGTGCATTTCTTCTCATTTATCTCTGAACTAAAACTTGTCAAATTTGATTGAAACAAGTTCTGAGGGTAAAATCGTTCTCCAGAAGTTCACTGCTGTAGCTGACATTTGAGGAACACTGTTTTGTTTTCACTGATTGTATTGGGGAAATTAACTGTTATATCTGAGATTTTGAAGTTCACACTGATGTTTTCTCTGTCTTTCCTATTGGTTGTGCAAACTAGAATAGTCTGTGTATACAAAGAGATAGCAATGTAATTAAATACATGATTTATAATTGTATTTTAAGCTCTGATATAATTCAGGAGAACCTGTGTCTATTTGAGCCTTGAAGCTGTAAATTTGAGGCTGTGTTCTGTTAATACTTAAAGCTGCAACACAGATTAGAAAGAAATGAGAATGGACATACAGGAAATGTAAATTAGAACCATGCCTGGTTTATCCTTGGCATTTGTATCTCTTCATCAACACTGTTATCTTTCCTTTGAAGACCGAAATCCCCAAATCAATGATGTTCTCATTCCTTATGCAGTGAGAAGAAAAATGGTAATTATAGTGCATTTTAATGATGGGTACCTCAAAAAAAAAATAATTCTCAAGTAATATTCCTTGCTTGCATTGGAAAGAGTTTTTGGCAAAGGAAGAAAGATGCTAGCCAAGTGGGGCTTTAGGAGATAATTTGTCTCCTTTATCACTAAATAATTTACACATGATGCAGTTCCAGTCTATTTGCAGCCATGGAACAGATACTTATCAAAGTTCTGTCTAAGCAGGTCCCTTGCTGATACCAGTAATAGCCTCTTGTTCTAAATAACCACCTGTAGTGGTCGTGGCATCTCATGAATTTACTAGCAAGTGGCATTCACAAGAAGTAATTGAGAAAGTGATTGCAGAAATAGAGTACTATATTCAGGAGGAACATTAATGAGCTCTTACAGGATCAAAAACTCTTTTGGAAGTTCTGTTATTTCCCGTTTCTGAAGTTCAAACACTTGACCAAAGTTACTACCACTGGGAACATTGTGCTGCAGGAAAAAGGAGTGTGTTCAATAATGATCCAACAAGGGAAATAAAAGTAAGCAGCAAATATCTCAAAAAACGGCTTTTTAAAAATTCAGTTTTCTGTTAAGGTGCCAGGTGTAAAGCCAAATAATTGTGTTGAGTTTTAAATGAAGTTAGAGAAGTTCTCAGTGAAGAAAATAGCTAAGATGCAGCCAGAAAATACTCATTAAATAAGGAGTGATGGCTTGGTAGGGTAACTAGGTAAACTTTAAAAAATTTTCTCAGTGGTAAATATCAAATTCCATTTTGGTTATATGTTGCTGAAAATATGATCTTAGTTCCCAAATGGGCAGATACCTGCCTCACCAAAGAGACACTGAACAGCTGCTGAATGAACACAAGTATTACATGATTGCTTAAAATTAAAAGTAGAATTAAGAGCTATGAATCTTTATAAACATAACGTGTAAGTACATCTCATTTACTCACCCTCTGGCTGAGGAAGTAAACGTGATGGAGCACAAGAGGGCTTGATTAACCTCATCTAAGTTTCTGTGCCAATGAGAAAGGCTGCAGCAGAAAAGTTTGATGGGCTGGCAGAAAACTTTGAGAGTCCTGATTTTATTTTGCCTCTAAGCATTTTATAGTGGAGTAGTGACACCACGCAGTTGTTGTCCTTTACATTGCCATGCACGTGCACATGCACACACGCATATATTTGTATGATTTGCTTTTAAAAACCTCTGGAGACCAGGGAAAGAACTGTTTCTCTTTGGAAATATAACTGCTTTTGTGGATTAAGTAGTCAAAAGGTGGAAATAAAACAGTATTTTATGAGTTTCAGAATAAATTGCAGCAATTTATTTCACCACAGAGCATTTGACCAAAGAAAGGTGCTTAATGCATGCTAATGAAACCACCAGGGAATGAAAACAAAGTAAATATATTTTGTGAAGGATCAATTAGGGGCTGCAGCCTCTTCATATATTTTCTTCTCTTTCCCACTCTTTTGTGGCTCTTATCACTCTGCAGAGCAAATAAAGCTGCATCACTGCTGTTGAAACTGGTGTACCCTTGGCTAATGGAGTGGAGCAAGGGGATTATGCACCGTTAGACCCTGTCAGTCTTGTAAAATTTTCCTTGATGTGCTACTCAGGTGTCTGAGCAAGCCCGTGCATTGATCTATGCCCATTTTACTGAATTCTTCCCATAACTAACTGTGGTATGCCTGTCAAAGCAGAGGTAGGAAATCCATTGAGTATATAAGTGAGGTTTGTGTGGTGCCACATACTAGAAATGACCACCTGTCACTTAACTTCAGGTTTTAAACATCAGTTCAAATCTAATAATCTAGATTCCCTCAACAGTGAGTGGACAAAGGTAGGAGAGTCTTCAGAAAATGATCCATTGAATCCTAAAACAGGGATCCAAGAACTGCTTTTCCTTCTGCAGCCTTCTATGTCACCACCAACTCTTGAAGGAGTCTGGGTAACTGATTTTAATAGATGCCTAAGTATGGAATGGTAAGTAAATTGAAATGGATCCCTCTTCAAGGGATGGTAACTTGGATATTGTACAAAAATTACTTGCTTGTAATTCAATGCAACTTGCATGCAGTCTAGCAACAGAAGAGGGGAGGATGTAAAAAAATTATTTCTTACATTATCTGACATCTTATCTTCTGCCTCTTCCAGTTCAGGTTTGGTACTTGGTATCAATGGCATCTCTGCCAGGGAAAAAAGTGCCCAAGAAATTTCTAAGCATTTTGATGACCTCTTTCTGTCAACACCTCTCTAGAGAATGCAGAAAGCATCGGGAATTCAGCACACGAACAGCATGACAGCAATTACAGCTTTTCTTCGGGATGCTTAATATTCCTATTATCTTGTATGCATACATATTTAAATGCTACATGCTTCCTTTTAGGAATAGACTGCTAGTGCTTTGAAGTACCCATAAAACTGCTGGAAAGTGACAGTGCCAATTAATCTGTTGACAGATTTGTTATTTAAATATTAACAGAACGTTAAGCAAATGTTGGCTGCTGCACTGGGATCCCTTCAGAGTGCCTTCCTCTGAAGTACTGAACATTTCTAGACACTGAAAATATCCCAAACATTGCAGAGTGGGAAGGATATCATAATTTTTTAGTCCCTTTCTCCCCACAGCTGCTAAACACATCATAAATATTATCTACGGCTATGAAAAAGGTTTGTAAAAATCTCATGCAGGTTGTAGAGCTCTTACAGAAATAACTGATTGAGTTGTGAGCTTTTGGAGGGTACAGCAGGGAAGACCTTTGTCTCTGTCTACTTTACCTAGGTAGCAAAATGAGAAATGAAGCCACAGTGCTGAATTTATCAATCTGCTCATGGAAAATGTTGGAAAAGCCTCTGCAGAGGAAGGTGGTTTTGAGGCAAGATCAAGATTGGCTTGTGCCATATGACCCAGGAGGGTTGTGCCATGGTGAATTTGGTTTCCTTGGTGCTCATAGGTTCCGTGAGTTGAAAGCAGGGTGTTGATGGAAGCCAGGTCTAGGTCAGTCTTGTCCATAAAAAAAAAAAGATATAGGTTACACAAAATGAACATTGACTTCATTATTTGTGATTTCCCTGGCCAAATATATGTTCCTCAGAGAAGAACTGTAATGCACAATGACTTACAGACTGTTGAGCATCAAATTAAGAGAACACCAACATTATTGTAAAGGTGTCTCTTGCTCTGCAATTTCAGTCCGCTACATTTCCCATTTCCTTTTTCCATCAAGCATGTTTGTGGCTCTAAACAGTTTCTTGTTGTCATTTCATTCTTTTACCTCTTTTATCCTAATGGTTTTCATATCTAAGAACCCATCCATCACACTTCAGTCTTGTATTGTTGCTGGAAACGTCCCAATTTAATTTCTATTATTTTAGCACATTGCATAATAGTCTGAACATAATTTGTTTACTCTATCTAGATGCACATATGTTTGATTTAATGAAGGTTGTGATAAAGACTTCTTCAAAGATTTTAAAGTATACTTACTGTGATCTAACTGCCCTTCAGATAGAGTAACTCCTTATTGACTTCTGCTTTTCTACAGATTCACTCCTAAATGTTGATCATTCATTTCAGTTGGACATTGCAGTTCTTTCTACTCAACTTTACATCAAGAAAAAGGGAAAATTACTAATTTTATGCCAACTGAAGATACTCAGGAAAGCCAGGTTGATAGCAAGAAGTCTGCTCTGGAATATGAAGTTTTCTGACTTTGTAAGGGTTTAGGGACGATGGCTGTGAGCTCTCCCTGTCTGGAATGTTGTTTACAGGAATCGATGTGGGCAAAAGTTCAGTATTGCTCCACAGTTCATCTCATGTGCTTGCTCCTTTTTTTCCAAGTGGTATTTGAGCTGCAGCAAAACTTTCTGATTCTTTTTTAGTAAGAGACACAGATTAGCTATCACTGTGAAAGAAGTGACTGCAGCTTGAAGTGAAGGCTGCATTCAGTCACAGATGGCTCATGTCACAGGCAGGAGGGAAAGTTCAGATCTCTTAGGTCGCCATTACTTCCATTGTATAGATATTCCTCTTCATCTCAAAATTCTGTTTGTTTTGCTTCCTTTAAAAAGAAATCATTAGATCTGTTTTTTTACTTGAAATTAAATGAAAAGGAAGTAGATAGCCAGAGAGAAAAGACTTTCTAAAAGAAGAAAATGTATAGGTTTCTGTGGAATAAAAACCAATTCGCCTCAAAAAAAAATCCATATTAAGATATTGATTACAGTTTTTTCTTATGAGATTACTATTGAGTCAGGGACAGCTTCACTAAATAATACCAAAGATCAAAAATTCTCAGTCTTTCTTTTCACAGTAAAGGGTGATAATTACAGTCTGGAGCAGTCTGATCAGATTAATAATTTCTCTTAAAGATATATAAACCATGGGGTTGACTTATGTACTTCCTTAGGCAGACAAGATTTGGATATTAAAAAAAAAATTAGGTTGCATAAAACCTGATGTCATTGCCTTATTTTTTTATTTTCTTTATGTGTTTACCCATAATTTTTACTTTCTTATTTTCATTTGTTCTCGCTGTGGTCTGATTTTCTTCTGCAAAGAGAAGTGTTAAAACAGTAACTGCTTTCACAAGCCTTGAGTCCTTTGATGTCAGTGTAGGGGTTTGATTATTTGAAGTCATGTCCTTTCAGTTTGTATGGGAGTGTGCTAACCTAATCAACAGTCTGTGGGAACAAAATGCAAGGCAACTCAAAAGCAATATTTTCTTTGTTAATGCATACATTTCATTGGCAGGGTCCCACTTTTTCATACTGACTGTGCCTGTTGTGCCATGTTCTGAGGCTTTCTGTATGTTACAGGGTTTAAACCCTTGCAAAGATATTGAATTCACTGGGATTTCCTCTTAAAGAAAGCTCTGGATTTCAGTCTAAGTCTGTAATTGAGTTTGAAAGCCAGGATTTGAGAGTCCTGCTGTATGTGTGCTTAACTGAGAAGCTACTTCTGATCTTTGGGCCATGGGTGGCAAGTGCAGAACTTGCAAAATACTTAACAAGCACCAATATTCTTGTTATGACCTTACTAAATTGTTTTTTTCTATGTTTAATAAAGTTTTTTTTAATGTCTTTCTGAAATCTTTTTCTATGCCAATAGTGCAGAATTCTTATTATTTGAAGGAAGAACTTGGCCAGAATTTTTTGTACGCTCTGTGAAAGAAGGATGTTATATCACATATTAATAGTCTCATCCAGAAGGAGTATCTTAAAAAGCAGGAGTATTATGCCGGAAAAGGAAAACAAAAATCATGGTTAGTATTACTTTGGTGCTTTTCTTTTTAAATTTACCAAGATATTGCTCTCAAGCAGTGCCTTCCTCTTTCATCAAGTATGTCTTCCTCCCCCCTTCTTCTAAACCCAGTTATATGAGTGTTACACTGAAATATGGATTTGGAACATTTTCTTATATCGGAAATCTCCAGTATTTTTTTTCCTATATGTATTTTTGCTGGTTTCGTATTGCCAAGTGCAGGTAACAAATATGAGGAAAGAATAATGAACTGATTCTTTTGCAAACAGGGAGTTGTGATCCGGACCTTGGCTTTTGCCCACAGAGTAGACTAAAACACACTTTGCACAGTCACCCCTGATAGTGGCACCCCATGGCTGAATAGTATCATGGCAGGAAAACAATGACACTGGGAAAAAATAGGTTCTTTAGAACAGGAAATTTTGGATTAATTAGGAGATATATAAGTCAAATAACTAAAATAGGTGAATCTTTATGCTGAGCAAATACCTGAAAAAACAGCATGGGTTACTACTTATAATCATCAAACAATGGCAAATACAGATGCTGATTTCCCTTCAGGAAAACAGAACAGATGGTGCAAATAGACTTTCAGAGCCAAAGCTACACCTAAATGTCAAGCAGCAAGCAGCTGGTTCAAGAACAGACCTTAGTATTAAGTCCTGCGTGCATGAAGAAAAAAACAGTTTATCATGCAGCAATCTTAACCAGACTCATCTGTGAGGTTTTGGGAGATCTTCCCTTATAGGATTTGCAATGTAGGTTCCATGTGCTGGCCCAGTGAAAGGTTTCTTGCCTGTCCCAGAGTGGCAGCAAGACCTAGAAGGCACCCCGTTGTTTTGCATTTTAGGATCTAAGAATGCAATTGTAGACCTTTTGGCGGGATAAAACTGAACTGATAATGCTAGGACTTGAGCAAGGGTAGATGTATTGCCCCAGGTAAAAATGAATTTTCTAATTTTCAGGCTGGAAGGACAGTAAAACTGATGTTTAACAATAGCATCTGATGAATTATTATGGCTTTTCTTGTTTTGCAGAATATTTCTCCAGACACATCAGCTGTTCTAGAAATGGAATAAAACAAGCAGTCCAGACACTGAGGAGTGAAAAGATGGACTCTCATCCTAGCCACCACCTTTACCCTTCTGAATAACAGAGAAGGTACATCACCTTGCAGAGTCTGATGTAGTTTGACCGTGGATAGAAAGCATCTAGACCCTAGACTAGTTGCTTTGACTGGCATCAATGCACACTAATAGATGTCAGGACACTCCATGTCATTCTGCCTGACTTTAAGGTGGCTGGACAGCCTGTGTTCATAAAAACGTAGACATATATTAACAAATGTATCGAGGTGATAATGCAAATGTACAGCTTTTGGATGTGTTCATACTTCCTTCTGTCACCTAGCCATGCAGGCATAGCAGCCTATCTGCCCTTACCATAGTGGACATACCTACTGATTGCAAATTTTTAGAGTACCTGCTGAATGACTTTTAAGGATCACATCCCCCAAAGCCAATAGTTGTTCATGCAGGAAAGTAAGAAAAAGTGTCAGGAAGGCCACATCTAGAGAGGAAAAATACCCTTATACCCCAGTATAAGCAGGGGGCTGCTGGCTGCAAAGCATCTTTGCACAGGAAGACCATGGTTCCTGGTGGACAACAGGTGAGCCAGCAATGCACCCTTGCCACAAAGAAGGCCAACGCCTTATGTATGCATACGCATACCCAATGTGTAGAGGATGCTAATCCCTTGTCTCCTAGAAGGATGCAATTGTGAGGACCTAAGATGCCTCTGAAGGCTGGATGCATGTAGGGCTGCTGACTATGAACTTGTCTTTCCTGTGCTTCTGAGAACATCAGCAATACTCACTGGGCTTATGTTTTGCTCTTACTTTCATGGCTATAGCACTGGATTCTCTTGTCAAAGCCAGCTGCTCTGTACCACTGTGAGCTAAGGCACAGCAAGATTTACTAAATTATTTCTACTTTCAGCTTGCTGCAGTCTGGATATTCTCAGCTTCATGACCAGAATTGTTGGGTCCCACCTTAACAACACCATGATTTAATGCCTGATGTGTTGTTCACAGAGCCTGGTAAGCACGAGATTGTTTATTTCAAATGTGCTTTGATAGAAAAGGCTGAGTTTACTGAATACTGAGCAGCAAGAATAATATAAAGATGGTGATCGCCTTAATACTATACATTAGCTCATCAGGATTAATGTTATTGTGACAAATACCAGGCAAATTAATGAGCACTCAACTGCTGGGATTTGAAATTATCATCTTAGTTTTTGGGCTGAGTGAAAACTTTACACATAATAAAGTGTACCTGGCAATAAATATAACAGCTCTGTAAAAGTCAACTGCTATTCTATTGAGAGTGATCTTGTACGTATAGGAGATGAAGTAGATGATTCTCCCAGTTCTTTGAACATGAAATTCTCTGCTTGATTGAATTTTTTTTCTCAGATTTTGCAGTCCTAGACCTGATGCTATAATACGCCATCTGTTTTTGTTAATTTGCTTTTATTTGCCAGTCTCTGGAGGAAGCATGAACTGTCTTTGTTCAGCCATGTCCAAATGTCTCACAGTAGTCTTCCTCTCTCCCTTCTTGCAAGTTGGATGGAAGACACAGCAGCGTGAAGGGTAACTGATCTTGACCAATCTGGAGTTTATATTAGTGACAGATTCACACAACATACAGCCAGATACAGCAATTGAAATGACTTAATTTGATTTCCCATAGAATAGAAAACATGGTGTTTATTTTTTTAATTCTTTATCATTTGAACGGTACCTTAAAATTTAATAAAAACAGTAATAGAGAATCCATTGCAACTTTAGTAATATTTGATGCTTCACTACCCTTGCAATTAAAAGCCTTAACTTCATTTCCCTTTGAACTCATCAGTGTTGATATCCTAGCTATTTGGCAGATAATCTTCCCTACCCATCCACTACTGGCAACTACTAAAATGAAACGCAGGAAACCAAAAGATTCCTTTGGCTGTCTGGTACAGTCATTTTTAAATTCCTACTCAGTGTGCTATTAAACTTGAAAGCACATGTCACACATTATCTTTTCCCTTCGCAAGAATTGATGGTCATAGAATCATACAATCATAGAATCACCAGATTGAAAAAGACCTCTTGGATCATCGTCCAATCATTCCTATCTGCCCCTAAACCATATCCCTGACCACCTCGTCTACCCATCTTTTAAATACCTCCAGGGATGGTCTTATTTTAGGCCCTTTAATTTTCTTTTTAGTTGAACTAAAGAGATCAAGTTCTTTCTGTTTTTCATGCAAAGGTTCATTTTCTGTCATTATGATGTGATCTTTGTGTCATTTGCATGGCTTCCTATTGCAGTAGGGACACTAGAACCAAACAAAGGGACAATAATCTTAACATCATGCTAATATATTCTAATTTGTGCAATCAAAGTTCTTATTAACCTTTACAGCTACAGCATGGAAAAATATATTGTAGAGAACTGCAAGTTAGACTAGACATCACGGTACTCCAAAAGAAATTAATGATTTCAGTGGCACTGCATATAGTGTAAGAAACTTACTGTAAAACTTACTGCAGCATCTTCTGGCTCAAAAATGAGTTATGGGGAAGGTCTTTAAACAGTTTTGGTGGAAGCCAGTGCAGTAGGCCAAAATTGCTCTGGCTGAAGAAATATTACCTTTGTTTATTGTTTGTATAGGGAAAATAGTATAAATATGCATCTGATGAGTTTTAGTTTCTGCCCTGGCAGATGTGATGAAAGACTACATAGAAACTGTGATGGGAAAAGAAGCTTACCCCTTTTAACATGACTTTTCACCACATTTCACTGTTTCATGATGATCTCAACACATTATTTTGCAACAGGTTTATAAAGCTTGAATGAAGCTCAGGCTAATTCTTGGAAGTCCTTTGATGTGTTTCAATCTCATTTAGGATGTGAGATCTGTGTGGAAAATAATAAAGCTTCTCAGTCAATGCAAACTGTGAAATCATGGGTGGGCTCATGATATTGCTGTTATTGTTGCTTTGATACTGCAGATGGCTCTGTAATTTCTGACTCCTTGCTCATAAAGCTCCAAATTACACCAGTGCAGTATTTTCTTACATATTGTAGTTCACTATGGTTCAATATTTACTGAAACCTCCACAATTTCTGTCACCAGCCTGGAGCTTTAGTGCTATGCATGTGCCATTGGGAAGCAAATGGATTTATTCTGATGCATCGTATCATTGAAAAGCACAGTCTGGCCATATTTACTAATGTCTTCATCACTTCCCTGGGTTTCAATTTATTATAGTACCTGTGAAAAAACAGCTAATTGCATGTGGCCAACACAAACCATTTGAACCAGTCAACAAGGTCATCATTGATCAAGCTGATCCAGTGAAAAGTGTCCCTGTCCCTGGCAGGGTGGTTGGAACTCCATAGCGTTTATGGTCCTTTCCAACCTAAACCATCCTATGATTCACCTTGTGACTCTATCACAAGGTGAGGGTAATTTCAGATACCTTCTCCTGTGAAGAAACACAGAGCTCTTCTTGAGGGGGTCTTTTTCAGCTTCTGAATGCTTGAAGACTAGGAGATGGGTAAGATGTCTCATGCAATGTCCTTCTCTTACTGCCTGAGTGATTGCTTGAAGAAGCAAAACAGGTCATTCAGAGGCTGCAAATATCTGATGTTTCTGTGACAGAGGAAAGATTAGTAGATGCTTGAAATTCATCTGGGCACTTCACACAATGCAGAGTGTTGGGTAATGTCATGCACCCTGATACTACAGATGAAATGAAGACCATCTGTCAAGTTCATTTGCTCTGCTTATCCCGTCTTTGCCGTGTGCCTCTTGGGCCTATACAGATTTTGGGCCATGCTGATATTGCATCACTTGTAGAACTGATAGCTACCCGACTGAAATTAGCAGCCTCACTCAACTTAATGGCAGGACAGGAGACTTTTTTGCTCATCATTATGGTGTAAATACCATGACTGGCTCTGTTAAAATGCTCTCTTCTCCAGACTGAACAGACCAAGTGACTTTAGCCGGTCCTCATACAGCTTCCCTCTAAACCCTTCACTAACTTTATGGCCTCCTCTGGACACTTTCCAGTAGTTTAATATCCTTTTAATACTAAGACACCCAAAACTGCACATAGTTGGGGCTGCACCAGTGCAGAGCAGAATGGAACAGTCACCTTCTTCGACTGACAAGCAATGCATTGCTTGATGCACCCCAGAACACAGTTGGCCCTCTTGGCTTCCAGGGCACACTGCTGGCTCATGTTCGCCTTGGTTGTCCCTTCCTGTAGGGCTGCCCTCTATCCTCTCACTCCACAGTCTGTGCGTATATCTAGGGTTGCCATGTTCCAGGTGCAAAATTCAACACTTGTCATTGTTGAACTTCATGCAGCTGGTGATTGCCCAGCTCTCCACTTTGTCGAAGTCCCTCTGCAGGGCCTCAAGAGTGACAACAGCTTCCTACAATTCATTGTCATCCTCAAACTTAGTCCGAATAAGATGAGTGTTTCAGTCTTTTTAGTGGTTTGTTCTTGTGGTATCCACAGTTTCTTGGTGTTACTCCATAGTACTAAATATGTATTTTTATTTTCACTACTGATTAAAATAAAACACAGCCCATTGTGACTCAGTCGTCTTGATTCTAACAACAATAAAGGCCAGTGTGAAATATTTACTTTACCTGGATTTTTCTAAGTAAGTTTGGCTAGCACTTTTTAAGCTCACTAAGACTTTCCAGTAGCAACGAGTGAATACCACAAATGTGAAGTGATGAAAGGATTTGGAAACCAAGGGCACTAATAGTCTTTGCATGGTGGCATTGCCTTTTGCATGGAAATACTGGCATAGTATCAGCAATGAGCACAAAGAGCTGTGCAGCCACAGCAAGGCATGTCCCAGTCCCCAGCAATAACCCGACAGTTCTCCAAGCTTATTTCTGCACATTAGACTCACATCTCTCTGCCACAAATGCATGAATAATGCATTGGTTCAGCAACAAAGCTGGCAAGCTGAAACATCAGAATTGGATTTCTTTCTTCTCCCCTTCTCAGAGATCAGAAGGATCAAACGAATATTTATGGGAGATATCAACAGCAGAAATGGTGGGCAGAAATGATTTACTCTTCACACAACATCCCCAGGGTGCAGTGTAAAAAATCCCAGGAACATAATAAATCACTCAAGGAATCAGGATATCCAAGGGAATTTGTGGTACCCTGGATGGGAACCCTTCTAAGAAAGACCTTTAATTTTTAATCAAAAGTAGCCACTGAAAAATTAGCATGCTCTGAATACTTATTGTTTTTCCCTTTCCTATGTTTTCCAGACAATCAGAGAAAACAGAAGTGGAAGAAGCTGAGAAAATGCACAGGATCAACTATTCTATATCATTCCACGATGGACAATTTTGAACTGATTTTGAGAATATACAACATTTTTGGATGTTCGTGGAGAATGTGCAATCCCTGTGCTATATATTTCAGAAATACAGCGTCTTTCTTTTTTTCTTCTCTGTCTCCCCTTCTCTCTGTTTTTCCCCAGTAGTGTAATACTGTTAAATCTTCTTGAGCTTTTAACCAACAATAAGTAGCAAGAAAGTCTGGTAGAAGTTCTGCCCCATTTATTGGTCCTGTCTTGCAGGAATATCCATTAGGAGTATTCTCTTTGGAGATGAGACTGAGGTGGGAGTATCAAAGCTAACATCCATACGGGACTGAGAGGCTCTGATTTGGGGCTCAGTGTCTTCACTAGGGACTCAATGACTTCTGCTTGTGTATTTAAAAGGATATCAAAGAAAGAGGGAACTCCTGTTCTAGTTACCAAGTGTATCGAGTGCAGTGTGCCCCATCTTTTGCACCTCAGCTCCTGATGAACATGATACGGGTTTGCACTGTCCAACCCTGTGTCATTAGCACTGACATGAAGGCAGCAGAGGTGGTGAAGTCTAAAGTCCAAACCCAGGGAAGCTTTATAGTCAGAAGGAGGATACCTTGACTACTTGGGCTTTCTTTGGTGTCAATAAACATCTACTTTAAGGTGGGTGACTTTCATTACATGCATCCATTTCAAGAGCTGAATGACTTGCTTGGCTTCTTTGATATTTGCCACTGGTGCATATGTCATAAACACCCCTACGCAGACAGTACCATGTAAGTGCTGAAACATGGAGCTGAATCGCACTCTTGGACAACGATGGTATGTAAAAATCACATGCAGAATATTCTTAGTTGCATCTTTTGAAGTAAAATATTGTTCAAAAAGTGATGAATTTGAACAGCTTTCATTATTAAAGCATGAAAAATTTAGCATCCTAGAAATAATGCAACAGCTCAGTTTCTCATTTCGGAAAACCTTGCTTATTACTACTCCAGGCTCTAATTGTCTCGACCATATGAATTCTCTAGTTTGCTGAATGCTTTAATGGAGCTCTATTACATGAAACCATTTCCTGAACAGCTGCAGCCCTACGTGGGACTGTGGTTTCTAACCTAAATGTGGTCTCCTGACTATGTTACATGGACTGGAATTAATCATCAAGATAGACTAGCCACAAAGATTTCTGATAAATAGATATTGCTCAGTTCTACAATTACCAGCTAGGGAGCTGAAGACAAATGGTCACTGAGAATTCAGATGGCCAGAGATAACCAGCCTAACTTCTAATTACCAACGGAGTTAGGATGCCAATTGCCTATTTAGAATACCAATGTACAATAATTTTACATTTTAATTTAAGAAGTATAACCAAATCCTAATTTAAAAAGTGTGTTCTTCTATGTATCTAGGTTGAATTTCTGTAATGAAATGAGCTAGAAATATTCTAATGCATCAAAGCAAAATGGAATGCCTTGATTGAGCTGAAACAATTAAGGAATGTTTCAGGCAATTAAATTTTGTGAGAAATGTCAAAAATTGGCTTTGTTTCATTTCAGTATAACAAATCCATTCTGAATATGTCATAATTTCCACAGAATGGAAATCTCAAGTTTCTATGAGCTTCACATTTATTGTTATTGAATTTTAAACTCCTGTGAAAATTACTTCACATATTTATTCCAATACAGCAACTGTAAAATAAACATTTCTTTCAACTTGTGATTAGTTTGGCTTGTGTTTGAACTTGTCTGATGGCTATTCCCCTTTTCCCCCTTTCTTTTTAATTATATTTATTATTGTTTTTAAATTAGCCTTTGAGCTCAGAGCATCTGCTCTCCTTGGATATGTACAGGCAGCCCATAGGTCCACACTGGTGCCAAATGGAGACTCAAGCACATTTAGCATTTACACAGCCATGAGCCTAGAAAGGCAATGTGATTCAGACAGTGAAGTAAGGATGTAAAAGCCTTGAAATGAAGGTACTCATTCTGACTTGTCCATCTGTCCCATCTGAGTCAAGACACTGTCTCTTTTAATCACTCTAGCCCTGTCTTTTCCTAGCAACTCTCTGATCTTTGACTGTAAATTCACAATGATGACTGCAAAAATTGTATAGCTCCTAGCACTATTGTTTTTTTCAACCTAAATCTGATAGAGAAAATGAATTTCCTTCTGCCTTCATATTAAGTCTCATGAATTTCAATAATTCAGTGTATTATGGAAATCTCATAACTATATTATATTACTGTGTTGGCATTTAATAAACAAAAGCAAAGTGTGAATCTCCTGATTATTGTTAATCTTTTTCTTCTCCTGTGAATAACAAGATCTTTACACAAGGACAAAGTATTCCTTATGTGACTTAGTGTTAATCTCTGAAGGCGGTTTGAAAACAGTCACTGCTGGATTTTCAATGCACTGCCTCCTGGTTAGGAGCAAAATGAAGCTTAGGGTATGCTGGAAAAGAAATTCCCATGCCCCTTAATGTCAAAGAGAGCAGGGCAGAACTGAATTCTTCAGAAAACACGATAAAGTTGTTGCTTGGATAAATATTTGTAGCTGTTTTTGACTTTAGGGTAAGACTTCAAGGAACTCCTGGTAAAAGCTGTACACAGCTATTTTAAAGGAATAGAGAGTAATACATTCTGTAGGGAATTTGTTCCAAAGATAGGTAATTGAGATAAAGAAATATCCTTAACTGAAACTGATTCAAACATCTTGTTATCCAGAAATGTATTTAAGCATACACTTTGCTCCAAGCATGCAAACATTGCCACTGCAGTCACCGAAAATGACCCTAAAGCTAAGTCAGATCGTGCTGAAAGAAGTTTCTTCTCTGTTTTGAAAACATAGTTATTAAGCAGTTAACAATGCTATTGCTGTAGCTTGTCTTTTGCTAAGATAGACTAATAAACATGACATTTTTAATGTATAATTTGCATAATGCTTCTGTTAATTTGTTATTTTCATTACAGCAACAGAATGAAAACGACATATTACGCCCATAAAAAATATACAGCAGTGCTAATCCCTGTAGTTGTTACAGTGTTAACTGAATTGCATCTTTTGTATGGTCATTATTATTATTTATAAAGCCCCTTGGTAAGGGCTCAATGCAATGCAATGGGAAAGTTTCTTAATTTATCAAGGAAAGAGTAAAATACTAAAATGAAGGAGAAAGTCAGGAGGGAGGGGAATTGGAAGTCAAAACACCAACTGAAGAGTATGCCTCAATGCAGAACAATGACAGGCTTGTTAGAAGTGAGATTTTTCCTAACAGGCATTTGGTCTCTGAATCATTTAACCTCAATGTGTCAGGTGCCTCACATACATGTGGTAAAGGACAAACCATTGTCCCATGGCATCCCAATGTGGAAGAATTATGCAGTGTGGGCATTAAAGGAAGAAAGGAGCAATTTTTATGTACAGGGAGCCATGGAGGAAGTTGGTTTAATACTTATGGTGTTGTCCTTTAAGGACTGAGTCCAGCAGAGGGACACAAAGATTATCAGAGGACTGGAACACCTCCCATATGAGGACAGGCTGAGAGAGTAGGAATTGTTCAGCCTAGAGAAGAAAGGGCTCTGGAGAGACCTTATAGCAGCCTTCCAGTACTTAAAGGGGGCCTACAGGAAGGCTGGGGAGGGGTTCTTTATCAGGGAATGGAGTAATAGGATGAGGAGTAATGTTTTTAAGCTGAAAAGGGGGACATTTAGATGAGATATTAAGAAGCAATTTTTTCCTGTAAGGTTGTTGAGGCACTGGCACAATTTTCCCAGAGAAGTCATGGAAGCCCCATCCCTTGAGGTGTTCAAGGTAAGGTTGTACGAAGCTATGAGCAACCTGACCTAGTGGAGAGTGTCCCTGCCAACAGTAGGGGGGTTGGAATGGGATGATCTTTAAGATCCCTTCCAACTCAACCCATTCTATTGAGTTCTCTGCTCTGTAGAAATTTCTTGCCTGGTCTTACGAAAGTCATCTTTACTTGCCAGCTATGGCATACAGCTTGTGTGTTTGAAAGAGAGAATGTAAAAATGCATAACAGACAATGAAGGAAAAACATTCCTGGATAGGAAAATCATGGTTCCATTTGGGTCTGTATTATGAAGGTCAGTGTGTATTTTATTTTAGATGCATTTGTGTGACTACGTATGGATATCTAGCACCATTAGCAGTGCCCCAAGTTACTCCATAGCAATTTTTACAAAGGCATGTAGTGATAGGACTAGGCAAAATGGCTATAAATTGGGGAGGCAAAGATTTGGAATAGACATAAGGAGGGATTTCTTCAAAATGAAGATGGCAGGAGACTGGCATGGGCTGCCCAGGGAAATTGTGGATGCCCCATCCCTGGAAGTGTTCAGGGACAGGCTGGGGTTTTGAGCAGCCTGTTTTAGTGGGAGGTGTCCCAGGCCATGGCATGGTGGTTGGAATTAGATGATCTTTAAGGTCCCTTCAAACTCAAAGCATCCTATGATTTTGTTTCTCTATATGGGACTTGTAGAAATGGTACAGGATTAATGGAAGACTCATATCTTCTGAGTGGCAACTACAGGCTGAACAAGGTACTCCAGGGCATCTCAGGACCTCCATATAGGCAGCTGGATGCATCTCCAGGCTCTGCTGAGAACATTGGCTGGAACTTCAGGAGGTACAAGAGCTGTATGGATACATACTGCATGTTGCAACACCAGTTATAGCCTTTGGTGCTATAAATGCCTTGGGTGTTATAAACTCTAATTGTGAGTGCAACTCAGTTACTTAAATAGAGGAATTCAGATGCATTTTAGTAACCTCAGAATAGCTGAGACTTTTGTTCAGGGTCAGCTGATACAGAATCATAGAACAGAATCACAGAATCATTTAGGTTGGAAAAGACCTTTAAGATCATCCAGTCCAACTATCAGTCCAACACTGCCATGCCTACTAAATCACGTCCCAAAGTGCCATGGCTACACTTGTTTTGAAGACCACTAGGGATGGGCAGGCTTCCAATGGCAACCTCTTCCACTGCTTCACCACCCCTTCTATAAAGACAGTTTTCCTACTATCCAACCAAAATCTGCCCTGGTGCAATGAGTCCATTTCCTCTCATCCTGTCACTTGTTACTTGGAAGAAGATACCAACACCCACCTCACTATAAGCACCTTTCAGGTAGTTGTAGAGGACAATAAGGTCTTCCTTCAACTTCCTCTTGTCCAGTCAAAAGAAATGACACATGATGTAGGAGATCACTATAGTATTTTGGACGAGGAGCTTGTAGCTAGGAGGGCTGTTTTAGTGCCGTCTAAAATGGAACTAGGGGCTTGTTTGTGGGCAACCACACTGGACCTTATGAGTATGTTCTAGTTTTCTCTTTCATAATCCTGACTGAGTATAAGGAAAGACAGTTGCATGGGTAAAAGAAGTTCTGTGCAAAATGAATAATCATTGCCTGTATTTTGCAGGCAGAAACTGAGGCACAGGGAGGTCTCATATTTGATAGTACTCCCAGTTAGTAAAACTGGCAAACACTTTGGTGAGTGGCTGCTAGTACAGAGGAAAATGGCAATGTTAAAAGATGAGCTACACAAAGGATGGGATCAGTTACCGTGATGTTAAGCGAGAGGCTTCATCACTGTCATCAAGATGAGAAATGGAGAGAAAAGTGTCGTCTAGCACAGGAAAGGCATGGTGACAGTACTACAATGCAAAAGCTGATAGGAGGGAGGGAATAATCTGTTCTCCATGATCCCCAGGCGCAGGTCATGAAATAAGAAGAATTCCTGGAACAAAAGAGTTTTGGATTAGACACTGGGAAAGAAAATTCTGGCAGTAATCATTGAGAAATGCTAGAATAAACTGCCTGACTAGAATGTGAACTCTGTCCCAGAAGTCTTTATAAATGGGATGGATAACCATCTGGAAAGAATTACCTAGGGGCAGGGAATTAGGCTACTACATAATTTTTTATGTCCTGACAGTCCTAAGTTTTGATAATTCAGTGTTACATTATCACTATCAATGCCTAGACAGACAGATGGAGAAGGCTACAAGTAGCCCTCTTCTTCCCATCTACCTTTCTACCCTGCTATGGTTTCCTGATGCCAGACTTCCATCATTTTAAATTCTTGTATTTGCTGTTCAGTGATGCACATCATTCTTTCTCCTTCTCTCTGTTGATTTATAACTCATCCATCACCACTGTATCTAAATGTCTCTCATCTATAAACATCATGCATGATTACATATCCCTTATAACCTCCTCTGTCTGCTCTCCTCCCTGTTCAAACTCGCACAGTGCCTACTGAATAGAGCCATTAGTTACTGAATATTCACAGCAGTGTTGCTGTTTGAGGTAGCACTTTTATTTTCTCCTGCACAGCATCACTAGTTGACTTACAGCCCTTGCTCAGGGGGAAAGCAAAACTGAGCTATTCTTTCATCTCATTCTCAAATGTAAAATAGTTAAATGCTATAGGAAGGTATTTTTTAATTCCTTTTATGCTTCTGTTTCTGTAACCACCTACACAGCTGCTAGATGATATAAGACTGTGACAGACAAGTTGAAATAAATCTCGCTGCAGTGACGTGAGATGCAGCTACCTGCAGCCAGACACGATCACACTTTCTGGATAGAAGGAGGCATAAGGGTGCAGATCTCTGGACTTTGCTCATTGAGCGCACAGCCTGATTTATTTGATCAAGGAGCCCAAAAAGGTGAAGTGACATCATAAACCTGGCTTGGGCTGATACATCTGTGGCCTGATGGTGCTTCTCAGCTGAGGATCAGTAATACCTAGCAGTGAGGAAGGCAATATATCTGGGTATCAGATAGTGACCCTCTGGATTTCTCACATGGTGATTACCTTGAACGTAGCAACATCGTAAATGACTTCAGCAAAAATGTATCAGAGGTCTCAGAGGCAGGGATATTAGAGATAATTGTTTGTGGAGACAGAAATAGAAAGAAGGATTTCTTTTTTAGTGTATTGTGATGGAAATTGTCAGTTTTAAATACAGTATCGTTAAGTTTGGAAAAAACCTCTAAGATCATAAAGTCCAACTGTCGTCCCAACAATGCTCTGCCTACTAAACCATGTCCAGAAGTGCCATGTTTTTGAACACCTCCAGGGAAGGAGAGTCCACTGTTTCCCTGGGCAGCATGCTCCAATGCTTCACCACTCTTGTAGTAAAGAAATTTTTTGCTAATATCCAATCCAAACCTCCCCTGGTGTTATTTGGGGACATTTCCTATTGTTCTCTCTCTTGTTACTTGGGAAAAGAGTGACATGTCTGAGTTTGTTCTGCTACTTGAAAAGATGCTATCAGATGGTTCATCTGGAGAAAAAAAAGAACTTGTTCTTTCCTTTGGAAAGTTACTGAACACATTCTTGTCAAAAAGCAGTTGAACACACAGTGCTACCAGTTAGAAAATCCCAGCATAGAGCGGAATATCTGCAGATACACAGACCTCAGAGACACAAAGGAGTGACCAGGAGTTTAAGGCAGATCTCAGGGAGGACAAGAATCTGCTAAAGGAGGAGAGGACTATGGAGGGTTCAATGCTGCTCAATAATTCATTGAATTAATTAAAGGGCATGCAAGGACACAGAGGGTAAATGAATGCTGAAACATTTTAATAGGTATTCCATCTGACAAATATTTAGTGCTTTTTAATAACAGTTGTGTCACTAGACAAGGTAAAACCTTATTAGCATGAAGATAACTGGGCAAAGTATGGACATGTGCTGCAAGGAACTGAGTTACCTCAGCTTAACAAGTTATTTCTCATTAGCTGTACACTGTTAATGAGTGAATACATTGGAGTTAAATCCAGCTGGAGGCCAGTGACAAGTGGGGTTCCCCAGGGCTCAGTCCTGGGTCCAGTCCTGTTTAATGTCTTTATCAACGACCTGGATGAAGGCATTGAGTCCTCCCTTAGCAAGTTTGCAGATGACACCAAGCTGGGTGGAAGTGTCGATCTGCTGGAGGGTCGGGAGGCTCTGCAAAGGGATCTGAACAGGCTGGACTGCTGGGCTGAGACCAACGGCATGAGGTTTAACATGGCCAAATGCCGGGTCCTGCACTTGGGGCACAACAACCCTGTGCAGTGCTACAGACTAGGAGAAACCTGGCTGGAAAGCTGCCAGGAGGAGAGGGACCTGGGGGTGCTGGTTGACAACCGACTGAAAATGAGCCAGCAGTGTGCCCAGGTGGCCAAAAAGGCCAATGGCATCCTGGCTTGTATCAGGAACGGCGTAACCAGCAGGTCCAGGGAGGTTATTCTCCCTCTGTACTCGGCACTGGTGAGACCGCACCTCGAGTACTGTGTTCAGTTCTGGGCCCCTCACCACAAGAAGGATGCTGAGGCTCTGGAGCGAGTCCAGAGAAGGGCAACAAAGCTGGTGAAGGGGCTGGAGAACAGGCCTTATGAGGAGCGGCTGAGAGAGCTGGGGTTGTTCAGCCTGGAGAAGAGGAGGCTGAGGGGAGACCTTATTACTCTCTACAACTACCTGAAGGGAGGTTGCCCAGAAACAAGCCCCTAGTTCCATTAGTTACTGAATATTCACAGCAGTGTTGCTGTTTGAGGTAGCACTTTTATTTTCTCCTGCACAGCATCACTAGTTGACTTACAGCCCTTGCTCAGGGGGAAAGCAAAACTGAGCTATTCTTTCATCTCATTCTCAAATGTAAAATAGTTAAATGCTATAGGAAGGTATTTTTTAATTCCTTTTATGCTTCTGTTTCTGTAACCACCTACACAGCTGCTAGATGATATAAGACTGTGACAGACAAGTTGAAATAAATCTCGCTGCAGTGACGTGAGATGCAGCTACCTGCAGCCAGACATGATCACACTTTCTGGATAGAAGGAGGCATAAGGGTGCAGATCTCAAACAGCTACCAAATGTTTCTCTTGGCATTTAGAGTTGGACAGGAGAGGTAACTTTTCATTTGATGTTATAGGCCTAGAAGACCACTTTTATCACAAAAGCTTTGACATTGGCTTACCCTTAAAAGGTTCTCATGGGCTGAATCAGTAATGCTCCCTGAATCCAATGGTCCTGACCTAGACTGTAGGAGTTAGGGAGCACAGGACATGAACTGGAGTATGTATGGCATACTGGATAATACTGATGAGCAGGATAGGCTTTGTAGTCCCATTAACCTCTTCCCTTCTGCTTTTCTTAGGTCTAAAATTCTGCAGAGGGGCAGGATCACTTCCCTTGAACTGATAGCAATATTATTCCTAATGTAGCCCAGGATGCCACTGACCTTCTTTGCTGCAAGAGAACATTGCTGTCATGGTCCTGGTCAGCTTGTTGTCCACCAGGACCCCATGGTCATTCTCTACCGAGTTGGTTTTGAGTAATTGACCCCCAGCTTGTATTGGTGCATGAGTTTATTCTTCCCCAGGTGCAAGAATTTAATGAGATTTCTGTTGATCCATTCCTGCTGCCTGCTGAGGTACCTCTGAATGAGATACCTCTCTGGTATAACACCCACTCCTCCCAATTCTATATTGTTTGTAAATTTGCTGTAGGTCCACTCTGCCCCACCATCCATGATACTAATGAAGATGTTGAGTATTGTTCCCATAATTGATCCCTTGTGTACAATGTTGTTGACTAGCCTCCTGCTGGATTTCATTCCACTAATTGTAATCCTTTGTGCTCAGTTGTTTTTCAGTTGACCTCAGTGTTGACTTTATCTAGTCCATGCTTCATCACTTTGTTTATGAGGACTTCATGGCAGACAGTGTAAAAAATCCTTGCTGGTATATTAATATTCAGTATTTTTCCTGTCCTAACGGACACAAAATAAACCCATTTTGATAGCTCCCTAATATTGCATCTGCAGAGAAGAGGAACTTACCTTGCCAAGTCAGTGTCAATATAATTACATTTGAATAGATGCCATGACCACTGTGAGTTGTGGAACTGCTTGTATCAATCCACAGATGCTAATACATCCACTGATGCTGTGATTCTTTTACTTAGTGTAAGTGACGTCCTGCGCTGACAGGATTAAATATGTCCACTCTTTTTAGACATATCCACACTGGAAAATGCCTGAACTGACCCTAATGAAGCAAGTTTAAGTTCCTGAACAAGTATTTGCATGGCATTACCCAGTCTGACCACAGAGAGACCTCACAAAGTGTGATATTAATGCCATTTTCTTCTGTCACCAGCAATGGATTTGACAAGCATGACAGCATTTTGCTAAATGCAACAGTAAAACATAGTGCTTCTATTAACATTCCAGTAAAGCCCTTATGCGAGGAGGAAGCACTGATATATTCATGACAGAATATCATCTTCCTCCCCAGGGCTGGTTTAGTATCATAATTTTGAGAATAAAAAAGTACAGTTTCCAAGAGAGTTATTGAAGACTTGAGGAAGAGGGGAAAAGAGAGGCTCAACACATACCTGCAAAAGTGTGGAAGATATTTGAGGCTGATTAGAAATCAGTTTTGTGTGGAAGATGTTTGAGGTTGATTAGAAATCAATTTCAAAGCAATTCTGCTAAGGAAAATACCAGTTTAACTCTGTCATGTATCCCACACTCACATTCCCTCTGAGTAGCTCTCTCTGTATACTCTCCCTTGATTGGTTTAAAAGGCCTTTGCTTGTTTACTTTCTAAGTTGAGGTTCATTCCTTGCAAGAACTGATTGTGTTTCTTCAGGAACTTAAACTTGCTTCATTAGGGTCAGTTCAGGCATTTTCCAGTGTGGATATTTCTAAAAAGAGTGGACACATTTAATCCTGTCAGCGTAGGAGGTCACTTACACTAAGTAATTTGTTATGGTTGGACTCGATGATCCAGTGGGTCTCTTCCAACCTGGTTATTCTATGATTCTATGATTCTGCTCATTACATTAACTACTAGTTGGAAGAATTAATTAGTTGATTATGATAAAGTCTAATTACTGTTTGCAGTTGGATTAATTAATCAAATTACCAGAGATCCCTTCTACTCCCTACCATTCCAGTATAAGCAAGAAGATGCATCCTAAGGGGTAGTGACTTGGTAAACTACTTAATAAACAGCATCTGCAATAGACACCTTTCCAAAACTCAAAGATTGGAAATCAGCTTTTGGATGAGCTTTGAAAGCTTTTCATTTAGTAGGACAAATAGGAAGTCAGAAATGCACATGTAATGAAGCTGCATAACTGATGTGAAAGGCTCTGTCATGGATACCCAGTCTTCATGTGTGAAAGAAGACCTAATCTGAAAAAAATGACTGTGCAAAAAACCACAAAGTAAGACAGAAAACAGTGTGGCCTCATTGTCGCCCGTTGGTTGACATAAAGAAAACATGTAGATCTGACCTGAAAAGAAGGACAGGCTCTGTAGTTTCCTAGAGCAAACTTCATCAAAAAAGTGTCCATACCTTCATCAGACTCTACTTGATGTGTCATTGTCAGTCCATATTTATTGCTGATATGTTGGACTAGAAGCCTTGGTGGCTGAGGTAGTAACATATACCATTTTCCAATAGCTAAGTTGTCATGGTGTTCACTCGCAGTAAAAGAATACTACCAGTGCTAGCATAGGTTTTATTCTCTTGATGTATAACCTTGTATGACCTCCAAGGCCATGAGCTGGTGTATATGATGTAGGTTTAGGTGCGACTCCTGCCCATTTTCACCTATTTAAAATGTGTACTTCTTCAACCAGTTAATCTCTTTTGACTTTGCGAGGATGAACGAGCATGCTGAGATGGAAATTCATCTGAATTAGGTGAAGTATCTACCTCAGGATGAGATGACTAGCACTCTAGAGAGAGTTGTCATTGCATTTACTACAAGGGGAGCCAGATAGAATGCTTACATACAGATGACTAATTTCATCGATCCTGCCCAGATGACTTGTTGGGACTGTATAAAAATCGGCAAGAGAAGGCATGTTCCTGCACCCAGCTGGGCCCTAAGATAAGAGGCCAAGGAAAGAACAACAAGGAATAGGATGTCTGGACATTACCCTAGTTCACATTCTTGCTTTAGTCATGGGACATATTCTGAAGAGTGATCATGTTGTGTACTATCACAATAATGTTCTAAGACATACTGGACTATATAAACATCTTTCATACCAGCAAATGAACCAGTAGAAGCAAACGTTCTCAGACACTGGCATTTGCTTTTGCCTGGGCTATGGAGAAATCTCTCAAAGAGTTTCTGAGACAGTTTAGTGGTTAGCATGGCTAATGATCATCTGTAACTGGCAGTCAGATATGGCTGCATTTCAGAAAGCAAAACAGCTTTTTATGGATAAGATGACAGTCTGTTGTATGTTTAATTTACCACTATAGAAGTAGCCATGCTCCCTGTAAAGGTAGTTCCAGTAAAGAGACTTTTACTTCAAACTAAAGTAAACTTCTTCCTTTCTTATTCCTCCATTCTTAAAGGCATTGCAGCTTTTTTGGCTGTTCAAAGAAAAGAAACTAGAGTATCAGTTCCCATGTTGGATTTATCTCATGTCTTTAAACTACTAAAGGTGGGAGAGATGACCCTCAGGAAGAGAAACCTGCATTTGATCTCACATCCATAGTTGCATCTCCTACTGTTGAGGTGTTCCCAAGTGGCAAGGAGTAAACTGAGCAAGAGTGGGGACTTGTTAAAGCTAATGCTGAATATTTCAGCAGTATCTGACTGTATTTTAATACAAGAAATATTTGATACCTGCCTAGTAGAAAGGCAGCATGTGGAAAAGTGGTATTCAGTTGAGATAAGGAAACTAAATCTAGAAGCCTATGTGTATATACCTACCTCTGCACAGAGTGTCTAAGATTTTGTTCTAGTCAGTGGATATTTGGAACAAACCTATGGAATAACCCTACTGACCAAGCAGAAGGAGATTGACTGGATTGCCTACAGGCATGCAACGGGTGTGGTTTGAGGTATCCAAGTGTTTCTCAAGGCATTCAAGCCTATTTGGAAACCATAACTAAATGTCCATGCTCCATAACCTTCTGGATAATCAGGTGTAGGCCAAGTGGGTGTCTTCTAGGGCACTGCAAACTGTGGGAACATTTTACAGAGAACAAGGCCTTGAGACAGAGAACCAAAAGATAAACAAAGACCAGTTTGGTGAGGAGAAAAGACTGCCTTCTGATTAGTAGCTGGAAGAAATACAAGAACTGGTTCAGTGCGAATGACTACCAGCTGAAAGAAAAACAATTAAAGAGAAATATCAGCATAGTTAAGTTTAGTGTAACTTGGTTTCTTAGTATGTGCAGTAGTTTAGCCAATAATATGTTAGTAATAGCTTTATGGACAGCTACCTTTAACCAATAATACACTGTAGATACCCTCATGGGTACCCAGTTATGTAACCGAAAAGGGTTTATAAAGAAATAGCTAAGCTCAATAAATTGAACACTCGCTGATCATATTGATCTCTGCATTTGATTCTGTGATGCTCCCACCAACAAGTGGCACACAAACAGGGACACTTGGATTACCTGCCCAAGTTGCTCAGAACGACTGAAGACGCGGTGGAGGGTGGAAGGACCAGCCGAAAACTTTCTGGCACTGACCCGGTGCTGAAGATTGAAACTTTCCAGCACTGTAGAAGATTTTCTGGCACTGCTGAAGATTGAAACTTTCCAGCACTGCTGAAGATTGAAGTAAGACTCACGTCCAAGTAAAGAAGACTCCGGAGTCAAAGATCCACTACAGGCAAGTATGCGGCAGTAGGCGGGGAGGATGGGTTCCACACTTTCTAAAGATGAACAAGCAGTGGTGAAACTCCTCCAACATATCCTCTCCAAGAGAGGGATTAAGTACGACAAGATTTGTCTAATTGGACTATTGAAATGGAGCAGAGATTGTTTTGAAGTGTTAAAGGCGCATGTCGGCTCTAAAAAGCAGAGCGATAATTCCTAGCCGAGTGCAGGATCTTCAACAGCTGCACTAACTGCCACCCCTCTAAACTGGCTGCGCTTGCCTCTGCACCCCCTGACGGGGGGGCCAACAATCCCTTTGATCCAGGTCTGAGAGACACCGAGAAGGAGCCTGATCCACCTGCCCCCTGTCCCTCAGACCAACAGGCACAAGCCAGGAGGGAGGCGCAGTGGTACGGGGAAGTTGAAATACTGCAAGCTTAGATCTGTGTGAATGATGGTGGTCCACGCTGTGAACTAATTAGTTATGAAGCAATAAAGGAGATTCCAAAAACTGTAAAAGGGAGCCAAGCCACCCAGCCGAGGAGTTCTGCACCACCCCCCAGCCTCCCTCACCCCTCCAGCTCCCACGGAGCAGCTCACCGCAGGGGGAGTACTGCCCTTGGCTGAAGGAGGGCCACTCACCACCACCGCTGCCGCCACCTCAAAACCCAGACAGTTTCAGCATTACAGAAGGGAATGTTAACAGATACAATAAGAAATGGCTCAATTAAACAATGTTGGTAGCAGTTCAAGAATCAAGACAGTTTAAATAATGCAATTTTACAACACATGTGGCTTTTTGGTTTATCAAACACTTATAAAGGTACCGGATGTTGGAAAGCTGAAACAGGCATGACCAGTATATGGCATTTAGAGACAGATTGAAGGATGTGCTCAAAAAGCAAGTAGACAACTAAGCAGTTACAGAAGCTTTAATTTTGCAATCTGCGACAAAAAATCCTAATGACAAATATAGAAAGATATGATGCGGTCTGAAAATTCCTACGACAACAGCTGGGATCATTTACCTATCAAGCACAGCTGGTAGCTGCTGCCCTGACTGTAATCCGGGACAGAAGAGACGCGGCAAGGAGAGATATTTTAAAAGACTTCCACACACAATGCCAGGATAGAGGGCCTAAAATCTGCCCTCAGTGTGGAAAGGGTAAACATTTTGCCAGTTGGTGTAGATCAAAATGGGATAAGAATGGGACAGTGTTGTCAGAAAACCAAGAGCAAAGCATGGTTTGGAGGCACATACCAACACTGATGCCTCCACGGCAAGCAGCAGCTCTCACCTCAGAGCAAGAATAAGAGGCAGCACCAAGATAGATGTGATCACCACCATCGCAGTAGTGCTGCAGTTGTCCACACTTCACACAATACCAGTAAACATAAAAAGGCCACTGGGGTTGGCTTTGCTGCCTTGTAATTAGAATGATTATCAATAATTTGGTTGGAAAACTTTGTTTTACCTGGGGTCATGGATGCAGGCTTTATTGGAATAATTCAAGCAAGGGAAATTATATACAGGTAGATGGAGTTTTTAGGTCAACTGACCAGCCCGTGATTCTATCAACACAGAAACTCCACCACCCCCCCCCCCCAAAAAAAAAAAGTATTACCATAAGTGAAATATTTGTTAGATAGTCGATATAAGCCTTATTAGATAATGCATGTACATATTTTAAGTGTTGTATGTTCCCAGTACCGTGTGTAGTTTAAATATCCATAGCATGGAAAAATTGTGGATCCAATAGTGAAAACCAACATTGTATGAATGTATTCGGCTAGCTGAGAAATGAGTGTTCATGTGTGTGTGTGTTTGAAGTACTTCAAACGTTTGTAACACTTACAAATTGGTTTTGATTAATCTTAGAAATAGATCTCCGGGACATTTCAATCTCAAATGTCCACTAAGCTAGCAAACAGGTAGATTTACCTGAGGATCTTTGGAAGTCTTCAGAAGGGAAAATTTTAAAATACCTAGCAAAACATAAAAAGGAAAGAGAGAGAGAGAAAAAAAAAATGGATAAAGCCTAGCCTTTCAGCTGTATGTGTGTGAGTGCCCCTCCCCCACCCTACCCTTCTCCTTACTTTCTAAGTATTTTTTTTTCTTTCAGCTTTGAAGAAGTCCAGAGAAATTAACAGTGTTATGTCTCTAGGGGAATGTCAATTTGTGAGAACACTCTGCATTCCAGTATCACTCCTCAGCAACTGCTGGGTCCTAGTGCAGACAACCTTTAGGGATAATTGAGCCAATGATAGAGGAAAATTCAAATGATTCATTACAAATTATTGAGTGGATATTTTACCACATAAACCTTAAAAACAAACAAAAAACATAGTCACTAGATTTGAAATGATTACAATGAGAATCACCAAGGGAAGAAAAAGAAGTGTTCAGTTATTAGGCCCAGACTCGACAATCATTTATATCCCAATAATAAAAGAATATGCTAAGTGGTGTATGGCAAATATTTTAAATTTACAAGCAGATTTAACAAATTATCCAGGAAGTATTGATATACATTTACCAAGTCATGTCATTATTGAACGTACCCATCAAGTAGTAAAAACATTCTTAACAAAACAAAAAAGGGGGGGAATCGAGAGACACTGCAAAACAGATTCATGAGGGTGTAATATCTAATAAATCTTTTTTGCAATTAGCAGGAGATGATCAAATCGTGCCGATGTTGAAGCATATACAAACCATGTTGTCAAAATTAAAGCAAGTACAAGACAATGTGAAAGTGCTATTGAAAAGCAGTTACTATCGGCAATGGACAGGTCTGTATAAGCTATTAACATGGGGATGAGGTTATGCTTGTGTTTTAACAGATACAGGACCACTTTGGGCACCTGTGAGGTGGATCAAGCCCAAGTTGCTGTGTGACAACTCTTAAACCTCAACCACGAAAACAGCTGACAAGAATGAGGAAGAATGTTATTTTTAATGGTGTTAATTGCTTTAACAAGTATCCTGTGTGTTACAGTGTATACAACGTCAGTTCAATCATATGTTTCACCTGAACGCTTTAGTCATCGAAAAACAAAAATGGGGAATTGTGGGAACATTTTACAGAGAAGAAGGCCTTGAAACAGAGAACTAAAAAATAAACAAAGGCCAGTTCGGTGAGGAGAAAAGACTGTCTTCTGATAAGTAGCTGGAAGGAATACAAGAGCTAGTTTAGTGGGAATGACTACCAGCTGAAAGAAAAACAATTAAAGAGAACTATCAACATAGTTAAGTTTAGTGTAACTTGGTTTCTTAGCATGTGCAGTAGTTTAGCCAATAATATATTAGTAATAGCTTTATGGACAGCTACCTTTAACCAATAATACACTGTAGATACCCTTGTGGGTAAGCAGTTATGTAACCGAAAAGGGTTTATAAAGAAACAGCTAAGCACAATAAATTGAACACTCGCTGATCATATTGATCTCTGTGTTTGATTCTGTGATGCTCCCACCAACAGCAAACACCACTATGCATCTACACATTGACAACTAAACCAAGCTACTGCCATCTGACTAAAGGGAAGCTGAACAGTGTCACAGTCACTGGTGGAAGTCTAGTCACTGTGTATACTTAGAGTTATTCACCTTTACATATCTTAGTCTCATCTTGAATCCCACCCAAAATATTGTTGCCTGGAATGTGACTTCTCCGGGAAACAAATTTGGGTCTTGACTTGAATTTCACAGAATCACAGAATAACCAGGTTGGAAGAGACCCACCGGATCGTCTATTCCAACCATTCCCACCAATCCCTAAATCATGCCCCTAAGTACCTCATCCACCCTCACCTTAAACACTTCCAGGGACAGTGACTCAACCACCTCCCTGGGCAGACTGCTCCAATGCCTAACCACTCTTTCCATGAAGAATTTTTTCCTAATATCAAGCCTAAATCTCCCCTGGTGGAGCTTGAGGCCATTCCCTCTTGTCCTGTCCCCTGTCACTTGGGAGAAGAGGCCAGCACCCTCCTCTCCACAACCTCCTTTCAGGTAGTTGTAGAGAGTAATAAGGTCTCCCCTCAGCCTTCTCTTCTCCAGGCTAAACAACCCCAGCTCTCTCAGCCGCTCCTCATAAGATTTGTTCTTCAGCCCCTTCACCAGCTTCGTTGCTCTTCTCTGGACTTGCTCCAGAGCCACAACATCCTTCTTGTGGTGAGGGGCCCAGAACCGAACACAGTACTTGAGGTGCGGTCTCACCAGTGCTGAGTACAGAGGGAGAATAACCTCCCTGGACCTGCTGGTCGCACCATTTCTGATCCAAGCCAAGATGCCATTGGCCTTTTTGGCCACCTGGGCACACTGCTGGCTCATGTTCAGTCGGCTGTCAACCAACACCCCCAGGTCCCTCTTCTCCAGGCAGCTTTCTAGACAAGCTTCTCCTAGTCTGTAGCTCTGCTTAGGGTTGTTGTGCCCCAAGTGCAGGACCCGGCATTTGGCCATGTTAAACCTCACGCCGTTGGTCTCAGCCCAGCAGTCCAGCCTGTTCAGGTCCCTTTGCAGAGCCTCCCTACCCTCCAGCAGATTGACACTTCCACCCAGCTTGGTGTCATCTGCAAACTTGCTAAGGGAGCACTCAATGCCTTCATCCAGGTTGTTGATAAATTTACTTTGGACTGAGGGATAGGAAGTAGCACCCTTGGCTGGGTTTCCAGTTTGCAGTAGCATCTAGAAGAATCATAGGAGCATGTTCCTCTAAACTTCTTATGATCACAAGTTGCCTCACAGTGAGCTGGAAATACTTATATGATGCTTTGCACAGTGGTTCTTCATGGGGTTGGCCAGTAGATGTAACGTGAAAGTCTAACGATGATGGTAGTAAACATGCTTTGTTGCTAGGCAGAAGGAAGATCTCCCAAAGTGTCAGTAAATGCATTGAGTGCACCCTGTCATCCAGCAAAGTCAGACGACAGAAGCATTTTGTGATGTTGCCATAACTGTTCCATCCGCAGCACTAATTGTACATGACAAAACCAGCTGTATGTAATGAACAAAACTAAGATCTTTTGAATTTGGGATAGATGAATGCTTTTCTCACTGTGAAGTTTTGCCCACCATCAACATCAATAATTTCAGCTCAGCAGTACAAACATTCAAGGCTTTCCCACAGCTCCTGTTCACGTGCTACTCCCCGGCAAGCTGGTTTCCTTTCTGACTGATTTTCTTCATTTTCGAATTGAAATTTGCAAGCAGACCTCCCAGCAGCACACTGTGGAAAGAAGTGTTGTGAATTGTGTAATACTATAAGTTATATGATGTGCAGTGAAGTAAACAGGCAGCGGAGACAATATCTGGAATGAAACACAAAGAATTTAGTTGTGCTAGGTGAAGTCAGTGAGTTAGCACACAGCTACGAAGAAAGTGCAGGGAAGAGGCAACAGTTTTGTGTGAAGTTGGATGCACATACGTGTCAGAAAATAGGAGAACATGAGAGAAACAAATTTAATATGATGCTTTGTGAGGTTAATCTAAATCTTACATGGAGTGGGGAAGCTTTAGACTAGACATTAAGAAGAAATTCTTCATGATGAGAGTGGTGAGGCACTGGCACAGGTTGCCCAGGGAAGCTGTGGATGTCCCCTACTGAAAATGTTCAAGGTCAGACTGAATGTGGCCTCGAGCAGCCTGGTCTAGTGACATGTGTCCCTGTCCATGGCAGAGGGGTTGGAATTAGATGATCTTGCAGGTCTCTTCCAATCCAAACCCTTCTCTGGTTCAACATAAATCCTTAACTGAAAGAGTTTTTGCCTCTTGCAGATCTGGGATCTGAGACTCAGACATGTTGGGGGCTAGTCTGAAGTCACACAGTGAGTCAGTAGCTGAACTGGGAGTGCCTACAGGTGAAAGTACGGTACCAGTGAAAAACATGACTATTATCCAGACTTCAGTGGAACTAAGATTTTTCCTTGGTATCTTTCCTAGCTTCCACTCCTATATCCTATTTGTCAGATTTTTCTCAAGTTTCTCTGAAAGATTCCCACAGGCTGCGTTGACATAATTTACTGTTCAGATGAAGAGGGTTGCTTAAGTGGAGGAGACAGATGGATAACATTCAAAGCAACTAGAGTTAACAAAAGTTTCATGTAAAGAATTATCTATCCAACTGAATTCTGAATCTATTGATAACAGCTTGTAGAGTGTCTGCACTACCAAATTCAGGGCTGAGACCTGTATCAAGCTTTAAACTGCTCTGGAATAAGCCAATACTTATTCTTACAGCAACCAAGATCATCCTCAAACTGGCAAAATGCCTTAAGTGAAAGGGCTGAAAAAGGGTTGCACCTGAAGGGAGGAGCAGACAGAACAAGTTATACAAAGGTGACCAACAGAGTATTCCATATCATGTATTTCACACTCGCTACAAAACTGGGGTTTCATAAAGGTCAAGATCTTTTCTGTGGTGGCCAGTGTCTAATATGGATGTCATCTTTTTTGCCCTGATTCTGGATCCGTGTGTTCCTGAATCCAACTCCCACCTGCCACTGATTCCATCCCTGGACCTTTTCCTTTTTTTTTTTTTTTTAATTTTCTTACAAATAATATTTTCCTTACTATTATTGTTAGTTCATTAAAGCTGTTTTTGTTACAGTTTCCAATTCACCAGTCTTTTCTTTCATTTCCCTTTCCCTGGTGGAGGGGAGGAGGGAACTGGGATCACCATAACTGCTCATGTTTAGCTGCCAATCAAGCTGTGCTGGGGCTAAACTGTGACATAAAATTATCTCATATTGATCTTTTGATCTGGATGAATAATTTGTGTAATTTCATTAATTTGCTTTTATGTCATGTGTTGTGAGCTAAATATTAAGATTTCCAAGGGAAATTCAAAGCATTTTTAATATGCATTTTTAATAAATACATGATAATTCCCCAAACTACAGTGTTTCACGTGCATAGAAAATATGACACTTAATATAAGATCACTGTAATGAAAAATGTCACACCATAATTTGGAAACAAAAGCCCAGCTTCTAACATCGTGTTGAAAAACTCTCCATACTACAGATCTTTATTTAGCCTGTGTTTGTTAAATATCTTGAAAGTCTCGGAGTAGCTCTCCAAGGACTGCAGTTGGAACTATCATTGCTAGCTTAGATGCAAAGAGATGCTTTTTCTTGGGGACCAAGAGGAAATAAGTTGGGAGCAAGGCAATCAGGCCTGCTAATAGTATTCAGGAACAGTCAAGGGTGCAATGACCTCCAGACAAGTCTGTAGAAAAGAGGCAGGTCCAAGGTTGTGTCAGAATTTCAAGCCAGTGAGTTGGATCAGGTTCAGCATGTGCGTAGCCTGGTAGGACAGACATGGCATAGTTCAGGTAGGGATTAAGAACAAGCAAGTGAACTTCAATGCTTCTCCCAGGAAATGGAGTGCTGCTTCCAAGGAGGTCTTTCTTATGGCAGTGTGATCCAAAGATACAGAGTGGTGCATATCAGAGCTTGTTTTGAATGCAGGCAGTAAAACCTTGGGTAGAGGAGAGTAGATAGCACATCCATGTGAAACTCACACTTTGTAGATGCTTTCAGTTAGGTGAGATGAATCTCACGACAGATGGCTTTATGGAAGTTGTGCTTTAGCTAGAGCACAGGCTAAAGGATAAGGATGCAAACGAATGTACCTAGCTTGCCTTAGGCAGCAGAACAGACATGGGTGAGGATTCGTGCCTCCTAACCTTGACAATTCAAATGCCAAGTTCCTTTTCCAAGCAGGGAGACCAAGCTACATCACTAGTGAAAAAAAAGAGGAGTGACATGTCTGATCCCAAGAAAAACTGGAAGTGTTATGCTTTTAACCTGCCTTTCCTTTTACTGTAGCAGGAGTAATTCTGGTTATTTAGGACTAGATATTTTAAGTCTGGTTAGAAAAAATGAAGTGATATGTGTCCTACCTGCCACATCAAGATGGTAGCAGTGGCCATTTCTGACCTGAAAATACCATCTGAATGCTGAAGATATAAAATTTGTTTTGACTTTGTGGGTGATTTCAAAGCAACTTCACATCAAGACTATTCAAATCAATTTGAAAGACATAAATTCAGACAGGATTATGCTCCATATCTCTGTAATTTTGTCTGTTAAATGCTCCCTACAGAAGATCCTCTAGCATTTTGAAAGCAAACGTATTGCAGTTCAGGCTGTTCTTAATAGAAGCTGAAAAACTTCCACTGTCATTGTTTTGTTCAATTGGTCATTTATGTATATTTACAACCAAGGATGCTTCACAGATGATTATATTCTGAATAAAATCCTGACAAGAATAACTAATATTTAGGAAGCTTTTTTTTCTTTGCTGTTCAAGATCATGCAAAATAATAAAATTATTTTTCTTAAATTGAAAACCGAAAGATTTTCAATCATATATGATATAAGAAAGGAGAAGAAATCTTTTTTTTAGGAAAGGAAAAACTGTACCGATGTAATGTTATGGTTGAATTAAGAAGTGAAAAGCAGACGCAGCATTTCTGATAAAGAACCTGATTCTGCAAAACTGCTGACAAGAAGAAAAGAGCCTTTTATAAATAGTTTTTTTTGTTCTTTTATTACCGAAATGAGATTAGAAGGAAGGGAGGAGGACAGATATTTCATATTCTAATTTTGTTAGAGGTTGTCAGTAAAAACAGAGTCTCAAAGACTGCTTTTGCGCTCTCTCTGTTTTGCTGTTTGGATTCCTTTTTTAATGTTAATGCTTTATAGGTTCCTCCCTTCAGTGGACACATGTTGTTCTGTTCAAGAAAGTGCAGATTTTCACACTCTTTTTTAGTATTCAGTACATTATAGTCATATAAAATAAGGAGATTTAATTTTAATTTGTCTACAGTTATAGAATCATAGAATGGTTTGGGTTAGAAGGGATCTTAAAGATCATCCAGTTCCAACCCCCTGCCATGGGCAGGGACACCTTCCACTGGATCACCTTGTTCAAAGCCTCATCCATCCTGGCCTTGGTCAGGTCAATGTCTAGAGCAATTATATCTTAAACTTTCTAGTTTGAGACATTTCTCTAATTTAATTCTGAGCATATATCCCAGACTTCTTATACTCCTTAATGCTGATTACAGCAGCAAAATACAAGTGTGCATGTTCCTTGTGCTGTCATTCCCAGTTTGCATCTTTCCCTTCTCTTTGCAGAAGGTTAGGACAGAGCTGAACCGGGTTGCTCAGACCATCTCCTGCAAGTAAGGAAAACTCAGGATTGATGTGCTATTGTGACTTAATTCTTACCTTTCTTGGAGGCGATTCTGCTGCCAAGCATAAGCCAATGAAGATCAGTGGTTGTCTATAGCTTGGCTCAGTTTAGTGCCATTTTTTTAGGAAAGTGTGTCTAAGTTGATGCCTCTGCTACAGAAAAGAATGAGAATTTCCCCAACACATTACTGGAGAGAGAAACCATTCCAGGCTTGGTCTTCCACCCTGGGGCAGTGGCAAGCCAGTTCTCTCCCAGCTTACAGGTTAATTTCCATCCTAAACAGATCTGATGACCAACAAATCAAATTTTCCTTAGTCACAGTACCACACAGTGCCATCAGGATTTTCCTCTTATAATACAGAGAAGCACATTGTGAGAAGCCCTGAAGAGGATGTGGGTGTGCTAGTGGATAAGAAGCTCAACATGAGCCAGCAATGTGCACTTGCAGCACTGAAAGCCAGCAGTATCCTGGGCTACACCCAAAGAAGTGTAACCAGAAGGTGGAGGGAGGGGTTTCTGCCCCTCTTCTCTGCTTGTGTGAGATACAAAGATGATCTGAGAGCTGGAGAACCTCCCAAAGAAGGACAGGCTGAGAGAGCTGGGAAAGGGAAGGAAAGGGAAGGGAAGGGAAGGGAAGGGAAGGGAAGGGAAGGGAAGGGAAGGGAAGGGAAGGGAAGGGAAGGGAAGGGAAGGGAAGGGAAGGGAAGGGAAGGGAAGGGAAGGGAAGGGAAGGGAAGGGAAGGGAAGGGAAGGGAAGGGAAGGGAAGGGAAGGGAAGGGAAGGGAAGGGAAGGGAAGGGAAGGGAAGGGAAGGGAAGGGAAGGGAAGGGAAGGGAAGGGAAGGGAAGGGAAGGGAAGGGAAGGGAAGGGAAGGGAAGGGAAGGGAAGGGAAGGGAAGGGAAGGGAAGGGAAGGGAAGGGAAGGGAAGGGAAGGGAAGGGAAGGGGACTTTATCAAGGAGTGCAATGATAAGATGAGGGAAGTTGTGGATGACCCATCCCTGGAGGTGCTCAAGACCAGGTTAGGTGAGGCTCTGAACAACCTGATCCAGTCAAAAATGTCTCTGCTCATAGTAGGAGGGTTGGAAGTGGATGATCTTTAAGGTGTCTTCAAACCCAAACCATTCTATGATTTAAGTCCCCTACAAATGGGACCATGACCTCTTCTTGCCCCTCATTTCAATCCTTTACTTGAGTTCACAGCGTTTAACTAAGCAAGAGGCAGATACTAAACCCCAAGAACTATTTGGCGAACAGCCTGATGCCACTGCTGGCATCGATAAAAAAATTGCTGTGGTGAGTGTGAGAGTTAATCACATAGCAATGTGCGGTGTGTTGCTTAAACATCCAGAACTCTTCACCACATGCAATAATTAGACGAGAATTACCTTACCGACAGATGTACCAAATGAATGGAGTAATGATTTCCTTTTGTAGAAAGATGGTTTAAATGAAGCAGATTTTGCTGTTTTGTCTGAAAAGTATGAAAATACTCTATTAACATACCCAGTGCTAAAGGAGATATTTAATAGATGCAGGCTAAAAGGTACCATTGGGTCTTTATATCCTTTTTTTTTTTTCCTTTATTAGCAGTGTTTTCTGTCTGGGAATTTTTATCTTTATTTGCTTCTGGAAGTCATCATATTCTGAAAAGAGCTAGTGGCACAAGGGAGAGAGTCTAGGAGATTTTCAGTTTCTTTGAATGAAAAATGCCGGTAGGCTGGTAGTAGTAGTTTTCAGGGCAGGGAAATGAGTGTATCATAACTGTCAGGAAAAAATAAAAGGTATAATTTGCATGGACCTATGTCTGGTACTTTGCAAGGTGAAAATTCTGCAGAATAATGATCAATAATTGCAAGGTTTCAAGTTAGTCCTGGCTAGGATGGCTTTTATGGAGCACCTGCAGGGAGTTACAGGATATTACTGACATTTTTTCCTCTGTAGCTCTTCTGAAAATAAAGCATTTGATGTAACGGAAGTTCATCTGCATTGCAGGGCTCTTCCCTCTGCCCACCCTTTCTGCTTTGATTGTTTGCCACTGGCTGACAGACACTTTCCTCTAAAACCTTTAATGGCTGTGAGTGGGAACATAGCTGAATATGGCTTCAATGCTTCCCAAAACCCGAGTTCATTCGCCATCTGTGACACAGATTCTGGGTGACATTAACCTCTCCCTGAGCATCCACTGGCCTTTTATCCCTCTTGTAGTAAATGAAAGACTGGGGGAAAAGGGCCTTTGCCACAGTGGTTGTTTGTGTGTAATAGCAAATCCAATGCATGCAGCAAAATGCATCCGTATTCTTGGCTCAGCGAATGGGTTGGAATAATGAGATTGGTTCAGTCATGTAAGGACTTGTGTCTGTCTTCTAGTACTTCAAGTAGGCCTACAGGAAAGCTAGGGAGGGGCTCTTTATCATGGAGTGCAGAGATAGGACAAGAGGTAATGATTTTAAGCTGAAATAGGGGAGATTTAGATTGGATATTAGGAAGAAATTGTTTACTGTGAGGATGAAGGTGGTGAGGCACTAGAACAAGTTGTGCAGAGAAGTCATGGAAGCCCCATCCTTGGAGGTGCTCAAGGTCAGTTTGGATGAGGCTTTGAGTAATCTGATCCAGTGGAAGATGTCCCTTCCCATGGCAGGGGTGTTGGAACAGGATACTGTTTGAAGTCCCTTCCAATTCAACCCATTCTGTGATTCTGTGTTTCTATGACTGAAACAGAAGTCAATTCTTTGTGCTCTGACTAGAAGAAAAAGATTTCACTGAGTCTTTAGTGAAAAGACCCACATTCTATTGGGAAGAATAGCGAAATCATTGAGTACCTGTGGAGTGACACTTGGACTATCCATAACTGCCTGTATTTACCCACAGTTTATCAAATACCTTGAGAAATGGTACAGGTGTCAGGAGTGGCTTGAGAGCAGATTAGGGCTGTACACTAGCTGCCAAGAGTTAACAGCTTATATTTTAACACCTTCTTGCTGGGCAGTGATATATTTGTCTCTCAGATGAATCTGTCGAAGTGCAGAAGGATGGCCAGTGTTCCTTAAATTAGCAGAGAATGGCCTAGGAGGTATCGCAAGAACCCACTGGAGTTTGTGAAATGTTGAGAAAGGTAAAACTAGGTGAAGGATGCTCCTTCCTTCACGGCAAGGGAGTGAGCCAGCAAAGTTCTGGCTACCTAATTGCTGGCAAACCCTCACTTTCTTGAAGGAGGGATCTTTTTAGCTATGGACGTTAGTTACAGGGGCATCTCTGTTCCCACTTTAAGGCACAAAGATGCTGCTGATGTGGGAAAGGAAACATAAAGAGCGGAAATGGTTTCAGCAGTCTTGGATTAGGTTTTCTCTGGAGGTCTCCCCTATCCTTGACTTGTCTAAGCTGTATTAGTAAGCTTTGCATACAGAGATTTGTGAAGTCCTATTTAGTATGGCATGGCTGCACTGAGCAAATAAGAACTCGGAATGGGCGAAAAAATAAGCAACATTATAGCTGATGGCAGGATTAGATAACCTCCCACCTAACAACGCTTCTCATCATATTCCTTACGCCTCAGGGAAATATTGTAGAGTAGTTTAATATTAATTTTCACTTCTAATTTTCAATTAAATACATCTCAGTAATTTTAAAAAGAATTCAATTTTCTTAACTAGTTACAGAAGCTGAGTAAAAGAGAGTTTCAATGACTTGGGCTCTTCCAGCCTTGGATCATATGAGACAGTACATGGGTTAGTGTGAATATCATGTCCTTGTGTCAGGCTGCATGTTCCTATGCAGGAGCTGGGCTACTGGTGGGACTGAACCACTGTCCCCTGCTCCTGGCTTATGACAGTTGCCATGGCAGCAGTCTGAGAGAGAAACCCAGGGAAACGAAGATGTCTTGATGGAAGTTTTTACTTGATTAAAAAACCCCAATCTTTATCAGAATATTTAACTCCATTCCAACACTAAGGAATGAGGAGCAAGAAATTAAGAAGAATCAGTTGATTAATACCTGGCTCCAAACCTGGTGTGAGGAGCAAAACTGTGGGTTCTTTGATCATGGACTGACCAACGCACCTCCTGGCTTCATTGCAAGAAGGATGTTGAGGCTCTGGAGCGAGTCCAGAGAAAAGCAAAGAAGTTGGTGAAGGGGCTGGAGAACAGGCCTTATGAGGAACGGCTGAGAGAGTTTGGGTTGTTTAGCCTGGAGAAGAGGAGACTGAGAGGAGACCTCATTGCTCTCTATAACTACCTGAAAGGAGGTTGTGGAGAGGAGGCATCTGGCTTGTTCTTCCATGTGACAGGGGGAAGGACAATGGGGAACTGCCTCAAGCTGTGCCAGGGGATGTTCAGGCTGGACATCACAAAAAAAATTTTCATGGAAAGGGTCATTGCACACTTAAACATGCTTCCCAGGGAGGTGGATGAGTCACCATCCCTGGAAGTATTTAAAAGACAGGTGGATGAGGTGCTGAGGGACATGGTTCAGTGGTTGATAGAAATGGTTGGACTTGTTGATCCTGGGTTTTTTTTCCTATGTAGTGATTCTGTGATTCTGTGAAAAAATAGTCCTAGCCAAACATCATGTCTGGTCATCATAGGGTATCAGTTATCCAATTTCTTTTTCTTGTTAGCTGCATGATTGCAACTGAAAGCTCCAGATAAGGACTTCATTTTGTCAACACACTCGGTCTGGATGAGATTTCAGATGCAGTACAGACCTTTTGCTGGTGGTCTGCTTTGGGTTTCCCAGGTATTATCCTCAAAAATCTAGCTGCTGTTGTAAAATAAAGGAGAACAAGTCAGCTGGGAATATACCCCAGGCCACTCCTGTTCTGAACTGACTTTAATCTGGTTGTTCACAAGTGGAAAATTCATAGAATCATAGAATCTCTAGGTTGGAAAAGACCTTTGAGATCATTAAGTCCAACCGTACCTGTCTACTACTAAATCATACCCCTAAGCACTTCACTTAACTGTCTTTTAAACACCTCCAAGGATGGGGACTCAATCACCTCCCTGGGAAGCCGGTTCCAGTACCTGATAATCATTTCTGTGAAGAAGTTTTTCCAATCTGAACCTCCCCTGCAGCAGCCTGAGGCCATTCCCTCTCATCTGATCCCCTATCACTTAGGTTAAGAGACCAACACCCACCTCTCCACAACCTCCTTTCAGGGAATTATAGACAGTAGTAAGGTGTCCCTGTAGCATCCTTTTCTCAAGGTTAAACAACTGCAGTTCGCTTAGACACTCCTTATAAGATTTGTTCTCCAGCCCCTTCACTGGCTTTGTTGACCTTCTCTGGACATGCTCCAGGACCTCAGCCTCTTTGTTGTAGTGAGGGGCTTTCACTTCTTACAGTGAAACACCTTTGCAGTGGAATCCTTCCAACTCTCTAAGATAGCACAGTTGTTTGGGTTAGGTTCTGATGGTAGTGATCATGTGAAAATATCTAGTGGGTTTAAGAGATGTCTTATACTGTGTTCATGCTGCAGTTCTCTGCCTTCATATTGTTGCTATGGAGTAATAAGTCATGCAAGTCATCCAATCCAGATTTCTCTTCTCATTGCTTCTATATACATCAAATCTCAGGCTATATGTACTGCCAGAACGTTATAGACTTATCTGAAATTTATTTAACCTGTGATTCAGTGATCTTACTTAAAACTTAATTATACATGAAACCAATCATTCCTGTCTCTTTCCCATTCCCCCAACACACATAAGGCTGACTTATTGTCACTCTAAATTCATTAGATCACACGTAATTTTAACTTCCTCAACCTCTATAGAGACCTTCTCTACCAGTTAATACTTAAAATAAATGTTTATGAGAGCAAAGTTAGAAGATGGTGCCAAGTCATGTTTTAAGTCTTAAAAACTACTACGTAGAAGTTTTTATCCGAAGGTAACAGGTGGGTATGAAGGAAACATGTAGCTCCTCATTACTGTGAAATGAAACAGATTGATCCAAAATGACCCTTTGAAAATCAGTGTGTTTAGTCTAAATTGAAAATCCTTAAATGCATGGGGATTGCTAATTGTTCATGGCAAGGCTGCTAAATATGTAAATTTCTAATTAAAATATAAATTAATCCTCACAAATGGATACCTGCTGTCTGCAGAATGATGAGCAAAGTTTTGTGCCACTAATTAATGTTATCCTCTATTAGCTTTATTTACATAAGTACATAATTCATGATGCTTTACTTTTTTGATATATAGCAGTATTTTTTTTTTCATGATATCACTCTAAAATAATTACTGTCCTTGAAAACCTTCTCTGTATATATTAGGCATTTTGGGTCATCTTTTAACATGTTAGTAAGTTAATTGAAGGTATTTTTTGGTTATTAACTCCACAGTTGATATCATGGGCTATGAGGAGAAAGAGTTGGGAGTTGCTTTGAAACATTCAAAAATAAAAAAGAAGTCAATACTCATTATATTCAGAACATTGATGGATTAGATAATTATTTACCATTCCTGGCTTCGATTTTTTTTTTATAGAACAGTTGAATAGAATATAATTGTTGTGTTAAAAGATTATAAAGTTCTTTCAGGATTAATAAACCATTATAAATGCATTGTCATTCATCTTATAAATATGAATATGTATAATAATATTGTCTGCAATTCAGGATGGTTTTCTGAGGGAAAACATGACTTTTTGTCCCATTGTGTGTATTGTATTACTGTGTAATAAATAGTAAGCGATGAATTATCCACAGCGATGACAACAGAAAGGAAAGGCAAACATTATTTATGAATGGTACTGAAAGTGTTTCAATAGAAATTCAACAAGGGATGCTGTTCAGTAAGAATTTCCCTGCCATCAAATATCATTATATGACCAGCTTTCTGTTTATATTTGTTAAGTGCCTTTTCCAGTCTGCCCTCTGAAAGTAGCTGATGGATTAATTTTCCTTCTTCAGGTATGGCTGCTCCAAGGAAGGTATTAATCACCATAAATTCATAGCAAAGCTTCTCTGCTGACTTGATTGTGTCTTGTATTCCTCCTGAGGGCCAGCTTAATGCTTACACTAGATCCTTTCTCTGTGGGGTATTGTTCCCTAACAACAAATGGGGTAAACAACCGTTTGCCTAAACAAATGAAGAGAGAGAATCCACTTCAGCTTATCCCACTGGGATCAATTCCTGCTTTCTGAGTGCCGCATGCAAGGCAAGTCCTGCCAACCCACGGCAAACTGCTACTCCACTCTGGGATTTTCTCCCCTGGCACCATGACTCATGGAGCCTGGCTTGTTTCAGCATTCCGTTTACTGATACCATTAACTTTTATGGTATTACAGCGGTAAATGTTTATGACCAGTCTTTGCTTGGATTAATCTTTAATGAGGTTTTCACTAAACACAACTGCATGCTTTCTGACCAGAATCTTGCAGTAACCCAGGAAGAATTAAAATGCAAATTCATGCCACTCGAGACTTGACTTAGCTTTTTGAGAACAGCAAACACTGGTCGAAATGATAATCAAGTAACTTAATGTCAACTGAACCCCCTACTCCAGAAGGAATCTGCCCAAGTTAGGACCAATTTTTAATGAATGGAAAATCTACAATATGCTGGAAATTGTTCTCCTTGTTTAAAATTGTGATCATCTATTTAATGGGTAAAGAAAATGGGAGTTTATTAACAAGTATCCCGCAGAGTGTTATATCACAGAGACTGTGGAGATCTGCAGTTAGCATAAAAAAAGAGTTCATTTCACAACAGGAGTGTGGGATTTCTTGGTACAGTTTGGTTTGATGTTTAAGATTGTTTATTGCCTTCACTGTGTATGAACTTCATTTGAGAGTTGCTGTTATTTTAAAGTTTGCTCTTTTATTTAAACCAGTTTTTGCAATGTAGAGGAGACTTGCAGGAGAGTTCTTGAGGAATGGGCAAGGCCACGATCATTTTTCATTGAGGAGTTTATGGTGCAGATGGTTAAAGACATTACTGCTCAGGGAGCATATTCATTATATTTTCCTCCAGCCTTGCTGCAGCACCCATTATACCTACTTATACTGCTTTAAGGTTTACGTATCATTGCAATATTGATGCAATAGTGCCAGCTGACTTTTCTGTCAGTTAAAATGCTACACAATCCTGTGTATACTGCCTGTAAATCTAATTGCTTTGAGTGTTATGCTGAATTGCACACTGATGACTAAATCAAATTACAATATTACGTTACAGCTCCTCTTGTCCTAGTGATCAAATCCTCCTCTAGCTCTCCTCGCCCATTGTAAATACCCCTCTGGTACTATTGTTGCTATAGTATTCATGCCCAGGTAGCATATCATGAACTTCCATGTCACTTTAGGTACTGCCTAGACCCTCAGCTGCTAAAAGTCACCATAGTTCAGTTGACTCTAATGGAACCACACCAATTAAAGATGTTTAAAGAACTGGAAAATTAAACTCTTCTAAGTTTATTTTAATGGCCTGTGTTATTCCATTCTTAATTTTTAATTTTGGCTTCATAATTAAGTTATCATAAGAAGACTAACAAACTTTTATCCAAGCAATGCAGTGAATACAGCTGTATGGATTTTTAAATACAATCAGAAAAGCTGCTAGGCACCAGTTGACAATAAACATCCAAATGAATGATGAGAAATTCCTTTCTGTGTTGTATGTGGTTTGTGAGATAAGTACCAGACTGCATGGGTCATTGGTTTGCCCAGAATGACAGGTTCTGCTTATATAAGGAAGTTCCCCAAACAATTGCTAAATATGTGAGTCTCATCCTTCACTAATGTGCAGAAATCTCCTGAGCTGAATGAAGCAGCTGTTTGAAAGTACTCAGAGACAATTCATAACACTTTAAGAAGCACAGTAAAAAGAAAAATCATCATTCACCAGAAATTTCTAGAGACATGAGTTATCTAGAAGCATCCGTACTTGATCGGACTCTTCCTTAAAGAAGTTAAAGAGCTACCAAGGGAGGTATTTAAAAAATAAGGAATCTTTATCACATTACTTGGCAGTAGTTTTACTGCTTCTATAGAGCCTTTTGTTTGGAGTTGTCAGAATAAAGATAACCCTAAATTCCACTGTATTTGTTAAGGATATAATTTTATTGGTTTGAATATTGGACTATATTATATTTACATAAAAGCAATATTTCTAATTGTAATAGTGCTCAGAACACAAGATTGAGTCATATTTACAGAGATGTGAAGGACTCCTTCTGAAGTTCAAGCAAAGCTGCACTCCTGCTGTTTGATGACTTGATGTTACTAAGCTGTTTCATGTTTTATTAGGAAGACAAACCTCCTTGTTTTTGCCAATCCCCAAATATAATGAGCACCTCCCATAAAAGGACAAGCTGAGAGAATTTACCCTAAAGAAGAAAAGGCTTCAGGGAGACCTTAAAGCATCTTTCAAGTATTTAAAGGGGGCCTACAGGAAAGGTGGGGAGGGTCTCTTTACCAAAGAGTGTAGTGAGGAGCAATGGTTTTAAGCTGAAGGAAGGGACATTTACAGTAGATATTAGGAAGAATTTTTTCAGTGTGAGTGTAGTAGAGCAGTGGAATAAGTTACCCAGAAAAGTAATGGATGCCATCCTGGAGGTGTTCAAGGCCAGGTTGGGTGGGGCTTTGAGCAACCTGATGGAGAAGAAGGTGTCTCTGTCCATGGGAGCTGAGAGTTGGAACTGGATGATCTTTAAGGTCCTTTCTGACCCAACCCATTCCATAATTCTATGATCCTATGATTTACCCACAGCATAGGTGCCTTTCAATGTATTTTTTTAATGAAAAGGCAGTATTGATGATGTATTTTTAATGATATGCATTCTTTAAAAAAGAATAGGATTTCCTTTGCACATACAAGTTTTATGTTTTCACAGCACTTACTTTGAGCTGCTTGCTTACACTGTCTTGAGATGCAATGGGGTAAAATGGGTGCTTCCATGCACACTTCATCATAAGTGTGTTAGAAAATAGCTGTAGACTGTGTGTTTCCTACACAACAAAATAAGGTGAAATTACTCTTCATTTTGCCCAGACCCCCGAACTCTCTCGTCTACTTTTATGCAATCCCTTCAGTACCTTGTACTGCTGCCAGAAATGTTGAACATTTACACATGGATATGAATTCAGTATGAAGTATAATTACATAGGAAAGTTGGTGGGAGAAGGATACAACAGATTTTGCTCATTCAATCACAACTGTTTGAAATGACATTTGGAAGGTAGCAACAGGCAGCACTTAACATTTACAATGAATTGCCTTTTTGCTCTCCTGGGGCATGAAGTGTTCATTGCTGTCTGTGTAGGACTCATAGTGTGTGAAAAGTATAATTTGCAGCAAGTATTTACTGTTTCTAAAGGTTTGTTGAATGCCAAGAAATTCTTTCTGATTTGTTCCTGGAGAGTTTTTTTGCACTTTCAGAGAGAAAGATTAGTAAAATATATGTAGAATGAATTGTGGAGCTGGAGAATCCTTCATACAGAATTGCAATGCAGTTCTAATCTGGTTTACCAGAAAGCACATGAACTCCATTGGAGTATGATGCTTTTTTGTTGACACACTTTGCACTGAAAACTCCCCTATTTGAAAGCAGTCTATACATAAGACTTTATCCCTTCATCTTCTGTCTTTTACTTGGAGTGAACTTTTACACAGAGCTTTACTACTCCGTGTAAATAAAGACAGAGTAATGTCAGTTGATAGCTTCAGTTTCTTTTTGTGAACATCTTTTTCTGGAGGTGCTCTCTCCATATTCCCAACTTGATCTTGGGAACAAATGGAGGAGAGATGTTAAACCCTTGGAGTGTTTTATGATGGGATGTGACTATGAGACAACTTGAAACAGCAGAAGAGGACCCCACGTAGTATGACACCATGCCTCACAGTATAAATGACATGTTGCTGCTATGAATTCCTACATCCCATACTTCTCTGTCCCTTCTATCATGACCTTTGCATTAGGCCTTTCTACATTTTCTCTTGGTTATTGTAATAACTGGAATACTTAAAAACCCCGAGGAGCACTGCAAGTACTTTATTGCTCTTTCCAACTACCTGACAGGAGGTTCTGATGAGGTGGGCATTGGTCTCTTCTCCCAAGTAACAAGTGATAGGACAGGAGGAAATGGCCTTTAGTTGTGCCAGGAGAGGGTTAGTTTGAATAATAGGAAAAAAACTTTCACTAAAAGGGTTGTCAAGCACTGGAAAAGGCTGCTCGTGGAAGTGAATGAGTCACTGTCCCTGGAGGTGTTTAAAAACTGTATTGATGTGGTGCTTAGGGACATGATTTAGAGATGAACTTGGCAGTGTTGTGTTTACAGTTGAATTTGATCTTACGGGTTTTGTGCAACCTAAACATTCTATGATTCTATCGTTCTAACATGTGGATGAGGCTGAAAATCCCCCTTGTTTGCAGCAGTGAATCTGTTTATAGCCAACTTCCCTGAAGAATTAGATAAAGAAAATTGTCCTTCTGATTCTGGTTACCTAATGAGAGAGACTTACTTTAGACTTTTCAGGGTGCAGAGATTGCAGATAAACACAAAGAAGTACTCTGTCAGTGGCTTTGATTACATTAGACCAGCTCTGAGCTTGCAGTTATGAGTAAATGGAAAAGTTGCTCTGAAGGAATAATCTAAAAATAAATTTAAGCTTTTTCTTCAAAGGGACAGAACCTTCTTGACCATTTCAATACAATTACAATGACGTGCAGGATTAGCTAGATGAAGAAAAGAGCAATCAAGACCTCTCTTTCTATGCTAGCAATGCCCCTGTAGATAGAATCATAGAATCAAAGAATCACCAGGGTAGAAAAGACATCTTGGATCATCAAGTCCAACCATTCCTATCTGCCACTAAACCATATCCCTGAGTACCTCATCTACCTATCTTTCAGATACCTCCATAAGATCCCTTAGAAGAGCCTCCCTGCCCTCCAGCAGATCGACACTTCTACCCAGCTTAGTGTCATCTGCAAACTTGTTAAGGGTGCACTCAATGCCTTCATCCAGGTCATTGATAAAAATAGTGAACAGGACTGGACGGAGCACTAACTCCAGACCAGTGAAAGACAGTTTCCTAAGCAAAATTCTATGAGGAACTGTGTCAAAGGCTTTACTGAAGTCCAAGGAGACTACATCCACAGCCTTTCCCTCATCCAGTAAGTGGGTCACCTTGTCATAGAAGGTGAGCAGGTTAGTTTGGCAAGACCTGCCGTTCAAGATCCCATTTTGACTGGGCCTGATCACCCAGTTCTCTTGTATGTGCTTCATGATAGCACTCAAGATTACCTGTTCTGTTACCTTCCCCGGAACAGAGGTCAGATTGACAGGCCTGTAGTTTCCTGGATCCTCCCTCCAACCCTTCTTGTAGATGGGCACAACATCAGCCAGCCTCCAGTCCTGGTAGATGATAGGAAGGGGTTTGGTAAGCATGTCTGCCAGCTTCCTCAATACTCTTGGGTGGATCCCATCCAGCCCCATAGACTTGTGATAGATGCAGCCATGGATCTGATTTGTCTTTATTGCTTGCTGCAGTGGTGCACTCACGTGCAGCTTTTGTCCACCAGGACCCTCAGGTTCATGTTAGCAAGGATTTCCCCCAGAGCATTTTGTATTTCCTATGTTTACTTCCAGATTATTTGCATAAAATTTCAAAGATCTGTAAATATTCTAATAAATATATTTTTTAAATTTCAATTTATAGATGCAAGCCAACAAATAACCCAATTTTCAGAAGATCTGTGGAGCTACAATTGACTTAATTTGTCTAGAAGCTAAAAACACCACTCAGCTTGCCTATGTCAGTGAATGTGCAGTCTCAAAGAGCTCTTGAACACATAATACCCATCTCCAGACTGAACCTACCGTGTTTTTGGGTGTATTATTTACTGTCTGTGTAACACTTTAAGCTCTTCAAATGTAGAGTGCTGCAGTAATTCAGGAGAGCTCAGTGAAAATTGGAAACAATTCTGTGGGAGTCTATCACAAAACATTTTCTTATTTTTCACTGAAGTTTCAAATTTACTGACAGTTTCTGGTTTATTTTAAGGAAGTCCATGGTTTTTTTCATTGGCTGTATGGCAGAGGAATAGCTGAATTGGTTAGTAAAACATTTGTTGTGTGCCATTAAAAGTTTTTAAAACATGAAATGTAGAAGGTATTAGCTGTTTCTAGTGGTGTCTAAAGTTTTTTTGTGGATTCCTCATACACTCTTCCATGACTGATTTGGCAGCTTATATACCAGTAAATGATCGTTGCTTTCATTCCCCTCATCAAAACAGCGATTTTGCTCTTGTACTCAGCACTGATGAGGCCACACCTCAAATATTGTGTCCTGTTATGGGCCTCTTACTACAAAAAAGACATTGAAGTTCTGGAGCATGTCCAGAGAGGATCAATGAAACTGGTGAAGGGGCTGGAGAACAAGTCTTATGAGGAGTTGTTGAGGGAACTGGGATTGTTTAGCCTAAAGGAGAGGAGGCTTAGGGGAGACTGCTTGAAAGGAGGTTGTACAGAGGTAGGTGCTGGTCACTTCTCCCAGATGATAGGTGATAGGAAAAGGGGGAATGGTCTCAAGTTGCACAAGGGGAGGTTCTTATTGGATATGGAAAATATTCTACACAGAAAGGGTTATAAAGCGCTGGAACAGGCTACCCAGGGAGGTAGCTGAATCACCATCCCAGGAAGTGTTTAAAAGATGGATAAAAGAAGTGCTTAGGGGATGAATTAGTATTGGATAGGTACGGTTGGGCTTGATGTTCTCAAAGGTCTTTTCCACACTAAGGGTTCTATGATTCTTTGGTAATTCTTCCTAATGTTCCAGTGGAGTACATTTCCTAGGTTCTAGCACTCATGAAAATTCATGCTGAAGGAAGTAGATCCCTCTACAGGTGGATTCCTTAGAAGGCAGGCATCGATTTGGGGCCTCTCAGTGCAAGGAGGAAATTGAAGTGTTGGAGCATGTCCAGAGAAAGGCAATGAATCTGGTGAAGAGTCTGGAGCACAAGTCTTATGAGGAACAGCTGAGGGAACTGGGGTTGTTTAATCTAGAGAAGAGGAGGCTGAGGAGAGACTTTATTGCACTCTACAACTACCAGAAAGTAGGTTGTAGTGAGGTAAATGTTGGTCTCTTCTCCCAAGTAACTAGAGATAGGACGAGAGGAAATGCCCTCAGGTTGTGCCAGGGGAGATGTAGATTGGATATTAGGAAAAAAAATCTTTACTGAAGGAGTGATAAAGCATTGGAACAGGCTGTCCAGTGGAATTCACTATCCCTGGAGGTGTTAAAAAAGCATGTATATGTGGCGGTTCAGGACATGGTTTAGTAGGCATGATGGTGTTGGGCTGACTAGATGATCTTAAAGATCTTTTGCAAGCTTAATGATTCTACTATTCTGTCCTGGGCATTTCCCTCCATTATGACACTCCAGGCCTTTCAGAGGAGAAGAATGGTGGTATTTTGCTTGTGTCTGAATTAATGGTTCTACTATAAGCTGAGGAATAATCAGCTGTGTGAGCTGCGCTTCAAATGAAAATCCTTATGCTACAGCAGAGGACAATTATTTTTTTCTCAGCCTGTTTGGTTTATCTGTGTAGAGGCTTAACATTTTTTACTCTGCCAAAACAAATTACTTTCTGTGTCGGGATCCTTTTTTTCCCTTTACAGCCTTGGCATGTAGGAAAAAAATGTAAAAACAATCAATGTCAGCTGAAAGATGGATACATCCTCTACTGAGTAAACAAAGTTACTGTGTATTGGCAAAAAGTTCCCTGCATTGGATTCTTCATTGGACTCAAGTTGCCAACTCCAATAAATCAGTATGCTGGACTTCTCCTTAGTCAATGTTTCTAGACAGCAACTAGAGAGCATCATACGTTAAAGTGTAATGAATCGGATCAGTAAGTAAGTCTACTCCCAGCCTGTGTTAGTATTTATCACTATAACAAAGTGGCTGTCATCCCGATGTGCAGATAGACAAGACACTCACCTGACAGATGGGTGCATCCCTCCCCAGTGAAAGTACCCTGAGCTGGCTGAAGAGGAATGTATCCCTCATTTTTTTTCCATTTGACCTGTGTTTGAGGCATTTACATCAAGAGGAGAAGGTTTTGTGGGGAAGAAGAACAGATGATTTGAGAGATATTTCATCTGTGATCATGAAAGAGTTTAACCACAGAATTGAAAGTATTGAGCCATCTAAATCTCTGAGTCTTGGAAATTCTCTTGCCACACTGACAGAGCAGGCTCTCTTTTTATCAATTACTATTTCTGACTGTGATTTGGATCAGAGGAATGCCTGACTAGATTTGACACTTAGCCCATTTTGCTTTTTTTGGAGTGGAATTTTTAGCTTAATATGTCCAGAATAAATGAGATTAATTACATCAAGTGGTGCCCAGTTGCTAGAGAGGGGTAACCGCATAAATTAGTCGTGTCTCTTGTAGACTACTGTATTAAGCTGGATGCACGTCATTAGGCAAGATGAGGCATCCAGAAGGCCATCTTTATTTGTACAAAGTAGTCAATGAGTTTGAGTGGACAGAGGAGCAAAGAGGAGGAGATGGGCAGCCAGCTTCATTTGTCAGTATAAGCTAGAGTCAAATACAGAACTGCTCTCTGATGGTCTGGCCCTTTGCTTGTTAGGCCATGCTGCCTTTCCATGAACATTATAGAGCTGGATGGAGAATGGGAGAATGTCCATCAACTCTTTGTTTCCTCCCCCAGAGGTTGTTGAACAACTAGTTTTTTAAATATGCTACATGAAGTTGGTGAAGTCAATCGAGTCTCAAGTGCTAATGGGATTATAGAAATCTGTGTGGATAACTTCCAGCTCCTGTGTCCTAGAAGCTGTACATTGCATGGTGAGTAGCCTTTCTTCTTGGTTTAACATTCAAAGTGGATGACTCCTTAATTCTACTGGGAAAAAAATAAAACCTGTTATTCTCATGCATATTCCCTTGAAACTTGTCTGTTGCAACGAAGCTTTGCAATTGTTTTGATGTAGGATCAGTTATCTCCTGCTTAACCAAATTATGCTCCTTTTTCCTCAGGCTCTGTGAAGGGAGCAGATGGCACTTCTGTTCTATGCCACAAAAATGTCTGGCCGTGTCATAAGGAGACACTTGGCAAGAGACATGGTAAAGTGCTTTTGCAGATGGCCCAGTTGAGTATTACCACAGGAGACACTCAAATACAGTTTGCTATGATTGTTTTCTCAGGACTTCGTTGGCAAATCCAGCAAGTACCATGCTGATTGTAGGCTGAGGCCCGGAGTCATAGCCAGTTTTCTTGAGCATAACTTCTTCAACAGGAGTAAAATTGGGTCCTTTCTCAAGACTTCCATTGCAATCTTCTGTAAACAGAAAGTGCTGGTCATGTGAGGATTAACCTGAAGAAGAGGATGATTTGGAAAGGGAATAGACTGCCCCTTTGCTTAAGAAAATAGAAGTACAAAACTGTCTGAGGGACTCTATTAATAATTGCTAGGCGCATGACTGGCAAAACTCACATACTCATTTTTTCAGGAAATGTAAGGCTAGGGCACAAACCCCTCATAGCGTGCACCTTATTTGTGAAAGGAAGTAATTTTTGAAGACAGAATTTTAAGCATGCTTAAGGAGTGCTAAATGCACTCTTTAAGAGTGCTGAATTACTGTTTTTTCTCTAGAAGATTGCCCCAAAGCTGAATTTCTTAAGTAAGGATGCTTTGTGCTGAGACTTCCCCCAATTCTCAGTGATCCATCTTTTTCCCCTGAGGATCACAGCTGCTGCTTGAATTCTGCACAGAATTCAATTTCTGTTGTCTCCAAGACATGTGCCATTAAATCTTTGAAAATCAGAAGGCAGACCTTGCGCTGGCACCAGGAACCAGTGCAAGACACAAGCATAGACTCAGCCACGGAGCATTGCACTGTTGCAATAAATACCAGATGGAGCTTCTGCATCATATTCACATTCAACTTCAGATACTGTAAATCTGGGTATTCCAGCTTGAAGCTTATAAACACATGTTCTGCTATGGCCAAATCTTTGTTTGGTTGGATGTAAAACAATATATTTGAAAGCTAAAAGGAAAAGGCATTTGCGAAGCTAATTCTGGGGAACTGTCCTAGCCTTGAATTCTGTAACAAGCCCTTTCAGCTTCTGTGTAGCCTAAGGAAGGAGTGCTGAATTCAGCAGAAGAAGACAAAGATGACATTTTGTCAGTTCTTAAAAGCTTTTTTCTGCTAAGTGTCACCATCATCCTGCCTGAAAAACCTCAAGTCAGAGAGCTCAGCCCAGGAGTATACATTCACACTGATATTTAGACATATAGTAGTAGTAGACATCAGTGAACTTCATCAGCTCTTGGCTCAGACAACTGAGTTACCCAATGACAGTGTCGATATTACAATCCCAATCTCATGTTCCCACTTCACAGAAGACTTTTCCTAGCAAATCTCAGGGGAAACTTCTTAACACCTGCTCTGCTGGATTTGGTGGTAATTCTGCCAGGCTAGTACTGTGAAAAGCCTTGTTCTGTAGGAGAAATGAGATGTGACACATGCAGGTTTAACTACTGGTGGGATGCTTTTTTCACAAGACTTTAACAGGTCTGTTGCTCTGTGCTGCCATGCAGAAAGGATGTTATGTCAACTTCAAGAGCTGTTTCTTGTCTCTATCCTTTGACAGAGAACAAACAGTTTAGTTTGTTTTGTTCCATGTGTTTAATTAATTTTTTTTGTTTTATTTCTGCTCATGAAGGCACTCTAACTTCTTATTTTTTAAAAAAAATCTATATCCAGAAAATTTCTATGAATATGTCAGGCTATTCATATGCATCTGCTCCTGGATGTTCACTGCAACTGCATGAGCAGTTGTCTTAGTCATGTGGAGATTTTTAAATTTCCTGATTGAACGTATAATACTGAATTTGGAGGAGGTTGTGAATGAATAATTTGAACTTTCCTTTTTGAGTTAGGCTTATAGGATAAGGAAACGTGAACTTTATGTTTTTGACTCTCCATCATGAAGTCATGGGTAGATTTTGCAGTAGGCGGAGCAAAGAAAGACTTATAGCAGTTGTTCTTAGGAGATTCAGTCCTAATGTTGAGCAGAAGAATAAAGCAACAGTAAAGGAAAACACCTCATCACCAGATGATTTGGGTGTGAGCCGACAAGTATTAGGGAAAAAATAGAAAGTGAAAGTGAAAAGAAATCATGTGAAGGCATATGTTCATGAATAATGTGACTGAGCAACATGATCTAGTAGAAGGACAGGGGGATTGGAACTACATGGTTTTTAATATCCCTTCCCACCCCAACCATTCTGCGATTCTGTGATTTCCTTGTGCTCTTTACAGTGTCATTTGTCTAAATATGAGCCTTTGTTACCTTTCAGTATTTCTTGGGCTTCGTTCCAGCTGCCGTTTGAGCAAGGCTCGGTTCTTTGCAGCTTCTTCATCGCATCCAAGTGTCACAGCAACTTGAGGTATCTCAAATACATTAGGGTGTTGGAAAAAAACCAAACAAACCTCTTTTTAGGCAACTGACTAGAGCTCTAGAGGCACGATTCAGTCTAGGATTGCCATATAAATGTGTCTATCTCAACTTCCACCATAATTAATGGAGATCTAGTCAATGCAGTCACTGTGTATCTGGGATGATTTGTCACGCCATGAAGTACCAGTAGCTTCTGGAACTGGAAGCAATGAAGTCCAGTAGTCCTGTAAGAAGAGGAAAGAGCAGGCATAAGCTTTATGATACCCAGGGAACCTGAGTGATCTTTTCTTACTGGCTTTTCGCTTTTAAAAAACTCAAGCTCAAAGTGTTAGTTGCAGCCACTTAACTTTCCACATCTTCTCTGAAGATGTTTATATGTGGTCTAGTTGTCTAGACTCCTTTTGTACTACCTGACAAGAAATTAGTGCTCTAGGGCCAGATGTATCTGATGGATTTAAAATATCTCAGTAGATGTATAAAATGGATCCCCAAAAATGTGTGTTAACTAATAAATAAATCCTTTCGGCCAGCTGTCATGTTCCACAAATCTTACAGGATCGTGGTAATTTTGAAACTTTTACATCTCTGTCAAATGTGGTTTAAACTGGCTTACTGCAGAGCTGATGGAGTAAATCATAGAATCACAGAAAAGACCCTTGATATCATCCAGTTGAACCATCAGCCCAACACCACTGTGCTTACTAAATCATTCCTCAAAGTGTCACATCTACTCAGTTTTTTAAAACCTGCAGGGATGGTCTCTTACAGCAAAGAAATTTTTCCTAATATCCAATCTTGGATCTTTTCCTAATATCCATTTTGCCCAGGGAAGAGGTTGAGTTGTCCAGGGAAGTTGTTGAGTCATAATCCCTGTAGATATTTAAAAGATGGCTAGATGAGATTCTCAGGGATATGGTTTAGTAATGGACATGTATGGTTGGACTCAGTGATCTCAAAGGTTCTTTCCAACAAAATAATTGTATGATTCTATAAATTAAACCTCCCCCGGTACAACTTCAGGCCATTTCCTCTTATCCTATCATTTATTTGAGAGAAGAGAGCAGAACCCACCTTACTACAATCTCCTTTCAGGCAAAAGCAGGGAGCAAAACAGTATAGGCACTGAAAGATGAAATGTAAACATAATTGCTTGCAAAACTTTACAAAAATTCTGCAAGTGAATCAAGCATAAGTACATCAAGGAGACAAAGCCAATAAACATTAAAGTTGCCTGCAGTACAGTTCATTTCTCCCCTCCCTTTTGGCTCTGAATAGGCAGATATACACATTTAACAGCAGGTTAAGTCTTTTTAATGATGGACACAGACTCATAAATCCCAGAAAACTCCTCATACTTTACAAGGGCAATTTCTTTTGCCCCACCATTTGTTGTCCCATGGAGTCAGAAGAGCAGATGATGTATTATAGTCTAAGAATGCCCTCTGGTTTACATTATTTAATGTGGCATTTAGTGATCTGATTTTTTTTTTACCACAGGGGAAAACACCCACTTTTCAAATAAATGGCATTTATGTGCAAACTTTTTTTGGCAACTGACCTCTAAGAAATATCACATGCTTACAGCCCCCAAACAGCAGGACAGGAATGAATAAAGAAGTCAGTTGGTCTATTCTCTTGCACCCAGACAACAGACACAACAGAGGGTACAAGGACCTACAGTGGCCAGGTAGAAAGTCAAAGTCTCCACTCTGGTGACTGTGAACATGAAACAAAACAAACAAAAAGACAGTTTAAGAAACTGAGAACTATTAAATGATTTTGTCATTTCCAGAAGGGTCTCAGCATGTTGATATTAGAGAGGTATAAGGGAAAAAAACTCCAACCCAAATCCACCATGTGAGCTACAGAATCATCAAATTATAGAATAATTTGACTTTTAAAGATAATCTAGCCCAGCTCCCTGGCAATGTATATTTTGTGACAAGCATCTGTTTCTTAAAGTGCATTGAGAGAAATTAGTTGATTAGCTTTATGTGTGAAGGGCCTCAGGATGAGTTTCTTATTGTATATATGAGGATTTTTTAGGCATTTTTCAAGTAACTAAACCTGCATGTTCAAGGAATCATAACTTGGAGTTTGTATATTCAACCCTGTTCTGCTAGACTAATGGACATGTGGTGAAAGAGATATTAATTGCATAGGAGAGCCTTTTATGGGATACTGATTTGCCCAATCCTCCTTTGAAAATCAGTAGAGAGAAGGTTCCTGTAGAAGGTGATTTAGAATTTTAGCTGGTTTCTCCCCTACAGATCTCAGGGAGAGAAATAGATGCTTGATTTCTTTGCTTAAGCAGGTAAGTTTCTACTGCTTGGTAAGGTGAGTCTAGGCTCTCTACGTGGTACAGGACTATTTATTAGAAGAACTTCTACATAGCATCTATTATATTTTAATTTAAATAGTTCCTTATTTTACAATGGATTTTCCATGTAAATTAAGCTTTATTCAATACATTTTGTGGTCTTACATAAATATGGAAGTCACTCCCAAAAGAACATATTCATGCACCGTGCTATGTTTTAGTTCTTACAATCCACCACAAGGTTGGAGTGTGATCTAACTTATAGACACAACTGCCAATAAAATTAGTGTGGGATTTATTTCTCAAACTGAAGAGCAGAACCAGGACTCTTTCTGCTGGGGAAATATTTGCAGTAGAAATAACACATGTTAAATAGTAACTAATTCTGACTCTAGAGAAGCTCTTTCAAATGGTCAGGGTTATTCACATGGACCTTCTGTAGGAGAAAGAGTAGGTCTACTCAGCCAGGAATGGCACAATGAAGATGCTAATGGGATATAGTGCCAATCTGCATGTTTTTTTTGCTTCTGAAGTGAACAGGGCTTGCCTTTCTAAATCATTATGTGCTTTCCAACACACAATAGAAGATGATATAATAAAGGAGTTCTCATACCAGCAATTAAATACATTGATTCCTTTGATGAATGTTAGATAACAATAGAGCTATCTAACTTTGCTGCCATTTTCTTTTAGTAACTAAATGCATTTCATTTTTTTCTCTCTTTAGGAAACATGTTGTTTCTGACAACCAGCCCCAAGCTCTGTATCCAAACTGTTCCTCTAGTTAAGTAAACTGATTGACATGGAAACTGGCCAGCGCATCTGATCTAACACTGTGACCTCAAAAACTGACAACATAAGGACAGAAAAAGAGAGAGAAAGTGCTGAGACTTAGCATCCTGCACTCATTGTCCATATCTCTTGTATTAAAAAGTGATTCTTAGTGAATTCTAAAAGCCTACAGCATATGGTTTCTCCTGAAGTAAAGATATGGTTATGCAAGGAAAGGTATTAGGTGCTTCTGACCTAGGATTCCTTTGAGAATGTCAGTAATTCAAATGCTTTCAGTTGGGAAATAGTGTTGCTTGGTGATAGGTCTCTCCATTCAGTCTTCATACTGAGCAGAAACCACTATTCTTCTGAGAAATGCCAGATGCCTTTGGATATTCCTACTTTATGGCAATTAGATACTTTTTCTGCTTTCTCATTTTCTGCTGCTAGAATGCTTGGAGAAAGGTTCAGTAGAGCAAGGAGAAGCCCATGGTATTTGTTCCTTGAACACAAAAGGTGCTGGTGCCTCTAATTTCTTTCCAATTCTTTTGTCTTTGGCCTCTGTAGAAACACATGAGCCGTGATTAATGCCAATGAAATCATTAAGAAGATTATTTCCTCTCCTCCCACTAAAATTACTGACTGGAATGCAGGGTTTGAGAAAATCCAATTAAAATTATGTCAAGTAGCTGTATTTCCTTCACCATCAATATAAAGGGATGGATAAGGGACATCTGCTACTCTCTTTCTCTCAATTATTTAGTCTACAAAGTAGAGAGTCAAAGCTGTTCTCATCTTGAGTATCAGTTCTGTTACACTTCACACATTCATCTCATTAACAGGTGTGGGTAACAGCGCTTTCTTTTTATTAAACAGCAAGTATCAAGCTTTCAGTTATGTTGTGTGTACTCTGGGTGACTTCACTGTTAGCAACACTACGTTACCTGTCAAATTAAGATATGAAGAGTGGGATTGAAGAGAATTAAGAAGAACTTGTAAATTGAAGTGTTTTCCTTACACCATCTGTTTGTGACCTTTTCTTTCCTGAAAACTCGACATCCTGCCCTGTTCTATGGGTGGGATATATTGCAACATGATTTCAAAAAAACCCACTCTCTTCTAGGGTTTAGATACCTATTTCCAGTTGTCTATGATAATAATAATTAAATCTACAAAATGCAGTGAGATTGGGATTTTATTGCAATGGGATATTTCTACATTCCTAAGGATGTTTTTTCAGTTCTTTCTGCACTGGAAGAAGAAAACTGTTTTGCATATAAAGGCATAGCTGTAATTGATGTGGATAGGGCAATCTCTGAAGACCTTAGTATTTAGGAAATGTTCAGTCCTGTGTCTTCCATGCCACGTGGAATCCTGCTATTGACTTCTGAAGAGTAAAATCAGGCCTATGGACACTTTACCTCCTCCTCCACCACTCTACCCACATCAAGTCAATTTATTCCGGACAGCTTTGCAATAGATGCTTTAACATACTTGCTTTAAAACGTGCTTGATCCTTTGCTATGTAACTGGCTAAGCAAGACTATTAGTAAAGGTAGGAAATCAATCATTCTTCTGGCCAGGCATTGTTTCAGGCCAAAATTACAGTGGTTAAGCTAAACCTCTTGGATTCTGATTTTAACTGCCCGGTCTCCTATTGGGTCTTGCAAGTTGCTAGTTCAGAAGTCACTTATCCTTTAGGAGTTCTCACGGATGACTTTGGGTGGACCTCAGTTAGTTGCTTGAAAGCATTGCTACCCTTGGAATATCTTTCTCACCTTCAGATCTTTCTAGCCCAAGCTTGTCCCGTCAGAGATGGCAGAACAAAGTATGCATCTATGCTTTGGCATCCCTGACACTACTTCCAGCTGCTGGCAGTAGTCAGGCTGCATTGTGAAGGGGACAGCATTCAACAAAAGTCTGCATTTTTATTTAGATTTGTCATGTAGGGTGACGTGGGCAGAAGAGATTAAAAGAGCTGTCAATACAATTATAGTGGCTTGATGTAGGGTGTGATTAGTAAGCAGAATAATCCCATTCATGCTCTTTCCCTGTCAGATATTCTTATTCCAATTAAGAATAACATTATTCATTTTGGTTTCCATTATATTACTTTCTAAATGGTTTAAATAAAATTGAAAAAAAATCTTGTCAGGCAGTTACAACTAGTATCATTATATCAGTGGGATAAGAAATATTTTCCTGTGCAAGTAGTCTTTCAGCTTTTCAGGCTACGCTGGGGCTATGACATAGGCAGCTGAGTGCCAAGACTATAAAAATGATGATAGTGCACGCAGTGCTCCATTTGGGGCGTAATTTGTATTTATTTCATCTTTCCCAGCCTTAACTGGTATTCCTTATAAAAGTGATCATCTCCAATGCCTCTTCCAATGCATATTAATCATCTGGGAATGCAGAGGAATCTACCTCTGCTGTGACAATAGCTTGATTTCTCTCTGAGGGAAAGAGATTGAATCTCAGTGTCTCTCTAATGACATTATTTGTTATTTTCAGGACAGACAGTTGCATCCTAATGGAATTCAAACATAACACAAGAGATAAAGAGAAATAAACAGTTGCCAATGTGCTCCTCATAATTACCTATGCAGTGACATGGAAGGTACTTCATCACTTGCCAAGGAGTTAATGAATTCACAACCCTTTATTCAAGATACGAATGTCCAGAGAAAAATGGGTTGCACCTTCCTATGTTGTAATAGGTCATATAGGACTGATTCTTGGTCCCTTTGAAAAGGTATTTTTTCATTCTGGCATTATTACTTCCCAGTGTACAATAGAGTATGTCACGTTGCAGCTTATGTTACAGTGCAGAGATGCTCAAGCTGGTGTGAACTTGGCTGCAAAGTTTTTCAAGTATTCACTTACCACTGTATAAACCATTGATAAAGAGGCACCAAGAGCACTCTGTTTATTGTCCTGCCACCCCACTATGTGGGGCTTCAGAAGAATGTCTGCAGCAGCAAAGCCATCTTGCTGATGAGACTGACTCATTTGTCCATTGCCTAGTACCTGGCCTGGCCCTCCTTTGGGCCCTCTGTGGAAGCTCAGCTACTCTGAGAATCTATTTCTATTGCTGTGCACAGTTGCACACAAAAATGTAGCATTTTCCTATAAGTATCCCTGGTCATGTGTCCCCTGGATATGTTGGTGGAGTGTGTAAGCTCACAAAGCCCAGTGGGAAAGTGCTGGAGGACTGTCCAAAGATAATGGCCATACTTTAAATGATCTATGTCTCTAGTGTCTGTCCACCGTTGATCCTAGGCCTAATTATCCTGTCTGATGTGGCTGGCTTTCTGCTTCAGAAGTGGTGGAGGGAGCAAATTAACATCTTCAGTGTGGGCAGGAAGGCTGCATCTGTACATTCCCTGTTCCTGGACAGTGGTACTTAGTAAATGATTAATTGTTAGAACAAGCCTTGTCCTTGATTTTATCCTGTGTGATGACAACTTTCCGCCAGACTTGCTTGACCCAGTCTGTGAACTTGAATAAACTAAGGGTTGTCCCCAGTTAAAAGCTGGAATGTGACCATCTCACTTTGAAGGCTAAGAGAGTTCAGCAGTGTGGAGATGTGCTGTGCCATGCAGAGAACAGTGCTAGGCCTGCTTCATTTACTAATACAGTTGAGCTTTGAGATTATGGGAGCTCTGTAGCAAACTGAGACCCATTCCCTCTGGACAGAATGAGATAAACCTTCCTCTTTAATTTAAGCTGTTTTACAAAATGTGCAGGTTGCATTTCCTCTGCAACTTCCTTCCTGCTCGCTATAAGAAAGTGGGCACTTGACACATATAAGACCTCTGAAATCTCAAAATGGAAAAAGACACTCAGGTCTTTTGGGGAAAGCGGGAAACTTTTGTGCCTTTGAGGATCTTTTGAATATCCAGAGGACAGAATGGGAAGGAATGCCAAAATCACTGACATCAGTCCTTGCTTGAGAGTTTCCTAACATACCCCTAAAAATTGTTTGCTGAGCTCAGAAAATAGTTGTGGGATCAGGATATGCCAGGCCTCATGCTGAGTGGAAAAATGGAGATATTTGTATGCATGGAGAAAAATGAGAAGAAAATTATAGGGGTGCATATAATCTTAAACGCAAGATAAAAGGCAATTTCTCTCAATAATGAACAGATTGTAAAACAAGTCTGTCAGTGACAGTAAACAAGGGATGTGTTGCCCTAATTACCTACCAGCAAAGATTTAGTGAGGGTGATTTATAGAAAGGTTTGTATTTCTAGGGGATAAAAATCAGTTAATCTCTATCGATGGCACCAACTGATGTTTAATTTCTATCTTGGGAGAGCATGGCTTCATCAACCATCGAGAGTACTTTGTAGACTGGTTTGTTTTCTTTATTGAAAAGAGCTCCTAGGCTTCGAGATTTCCTTCAAAGGATGTTTAAGTTCTAAAAACCCTACGTGACTGTTTTCAGCACAGTAAAAAATGCTGAAGTGATGGTTTATTATGAAGATGTAGGAAGGGATAATGAAGATGGGACCAAAGAAGAATCGAGGGAGATGAAGCTGAAACATTTTCGTTTGTAGTACAGTTAAAGCTATTGTGCTGTTCTGGGCTCTCATGTTCTTATTCTGCTTTGTGGTTAAAATATCCTGCCAGACTACATTACCCATAACACTTTTCCAAGCAGAGCTGATCTCCTACCACCTGTTTAACAGAAAATGCTTCTGTTCCTACCTGGAGCACTGCAAAACTTCCTGCTACAGAAATAATAATAAATTATAATAACACAGTATTATCATTCCTTTCTTTCTTTCTTTGACAGAAAGTGTTAAAGCAGGAAGAGTGCTGTGATGCTTTTATTATCTCTTGTCAGTTCTAAACTCATCTCTGGATTTATTCATATTATGATTATCTCTGAATGACATGAATGATGAAGTGAAAGATGCAATAAGTCTTATTGATACTGGATTCTGTTGGTTCAGGCCATCCCAATGAAGTATTATTGTTTGGAAAGGGGTGGAGAGACAGTGATTTATTTCTTTTCTCAGCATGAATATATTACTCTATGTGAATTCTTTAGGTCTTTCACTGATGATTGGGCAGGTAATTGTGGTAACCTTTACTTTTTTTCTTCTTCCTGCTGGGATTTTTAGGAATCAAGTAAATCAGAAGTTTTGCTGCTGATTGCATTTGTTGAAAGATGGGTCTTGGTAGAGCAAACTTTTCTAAAGTTCAGATTCATGCAGTATCAGGTGAGAGCCACACTGCTGTTTCCTCACAGAGCTTGAACTGGAGGAAATAAACCCCTTTGTGTTCTTTTGACAAAGAAGTCCCAAGAGTCTGTATTTCCATGGAGTCAAGGTTGATACTGTAGTCAAATTTGATACATATCTAAAGAAATATGATGGAACTTTAGAAGGCAGTTGGAGGAGATGCACTTTTCTGTGCATGTCACCATGTTTTTGCATTTCATTCCTTATCTTGATGGTCACTCAAGACATTTTTCTCCATCTGAGCTGGTTTTTTAGTTACTGCAGTGGCCAATGGCCTAGGGTAGTGTACAGCATAAGTATGCATGAATTATGTATATGAAGACTCTTTCTGGCTGCAGGCATTTTTATAACCAGATAGGCTGCTGAATTATACCTAAATCCTCTCAGACAAGACTGAAACGTTATGTGGCATGAAGAAAAATACTACTGTTATTTTTCAGCTTTTGTACTACAGGGAGAGCAATCAACTGGGATCAGGGAAGGTGTGGAATCTAGGATGAACTCAGCCTGAAGGAGACTGGACTTAGAGAGAGATGTGAGAAAAGGGAGCAAACTTCTCTAGTGATAGAACAATCACCTTTAATTATAATCCACATTTCTACAAGAGCACTTCAAGACAGTTGGTGAAGCCCCCATTCCCCAAATGGTTACTAAAAGACTTTACTGGTTAAAACCAGTAATGACTGTTTCATTCCAAAGGTCTCTGGATGGTTTTAAGGTCTCAGAAAAATAACAGTCAAAAGTAATTATCTATTACATGCATATAGCATAAGGACCACAACCTTAAAGGTAACGTGCAGATATCATTGAAAACCAGAAGAGGAGCTGACTCTTTATATTCTCATGGTTTTGAAGACTTTTCATTGTACTGTAATTCAATAAAACAAGCAACACAAAGGGTTCAGTGGACAAAGAAGATAAAAATTGCTGTTTTGCTATTCAAAGGCCAATTTTTTGTTACATTTATTACAGGTTCATTTAGATTCATTTAGATTTCTGTTCTCTCTTCTTCACCCCTTCTTAAACTCTGAGGTCTGATGGGATATCACTAGAAAGACTCAAGACTTCTTAACAGAGAAGATTTTAGTTCTATTTTTTTTTAAATGTGGAGTTTTGGAGTGGTGGAAACAAATGTGAAAAAAGCAAAAACAAAACCAAAAAACCCCATATAACCACTTCAATAAAATTTTATTCTGGAAAATCTCCTTAAGCTGCATAATGGGCTTGATAGTGATTGAGAGAGAGAAAGAAATATCCACTGCTCCTCAACACCAAAGACCCATAAGACCCGTAATCAGTAATAAACCTCTAGGATGTGTAGACCATGGGCACCCTTGCTAAGCCTGTATTAAACCAGGGTGCTTGAACCTGTATCATTCACATTATATATGATGACTGAGTGCTTCTGTCACGTAGGTAGTTGTTCATCTTACTTGTTAGAAAGGTTCCTTCTGTTATCAAATATGAAATATGAATAGGATTGTAAATAATTGGGCATAATTCATTGCTCAAAATTATATTTAACTATTCATCTGGGAGGGAAGAGCTCTGGTACTGGGAACACTGTTCTGAAAGATGGAAGGAAGGTAAATGTATAGACCTGAACCTTTTCAAATGGTACAGTTTGCTCACCAGCACTGGAAAGTTCAAGTTTTATAAGGGTTGCTGAACTGAAAAGTTTATGCAAATTGAAGAATTTCTCAGGGAGGGGATGCTATCCCTCCCTTCCTCCTACAGCCAGCAGGTTGGGATGGAGTGCAGCCAATGCACACAAGTTACTGCCTCTTGTTATTTATTGCTTTCTCAGAAACACCTTAGGACGTAATGAGAAGTTGGCCATGCATGCAACAATGGCACAAGAGAAGCAAAAGTTGATGGGTATCAGGTTTCTAGAGAATCATGATATATTGGGATAAAATATCTATTTATGCCCCAGATCTGAATATAAAGAATCTGATTTTGTTCACAGGAGATTTATGTTCTGAAAATAAAAATCCATACATGCACACTTTATGGACAGCAAGACTGACTGCTCCAGTCAAGACTGGGTGTTTTTCTGGATTGCTATATGAGAGCTCAAACAGATTTTGGCATCTTTACTTCCATTGCAAAGAAAGGTGACTGTTAGAAATATGTTAGAGCACGACTGTGTCTATATGTCATGTTGAATAAGTGGTTGATTCCCTCCCAACATCCCTGACACAGGGTTAGTCTTTGCCTGAGCCTTTGGCACCCTGAGTAAACTGGACAATAGGTTCACTTCTCTGTCATGCAGCCATACACTTTGGGACATGGTTTAGTAGGCAGGGTGATGTTGCTTAACAGTTGTACTTGATGATCTTAGGGGTCTTTTCCCGCCCTAATGATTCTATGATTCTATATCATCAATGTAAGTTCATCTGTAAGGATGAAGTTTTACATTCCTTTTGTTCTGAGTATTTAGTGATTTTGCTGGAAGACACTAAATAATCCAGGTATCACCCCTTACCTATAACATTTGTATTATTGCCTGTGAGTAACTGACACCAGCTGCTTCTGGGTAGCTCAGTGGGCTTTTATGTCATTAGTGATTATTTATTGAATATTATGAACTCTTAACAATGGACATTATTTGCTAGTTTACTGCAGCTACATAGTTTTTCACTGGCAGACATGCTTGTCTGGGAAAACAAAAGTGCAAAGCAGAGCTGAGAAGTGTTGAATAACAGCAGAAAAAAATCCCAAGGTGTAAAATAACATGTAGGCAGAAAACACCTCATCTGAGATGACACAGTACATCAGGGCATTGCTGCAGGCGTTAGGACGTGCAGAACAATAGGACAGGGAAGATACTACACAGGGCAGGAGTTTAGTTCATACCGATGGCCTAATTGGAAAGACCATTGAAGATAAAGGGGTGACTGTGATGTGCATTACAAAGTAGATCAGTTTGAATGACTGCAATGTTTTTTTCTACCTGTGTCTGCAGAAGGGTTTCATTTAAATAATTTGTAGCAAAGAGAAAATTCTGAACAATTGCAGAAAATAATTCAGTACGAGCCTGCTAGGAACTCTTGGATTTGTTCTTCTTCAGTATCTGAGCTCTTGAACTTTCCTAATGGAAATACTAATAAGTTTTTAATTCTAAGCTTCAAGCCTCATTGCAGACAATCATCAATGTTATATTCAACTGTAAATTTCACAGAGGGCTTTGTAGTTATGTAAATCATTCCATTAAAGAGATACTGCATCAAATGACTGAATCAACTGAAAGAATATTGAGAATGGCTTTAGTTTTGCAGTTTCCTTAAGAAGTGTTGTGTGCAGAGATATTTGCCATTGATTTAAAAACCGAAGCAAAATTTCAGAAAATTGTTCTTTGCTCATGAGCTAAAAAAGGAATGAAATAATACCTCTTCAATAATAATTATTTAGTTGTTTCTTAAATATATTTTGAACCCTCAGGAACCAGAATGAGGCTTTTCTGCTGTGTGTTGCTAAGCATTTGGGCTTATGAGTTTGCAACTGTTTCTAAGTCACGAACTGGTAGTACGTTTTTAATTTGAATGACATTCAGATGACAGAAGCATCAACATTGCTATGTCTGTAAGAAAACACACATTTGTTACTCTCCTGCCACTCATCTCCAGCCCTCCTCAGTGTGCTGCTTTTGTGTAGTAGGTTGGCATTAGTAGAGCAGAGGGCTTACATAACCACTTTCAGAAATTTCATACCTGATAGTACCATGAACAGTTTCCTTTACTTGATCCTAACAGGTATGTTTAACCACAGTGAATTAACCACATACACAACAGCCTTGGTGTTAGCTGGTATTTTCTCTCAGCCTGTATCAGCATTTGATAACATGACTTTTCTTCCACCTGGATTATGCTAGAAGGCAGAAGCTGTGTAGACTGTGCTTTCACACCTCAAATTACTTGCAGTGCTCCAAAGAAAGTTTAAACACAATTTGTGTGAAGCAAATACATAAATAATTATATGATTATGCAGAGTATGTGAGCAAGATGGATAGCGCAATGTGTAACAGGACCAATGGAAAGATGGAAGGAAATATGGTCTTCATTGTAATGATTGTGCTTCTAAAATCCGAGGCATCAAAAATGTCATAGTGTTTATGCAAGCTAATAAAATCTTAGCAGTAATTCTCTCCAGCCTCTACACATATGAAACCTTTGCTACAGTCTGTCCTCTGAATCACCTTTAAGAAAAAAAAAAACAAAAAAACTGAATTCCCTTTCATTCCTCTGTAGGGAGGGATAAACTTTGCCCTGTTGTGAGACACTGTTGGTGGAGAGCATGTAATGTAAGGGTCAATATGCATGGGAGTTTCTGAAGTGCTTAGGAGCTCTTTATTCAAGGAAAAATGGGAGGGAAAATGGATACCTGTTTGAAGTTGTATCTCTTAATCATTAGCTTAATAATATCTGAAACCAAAGGAAAATGTCTTCCTATAATATTAATCTGAACATATGGACACTCAACTTCCATTTTTCTGCTTAGAGAAACCTGACTGAGACTCCTTTCTCATCAGAGGGTAGAAGCAAACGTTTTAGCCTCTCCTATTCTAAATAAAGATGAAATTGAAGGAAGTGAATAAATACAAAAAACCCCAAATCTCCTTAGTTCCATTCTTAGTGGTGACTTGGCAGCTAGAAAAAATTTTGAGCTACCATCTGTACCGAGCCTCTCAAAGACCTTTGTGACTGGTTTTCAGAGGTGGGTGGGATGGCTGACCTTTCATATGGATGCTCTTTTGAATTGAGATCAAAAGTCAGAGAACCATATTTAGTATCTGTGTGACTAAATTGGCACTTCTGCATGAGACTGTCTTAGCAGAAGTCCATGTCTCTAGCCTACTAGGTTTGCATCTACTCATCACCAGTGCTGTGGACCTCTGATGTAGACAGCTGCAAGCCTATGATAGAAACATAGAATGGTTGCATGGTTTGAGTTGGAAGGAACCTTAAAGACTAGAAACATAGAATGGTTTGAGTTGGAAGGAACCTTAAAGACCATCCAGTTCCAACCCCTCTGCCATAGACAGGGACCCTTTCCACTAGATCAGGTTGCTCAAAGCCTCATTCAACCTGGCCCTGAACACCTTAAGGGATTGGCATCCACAGATTCTCTGGGCAACCCATGCCAGAGCCTCACCACCCTCACAGTGAAGAATCTCTTCCTAGGGTCCAATCTAAATCTCCCCTCTTTCAACTTAAAACCATTCCCTTCATCCTATCCCTACACTCCCTGACAAAGAGCCCCTCTCCAGCTTTCCTGTAGGCTCCCTTTAAGTAGTGGAAAGCTTGCTATACAGTCTCCCCAGGGCCTTCTCTTCTATAGGCTGAACAATCCCAACTCTCTCAACCTGTCTTTGTATGCGAAGTTCTTCAACCCTCTGATCATCTTTGTTGCCTTCTCTGGACTCACGCTAACAGATCGATATCCTTCCTGTGCTGAGGACTCCAGAACTGAACACAGTACTCCAGGTGAGGTCTCATTAGAACAGAGTGGAGTGGCAAAATTGCCTCTTTCTACCTGTTGATCATACCTCTTTTGATGCATTAAACTCTGAATTGGTTTGATACTTCAAGTATTTGGTCTTTTTCGGTCTATGAATATTAACATATCATGTAAAAATGAGTCCAGGAACACAGATAGTACTGATCAGCACTGAACAGGGCTTCACAGTGTGAGTTTTAGGACATAAAGTGAACACCTAAACGGTCAAGAGCCAACTATTGTCATTTGTGATATCTGAGTATCCATTCTCATCTGAAGGCTGGATCTGATAAATGCTCAGAATCCCTAATGGATCTCAGGGGTGCAGCTGCAAAACAAACCAGAAAAGGAAATACCAAGAAACAATAGAAGACACGAGGAAAAGGGGGGGAGGAGAGGAATTAGTTGAGGGGCTGAGGAGTGGAACACAGCAAGTTTGACATAAAGGATAGAATTTCATCTGATACACGTATCTAAATATTCACAAACCTAGTCACTCTAGGGAACTGCAGCTTAACCCTCATGATTATAAATTTATATACAACATGATATTCTGCTGGCACTTACACAATAATGCAGACCAGATCCTATTTTCCTTCCTTCCCTCCTCCTGTTTTAGGCTCAGACCAAGAAAATCTGTATGTATACATCCTGTATGATAGGGAAGAGAAAGCAGCTGGGATATACTCAATGCATGCATGTTCTCATAGACATGCAATTGCCTGCTCCCTCTGCACTGGGGTGGAGCTGTAAATCAAAGCACAGTTATAAAGGTGAATGCTAATGCTGAATGACGCTCACACCCAGAAGGCTGGTAAGCAATAAATAAAGAGCTTTTCTTTCTCCTTAGATGGTATTGATGTATAGGCTAATCCCAGATCTGTAATTCTTCTGTCCTGCCTGTACTTTTCTTTCTGGTGCCAGATGCTGGCATTTTGTTTATGAGGGTCTTGATGGGGTTTGTTCTGCTTCTGGGAGGTCTCATCTGTGATTTACTGCAGCCAGATTTGTGAATCTACTTAAGAAAAGTTATTCACACCCAGAACTTCTACTAATCCTAAGAAACAAGGATATTAATTAGATATAATAGGTTTCTGAATAGTCTAATTTGTGACTAGTAGTTTACCTCTTCATAAGACCACCTATCCAGAATAAAAAAATCATATCTTCCTGTAACAACCACAAGCATTTTTACTGCAGACAAAGTGTCTTTTTTTATTCTTTCTTCCCATAAAACATTTTTTTGGGGTGTGGGGGGAAGAGGGGAGATGGGGAGCAAAAGCAAAACCACCAAACCCAAACAACCTGACAATATAAGGAGGCTTTTGTTTAGTAGGGCTTTTTTTATTAATTAAAAAAAAAAATAAACCCCAAAACCGCCACCAAACCTCAAAGAATTTTGGCCCAAACTTGCAACATTTCAGTATGAAAAGTTTCATTTGCTGCAATGCACACTTGATGGATGTAAATTACAACCATGTCTTTTCATATCTTCAGGGGTTTTTTACATAATTTCAAGTTTGGGTCGCGGAGTTTGGGGTGCATTGGTTTAGTTTTCTGTTCAGTACTCACTTGCTGCAATATTATAGTTCCAACAGCCTCATGAAACCAAGGGAAGTTTCATATCAACAGACCTTTTTTTCAGGCATCATGAAATATGGAAACCCAGCCATCTGGGGGTCATATGTTTCCTTTTGATTGTCATTACTTAAAAACTTTTAAAAATCTTTTTTCTTTAAGTGATCTATTTCTTAAGAATAGTGCATAATTTACCTGACATCCTCTGTCATTTTGCTTGAGATAATATGTGAGTTGTGTGGTCAGTACTTGAATATATTATCCAGCAATGCAGTATAGGGAATTTTTATAGAGATGTTTTATATAATATATTATAGCTTATATAGCTATATGTTATCTAGCTTTCCTTTTCCCCTTTCTCTGGGTCTTATGAATATTTTAATATGATATCACAGAACATAGAAACATAGAATTGTTTGGGTTGAATGGGAGCTATTGCACTAATGCAACCTCCCTGACATAGGCAACTGTACCTTCACATATTGGCAACCTGTTTCAGTGTGTCAGTGTCTAATCAAACTCAACATAAAATTTTTCTTCATATGTCCAAGCTAAATCTACCTTCTTTTACTTTAAAATCAACTGCCTGTTGTCCTACAGGCATTGGTAGCAAACCTCTTTGAGTCTTTCTTTTAACTCTCTATATTGAAAAGTTTCAATGAGGTCTCCGGGATCCTTCCCTGTTCCAGGCTGAACAACCACAACTCTCAACCTTTCTTCATAGGAGAGGTGTTTGATCTCTCTGACCCTTTTTTTGGCCTTCTCTGGACCTGTTCCAACAGGTTCATGTCTTTGTTGTGCTGGGGATCCCTGAGCTGGATGCAGTACTCCAAGTGGGGTCCCTTATAAGCAGAATAGAGGGGGAGAATCACCTCCCTTGACCTACTGGCCATGTTTCTTTTGATAGACCCCAGGATGTGATTAGTTTTCTAGGCTACAAGAGCATGTTATTGACTCATGTTCAACTTTTGATCCACCAAGTATCTCCAAGTGTTTCTACATAGCACTGGTCTCAGTCCTTTCATGATAGTGGAGATTGCCCAGACGCAGATGCAGGACCTCGCCCTTGGCCTTGTGGAACTTTATGAAGTTTATGGGCTTGCTCCTGAAGTCTGTCAAGGTCCCTCTGCATGGTATTTTAATTCCCTTGAGTGTATCAACTACACCATTCATCTCGGTGTCATTTGCAAACTTACTGAGAGTGTACTCGATCTCACTGCCTATGTCATTGATGAATATATTAAATGGTATTTATCCCGGTATATACCCTTGAGGAGCATCACTTGTTAGTGGTTTCCACTTGGACGTTGAGCCATTGACTATAACTCTTTCGATGTGGCTATCCAACCAATTCCTTATTCATCTAACAGTATGTCCATCAAACCCATGTGCCTCCAATTTAGCATTAAGAGTGTTGAGCAGGACTATATGTTGAGCAGGCCTTACAGGTGTCCGGGTAGATGACATTAGTAGCTCTTCCCTTGTCCACTGATGCAGTCCTTTTGTCTAAGAGCAACTCTGCTGGGGAGTTATACAGGCCATGAAAATGAACAAGGCAGAAACAACACCAGATTTTATCCATATTTAAGTATGGAAAGCTGACATTAGCATGGCGGTAAGAAGAATATAGAGCAATACACACTTGTCCTATACCAATAGTGTCCTTGATGTGAAACAGCACAAGGGCTCTGGTTTTAAGGTCTAACAAATTTGGGAGATATGAAACATTATAAATTACTCGAATGACTATAAATCACTGCTGAGATTCTTATGAGATGTGGGAAGCTGAGAGCCTCAGAGGATTGACTCGTAACAGGCATTTTGGTCCTGAAGACTGATTGATATATTGCTTTGCCTGAATGCATCAATGCTAGAAAGAAGGGCAAATCTGAAAATTATGTCATCATTCACTGGGGAAGTAGTTACAGTGTGATGTGTCAACCATCTTGATCCAACCTGCCATCCATCAAGCTGTGCATCAGGGTTTTTAATTTATTAAAATGGCTGTTTTATTTTTCCTTTTAAAAGGATTTTATAAACAGCAAATTTGAAGGCTGATATCAAGTGCCTTTTGCTTCATTAGTTTCTTTCACTATATAATATGTCTTAAAGCAAGGCAGGAAATTATAAGGCTATTATAAGGATCCTAACTATCACTGTCAATAAAACATACAAGCATTAATTCAGAAAATAATTCCCTCTGGGTTCAAATGGCAAATAAAATTGATTTTTTTTTTGTGACTTTTATGTCTTTCTCTGCAGTGAGCATTAAGTTGGGACTACTCTAGACCTAAGCTTCCAAGAAGCTAGAAATTTTTTCCTCCCTGTAAATTTGTCCTGGCAGGAAAATGAGAAGTAAGCCATTTCTCTAGGCTTGTTTGCCATCTGGCTACATGACCCTAGTTATAACTAGGAAACATTTCATATATCTAGAAAATGCATAACATCAATCTTTATATCCCAACATGCAGTGACTCCAGTAAGTTCTGGTTTCATTCAATTTTCTGCACAAATCCCTTACTGGGCAATTGTTGGATGCCTCTGCTTCCAGTGCCACGGTCCGGAAAATGAATAGGGAACTGGGAGCTTGCCTGGGACATCCTCCATCTATTCTTCTGAAGCACATTGCAATGTCTTGGATGTTTGGTCCTAGGTAGTGATGCACTTAGGATTGCTCTAGGGAGGGAGGTATCATCCAATGGAGTGTAAGAATGGAGTCAATACTCAGTACCCCTTTACTTAACTTCTGCTACCTGGTACCTACAATTGCAGGTACACACAGTTCCTCCCAGTCCTAGGTTCCCAGAATTGCAGTGGAATAATCGGTAATCCTCACAAAGCAAATCCTCCTTTTCAGAAGGGAAATATTTGATTTTTTTTCCTTTAAAAACATTTTTTACTTATTAATTAAGTATTTATAGTCTATCACGTAATGTACTGAAATAGAAAGTGAAGTTGGGTTTGGCTTTGTCAAAAAAACAATGAACCTAATCCAAGTGGTATTAATTATAACATTTCCTCACTTGAGACTTGCCTCACAAATTTTGTCTTCCAGTTCTTTGATTGGCTTGCTGTCCCTCCTTTGAAACCTCCCTGGTTAAAAAGCACACTTAAATATTTTATCATTAAGGATGGGAAAGGCACAATCATCTGATCTTCCTTTATCTCATGTTGAGATGACTGTATGACTTCAGAAAGGCAGTTGGCTCTATATCCCTGCTGTCACTGTGCAGTTCTTGGAGATCTCACTGAGCCAGTGGTGGGGCATTGCTTTACTCAAACCCAGAATCACAGATCTATGACATGGAAACTGAATTCTTGGACAATGAGAGAGTGAAAACATGGAGGAAACCATAAAAAGATCAGAAAGCTTCAAAAAAGAACTGACTTCATGTAGGACATCCATAACTCAGTTTCAGGAGGTGAAGGTCAGCAATGTTACGGTAATCACTGTGTGGGGGACATTTCATTCTGTCTGTGCTCAGTCAGCCAGCTGGTAAGGCTGGATTGCAGTCAGAAACTGAGCCCAGCTATTTTCTTGTCTCTTTTCTCTCTCTCTCTCTTTTTTTTTTTCCAGTGTCACAGTTACAAAATTAGATTTTTATTGTGAAATGAAAAATTGATGATAGGGAGAAAAAGAGATGGTATACAATCTATCTTGTCTTTTCAAAATAAAATCTTTTAAGTGATTTATATAAGTGTGAAAAAACAGATCAAACCTCCATATTACTTTTGCAAAATTGAAGTGTGGAACTTCAAGGCTCCATTCTGGAGTAGTTGTCTTTCCATTTCTTCATCATTGTACTCCTAAAAATTCATTATGAAATCGCATAATAAAGTTATAACCCTGCTCACCTAAGATTTAGGTCTTAACATTTTTTGAGGGGTTACTCAAAAATGCTTTTAGAGCAACATTAGAGAAAACGCTGTCAGTTCTAGGTGATGTGGTTGGCTGGAGACAATACACGTTTAACAGCAGAAATGCAGCTCACCTGGCATTTGCTCTCACCATGTCATTAGCTGGGGTCCTGCTCTCAGGAATGAAAGTAAAGCTTCACTGGTCTTCTGAAGGACTTTTTAGGAACTGGGGAAACATATTAACCAAAAAAGATGTGGAATGTGTTAATCACTTTATGGCTGAAAACTGAGCCAAACCCTGAGACTGAATGTTGGTGATTCTGCTCAGGAAATCCTGGGCTAGATTGCCCTCAAGCACTTGAGCTCTCTAGATCTGCTCTGGACGAAGATAGAGAGAGGCTGCGATGCTGAATATGGCAAGGAGGCAGCCGTGCCTTTCTGTGTTAATGCATGGCACTATATCCATGGTTAGAAGGGCAAATGTAAGTGACAAGATTGGTGTTTGGCTTCTTGAGGATTTCTGCCAGGGTACTGACCAAATTCACCAAACATCTTTCCCCACCTCATCCCTATTTGCTTCTATGCAAAGATTCAGTACTTCGACCAAAGTACAAGGTTTGAAAACACAAATTCTAGGAGCTTAGTAGTTCTCTCTTCTCTAAAAAATTCTCCCCAGAAAAATCAACAGTCACCCACATAGGAAAAATTCCCCTTAAAAAACTCACAGTACTCCCTTCTTCATGATTTTGTGTACTGCCTCCTAATTTAAGAGCTTGGCAGTGGTAATAATGATGAATTATTTTTTTAACTGTACAAAGTTTCAGTGAGACTGCTGAACAATGCCAAAGGCAGAATTCATTCGGAGCAATTAAATAGTAAAGTTTAATATGTTGAAAATGAGTTTTAAATTGATTAAGGTTTATAAACAACACTAGCTCAGTTTTCAGTTTTTGCAAGTTTGTTTTTAGTTGTTCCTTATGAAAATTAATCTATTTTCTCACATGCCATTTTTTCTGGTACCTTTTATAGGTTGGCTTGATTGCTGTCAATTCATTTCTTTAATGTAAGCAATTAAATGGTTGATCGTTTTGCTGGCTTTCAGTTATCTTCCTGCCTGACAATTGCTCCAGCTGTAACTAATTTTCTTCCTTTATGTTCATAATCCCAGTCACATCAGCTGTGTCTTGGAGACAATGGAAATGTCAGATGTTAGCTGAGGTGAAGGAGAGGGAGTCAGAGGAGAGGCATTGGTTGGAGATCTGATCGCTTGGTTTTCCTGCTCCTTTTTGCTGATATAAACTGAGACATGATCCCTAGGGTAAAGGCTGAGACAGTGAGATGACTTCTCAGTTGTTAGATGAGGTGACACCTCAGTTACAGTCATATGGAGCAGACCACCACTCCTTGGTCTGTGTTTATAGTGAGATTGTCTGGGGTACCTAATGTACACAGGGATATGGGGCTTATGATAATTTGGGCTCAGGGCCTACTGAAGTTTTTCTGGATAACATGAATGTACAAGAGCTTTGAGGGAATAAGAATACCATGTCTAAGACCTCAAACCTGGCATGAGGTCTGAATTGACAGTCCTGCTTCACGTTGGCATAGAATGATAGGAAGTTTTATGTTGGAAAGGACCTTTAAAGGTTAACTAGTCCCACCCCCTGGAGTTAAACAGTAAAATCTTTAACTAAATCTGGTTGCTCAAAACCCTTTGCAACCTGGTCTTGACTGTTTCCAAGGATGGAGCTTCTACCATCTCTCTGGGAAACCTGTTCCAGCATTTCTCCATCCTTTAGGCTGCACCGTTTTATAATTTACATCTCACCTCATGGCTGCAAACACTGTGACATGTGGCTGCTTCCAGAAGCAGGTAAAAAAAGTAAATTAGAGGTGTAAAGACACTCACAAGAAGGATGTTGCGGCTCTGGAGTGAGTCCAGAGAAGAGCAACTATGCTGGTGAAGGGGCTGGAGAACAGGCCTTATGAGGAGCAGCTGAGAGAGCTGGGGTTGTTTAGCCTGGAGAAGAGGAGGCTGAGGGGAGACCTCATTGCTCTCTACAACTACCTGAAAGGAGGTTGTGGAGAGGAGGGTGCTGGCCTCTTCTCCCAAGTGACAGGGAATCCTGCCATCAATTGCCCCATACAGAAACCATTTTTAAAGAATCCCTAAAGAATGATTTAGCTCTAAAAATGGTTGTGAAGTCTCTCTAGAGGATTTTCACAGCTGAACTGATCACCCTTACGTCCCACCTGTAGAGCAGAAAACTTATTAAACAGTGGGAGCAAAACGTGAGCAACTGGACTTGGACCACGGGGATTGCTGTAGACAATTTGTGATGGTGTTTCACAGGTGGAAGCATGCCATTAATGACATTTCTCACTATAACATGGACCATGGGAAAGATCTGCTAGCAGTCAGGGGGAATCTTCACGTAGAATGCAGAAAAATCATTTGTCTGTGCTTTACCAACAAATAGAGAATAAGGAAATCTGGGTTGCTTTTCTGCTAAGGGTTTTTGTATAACAGAACAAATATTGTCAGTGCCATTGAGGATGCTACATTTGCTAAAGATTAACAGAAAAAGGATATCATGTTCCTAGATGATGATCATAGAATCGTAGAATAATTAAGGCTGAAAAAGTCCTGTAAGATCATCGAGTCCAACCTTTAACCTAACACAACAAAGCCCACCACTAAACCGTGTCCCTAAATGCCACATCTACACATCTTTCTAATACCTCTGGGGATGATGACTCAATTACTTCCTTAGGCAGCCTGTTCCAGTGCTTGAAAACCTTTCAGTGAAGAAATTTTTCCTAATACTCTGTCTATACCCCCTCTTGCACAACTTGAGTCCATTTCCTCTCGTCCTATCACTTGTTACTTGGGAGAAGAGACTGATACCTGCCTCACTATAACCACCTTTCAGGTAGTTGTAAAGAGCGATAAGGTCTCCCCTCAGCCTCCTTTTCTCCAGACTGAATAAACCCAGATCCCTCAGTTGCTCCTCATAACACTTGCACTCGAGATCCTTCACCAGCTCTGCTGCCCTTCTCTGGACACACTCCAGCACTGCAATGTCTTTCTTCTAGTGACGGGCCCAAAACTGAACACAGGATTCAAGGTGAGGTCTCACTAATGTTGAGTACAGGGGGACGATCCCTTTCCTAGTCCTGCTGGCCACACATTTTCTCTTGCAAGACAGGATGCTGCTGGCCTCCTTGGCTGCCTGGGCACATTATTGGCTCATATTTAGACCAGCACCCCCAGGTCTTTTTCCACAGGCCAGCCTCTCTTCCCTAGACCTGCAGCCTTGTATGGAATCATTGTGACCCAAGTGCAAGACACAGTACTGAGCTATTTGTTATCATCATTGCTAACAATGACCTACACCTAATTTATTCCATGGCACAGTCCAACTGATGCTTTAAACTCCAATAGAGGTTTTTTTACAAAATAAACCTCAATTTCAGAGCTCATTCAGCAAATTTTGCTGGAAGTATTTATTAGTTCCTATTGAACACTTGAAAAAACTAAGTAGTATGGACCAATTTCTCATTTTGGTCATGGTGATAGATACATATATATTTCCATCCCATTGCTGGCTATATATGCAATGCATCTAGTGCTCATTCATATCAGTAATATATTTATACACGCATTACTATTCCAATAATACAACATATAAGTCATTCCAGGTTATTATTAGTGGATCCAGAAATTCAATACCTCATTTAGGTCCTTTGAGATTTCCAGCTATAAATCTCTGAGTTCTTTGACATGAACTTCTGCTATTTATTTCCCCCAGGAGAAATTAACTGGGAATATTTTGGCCCAGACAAGCCTAAAATGCATTCTTCCCATTTTAAAGATAACTGTAAAAGCTTGTTGGAGAAGTTCTGATGTCCTTACTGCAAGGGAGATGCCTATTCTTATCAGATGTTGTGGAGCTCTAATGATATCTGTATTTGCATAACAAGAACAAAAATGTATACTATATCACTGAAGAAATCTAGGTACTTCCTATCTCTGAATTCTCTTAGGGAAATCACAGAAGAGTCCTTTACCCATCACTGATTTTCCTTCAGCAGCCTTTGCAGTCAGTGTTGGCACAGGGAGGTTGATTTTTTACATACACCAGACCACCACGTAATAGGAGATGTATGTCAGCAGGGTCCTGATACACATCACTAGTCTTGTTGTAATCCAGGAATCTTTAAATTGTCACTCTCTAATGGAACAAGAAATAGGTATTCTAAATTCATAAAGATTTATAAACACTCACTGCTGCCGTCTGACAGATATATGCATCACCTGCAGTTTTCTCTTTCTACACCTCTCTCCTATAAATATTAGGAAAATGATGTTCTTGCATCCTTACTGCAGGGGTGAGAAATCTTAAGAAGGTCAAGTTAGAGAGTTCAGGTAGAGTGTATGACTAAAAGGGAACTGCAAAGGAAGAACAAGACACGTACATTGTCTTGTCTTGTTTTTCCTTTGCAGTTCCCTTTTAGTCATGGGTAAACTGAGGGATGATATCTCTCTGCACTTCTGTAAATCCTTTGACAAAGCCCCCCCAGCATTATGCTCTCTAAATTGGAGAGATATGGATTTGATGGGTGGACAGTACGGTGGATAAGAAACTGGTTGGATGGTGCTGTTCAGAGAGTCGTGGGAAATAGCTAAATCCAGATGGAGAACCATGACAAGTGGTATCCCTCAGAGTTCCGTACTGGGACCAGTCATGTTTAATATCATCATCAATGATATTGACAGTGAGATTGTGTGCACCCTCAGCTAGTTTGCAGATGACACCAAGCTGAGTGGTACAGTTGCCACACCAGAAGGACAGGATGTCATCCAGAGGGACCTGGAGAGACTGGAGAAGCGGGCCTGTGTGAACCTCATGAGGTTCAACAAGGCCAAGTACAAGGTCCTACACCTAGGTTGGGGCAATCTCCAATTTCAGTACATGATGGGGGATGATGTCATTGAGAACTGCCTTGCAAAGAAAGACTTAGGGATGCTGGTTGACTAGAAGCTTGACACAAGCCGACAATGTGCGCTTGCAGCCCAGAAGGCCAACTGTGTCATGGGCTGCATCAAAAGAAGCAGGACCAGTAGGTCGAGGGAGGTGGTTCTGGCCCTCTATTTCTTTCTCGTGAGACCTCATTTGGAGTATTGTGTCCAGTTCTGGAATCCTCAAGATAAGAAGGATATGGAACTGTTGGAGTGGGGCCAAAGGTGGGCTACAAAGATGATCAGAGAGCTAGATGATCTCAGCTTCCAATATGAGGACAGGCAGAGAGAGTTGTGCTTGTTCAGAGAAAAGAAGGCTCTGAGGAGATCTTACAGCAATCTTCCAGTACCTATAAGAAAGAAAGGGACAGACTGTTTAAAAAGGCTTTTGTGATAGGACTAGGGACAATGGGTATAAACTGCAGAGGGGCAGATTTAGACTAGACATAAGGAGGAATTTCTTCACCATGAGAGGTTGCTCAGTGAGGTTGCGGATGCCCAATCCATGGAGGTGTTCAAGACCAGGTTGGGTGGGGCCTTGGGCAGTCTGATCTAGTAGGACGTGTCCCTGCCCATGGCAGGGGGTGTGGAGACAGATGATCTTTAAGGTCCTTTCCAACCCAAACTGTTCCACGATTCTATGAAATTGATAAATCATGAGAAAAAAATTCATAGGAGTTTTCACTGTGGATGACTTACTTGCCTTGTGTTTGACAGGCTAGTCCCTGGGTGCCTTTTTTTCTTGTGCAGAGTTGCTGTTGTGTGGCATTGGAATGGTGAACAACATTCTGGTTTTGAATAGTCAGTATGAGAAAAAAGTATTGTCAGAAAACCATTTTTCTTCCTCATGTAAGAAGCTGACATTTCATTACAGAAAGCAATACCCTCTGCCCACACACAAGGAATATGTAAACCTCTTAAAACTGTATTTTGGGATATTGGCTGCAAAGAAGAAAGTTAGTGTTCTCTTCTGAAACTGGGAAGTATTCCCACAGAATTTCATTATTATCATGAATCAAGTTCTGCATAATCCACAACTGAAGAGACTATTTTACCATTAGAATTCATCCTAAGCCCTATATTGACTCCACTTATCTGCGTGTGACTAAAATGGCATCAAAGTTTGATTTGACAAATGGAAAATCCATCATTTCCTATGGGAAATGTGCTACAAGTCTAATCTTCAGCCTTGCAAAAGATGACAAGTAACTTATAACACAAAATGGGTGGTTTTAGCTTCCAGACATTGGGTTTTGATCTGCATTCCTTCTCAAATTGAAGAGCCTTATTGCATGTAATATTTCCCCTGCATGAATTGTCTTATTTTCTGTGATCAAAATACTTTTGATTCCTATTTTTTTGATAAGCTAGAAGTACCTGATGCCCTTTTGTTTCTCATGTTGAAGTTTCTTCCATCCCTCAGACCTGTCTCTTTCTCTGTACAGAGTGTTAAATTATGCATCTGGACAGATGTGCAAATGAAATCACCTCCTAGGATATGTATCTAGGCATTGCAGGGCATCATTGTCCTGAGAGCCCATGCAGGTCTGCTGATACCATGGGTACAGGGCTCATGTTCACTAGACAAGAATTCCTTCCTTTCTGGGCATACAACTGTGTTTGGCTGTATGGGAAGATGTGTCGTTTGCACAGTTCTGTCTTAGCCAGTGATTCTAATTGCTCTGAGTCCAGAGCTAAATACATCTTTCACATGGATAGGGAAGGGGGCTACATCCAGTTGTATTCAGCAAATTTCTCTACACAGGCATTAGTTAATGGGTCACGGAAGAAATACAATCTCTTCCAGCCTCTCCATTAATCCTGCTCCTGTCTTTTCATAATCCACCAAGCATGGTATTGTCTACAAACAATAGCAACAATGATGGATTTTGATGTTTATTACGTGATCATTGTTTTGGGTATGAAAGTAGGTCTGGCTAAAGGCTGCTCGTGACTTGCTGTTGGTCTTGAGATCCCTCAGTGTAGTCTGTCTTCAGTTTATGTGGCTAAAGTGCACTGGGATAGTCTTGCCCAGATATTAGGCTTTGTGGTACTGAATGCCTCATGCCAATACTATTTTTCCAGATTTGTGCTTTTGTGAAGGATATGTAGACCTGAACAAGGCCATACACTCATTATTAAATTAACAAGTGTATATGTTGCTTGGGTAACACCACTGTGAAGCAGGTGAGTATTCTTTCTTCTATAGTATAGGTCAGGAAACAGGGACATTCACTAAAGGAGACACCATCTCCTAGGTAGGCTGAGTTGATAAGGAAGTTTGGGTTTCTTAATTTTGACATTGAACCTACTTATAATTCCAACCACTCTCCTTCTGGAAAACAAATTGAGAAAAGGGGTTTTATAAACCAGCTCTGCCAGAAAGAACAACATCATCATGTGTCAAACAATGAGATTCTTCTAGCAAGATCTTGATTTCCAACTTGATTTCTTGGATTTGATAGAGGTAAGACCACGAGTGGAAATACTTGCAGAAGAGAAAAAGAAAGGGATTTGTAATGTGTTTGTGCAATGATCACCATTTATTTAATCCTATCCCAAACAAAAGGAAATAGATGTACTGAGGTTCTCATAGTATGTGTGTTTAGTGTATACATATCATTCCAAAATACTTACGTTGTGTAAATAAAAGAAAACACACAGTGGCAATGCAAGGTGGTCGATAAGAGATTATGTTAAGCAAGTAAGCATTTGTGAAATCCTTTTTTGACTGACGATCCCGAGTATAGCTGTGGATAGCTCCAGCAAATTGTGCTCAGTTTTAGCCTCTTGCGATTAAATTGGGTAAATTATAAGCTACAAGTAATTTGTAATTTTAAATTAGTACAAGACTCATGACATTTCTCCTTGGGACTCTTCCAGTGAGTGATTCCCTGCCATCTTCTACACATTTAAATAGGTAACGCTGCTTTGGTCAAAATCTATCAATCAGTTACCTGTTCCTACTAATTCCTTAGAAGCCAAAAATGCGATAGGAAAGGAGGGTAAAGGCCAAGTTTTGCTGGCATATCTTCATATTTTCTGAGTTGTTGTTAATTCAGTTTAATTCTGGTTTTCCCTGGAGAGTTGTGAGAACTGACTCCTCTGGACTGAAGAAAATTATTATTAGATCTAAAAACTGAAAAGCTGGGTGGAAGTTTTAGAATGTTTTGATGTGTTACTATCAGTTAGCATGTTCTCTCTGCTACCTGCCAGTTTGGTTTTTGGTGTGTGGAAATGAGAAGGAAAGCAAACTGAAAGAATGATGAAACCACGGACAAACTTGCCAGCTTCCTCCAGCAGGGATGACCTCCTGTCCCATGGCTCCTTCCCCTGCCAGTACAGAGTTTGTATTCAGACTGGAGTAGAACAAGCTTTATCTCCTCTGCTTCGGATGTTTATTTCTCAACATACTGTAGTATGTGAAGAGATTAACAGGGTGAAAGACAGCCAAAGAGCAAAGCTAATGTCTCTGGCTCTCCTCAGAAAGCAAACTCATTACCAGGAGGCAAAGTCCAGTATTATTCTCTCTCAACTGAGATAATATTTATATATTTTTTTCTATACAGAGCATTGCAGAAGCCTTACATAATAATTGCATCTTTCTCCTGATTGGTGGGAAATCTGAGTTTGAATCCTTGAGCAAAATGATAAGGTAAGTGCATCTGTACGCAGTTCTCCCTCTGCCCTTAAAAGCTGAATGAAAAGCTTGAGTGGGACCAGAGAAGGGCCAAAAAGACGATCAGGGGACTACAGCACCAGCACCTCCCATATGATTATAAAGAGTTGGGCTTTTTTATCCTAGAGAAAAGGCTCCAAGGACACCTTGTAGCAGCCTTCCAGTACTTAAAGGGGGCCTACAGGAAAGCTGTGGAGTGCTCTTTATTAGGGAGTGCAGGTATAGGATAACAGTGAAGAGCTTTAAGCTGAAAAAGAGGAGATTTAGATAAGATATTAGGAAGACATTTTTTAGTGTGAAAGTGGTGAGGCACCGGATGAGGTTGCCCAGAGAAGCTATGGAAGCCCCACCCATGGAGGTGTTCAAGGCCAGGTTGGATGGGGCTTTGTGCAACTTGATCCAGTGGAAGGTGTCCCTGCTCATGGTAGAGGGGTTGGAATGTGATGATCTTTAGTGTCCTTTCTGACTCAAACATTTCTGTGATTCTACTGCTCAACAAATGTGATTATTTTCACTGAAACATCTATGGAACGGGAAATTACTCAAAAGAGAGAGGAAAAATAAAAAGATTACCTAGTCTGTATTTCTAATATTTATAAGTATCTTTTGATCATGAATAGGAACAAAGCAGTCAAGTGCCAGGAGACATTATTTAATCAGGTAGTGCAGGAAACTGAGCTGTCAGACAAGGATACCTCTTGGGCATCACCATACTCCAAGCAGGGTTAGGTCAGAAAAATTGTTCATATAATTCATGCTCTGCTTTGGTGAATACAGTGCCTTATTCTAAACATGACTTACTTTAATGTCTTCATTATTTAATTGTTTTCAGTCTTTGCACAATTTTCAGTTTTAGCAACATTGTTTTTCTATTTACCTCCAGATTGCTGATGAGAATATTAAAAACTTACTGGGTTCATACTGATCCCTGCCAAAATGAATGGGGGAAAGGTATGGTGTTTTTTGATCTTCGTCTTTACTACCCAAATATATTTTAATAGGCACATATTACAACTATTTACCCTTGAATTAAGTCTGTTTTCTATATAATGGTACTCGGTGAATGATCTCCCTGTCTTTATATTGACCCATAAGCTTTCTCATCTATGTTCTCCCCCATCCTATTGAGGAAAGAGACTGAGAGATGGGCTGGAGGGATGGATAGCGGCTGGGAAAGTCTAACCAAACAGTTTCCCATGCCATGGCACTCTACTTCTGTGATCCTCTTATGGTTCAAAACCAGGACAGAAATGAGTGTTCTACTTGCTTCACAAGAGCATGGAGACAAGAAGTGAGCTCCAATTTAAAGGAAAGCAAGGGACAAGTTCTTGGACAAACAACTTCCCTCTGGAGTTCATTACCACCAGCAACTCAATTCTGGCTCAGCAAGCTGAGTTCCTGGGGCCTGAAGCATCCTTGCATGGTGGTCCATGTCCTTCTTTCCTCCCACAAGCCTATCATGTTGGAGGCAAAGCCTGGCAAGAGAGCTTCTGAGCTTGCCCGTGCCCTTCCATCCTCCTCTGCTTGTGTCTTCTGAGCACAGAAGGGCAGAAGAGAACCAAGCTGGTGATAGATATATCTGGGAGGTGTTTCTCCCTATCCTTACACTGAGGCCACTGAAAGCACAACGACCACACGCAGACAGCTTGTTCCAGCTATGGAATCACAACCATGGTGAGTGGGTAATTCCTGCTGGGCACCAGCCATGCCTGTTGGGTGCAGGAATTGTCACATTTTTTGATAGATCCCTGATGGGATAATGCACGGCCAAGTGGGTACAGCTTGGTACAACTGACAAATAGAACATTTCATCTCCTGATTTATTATTATATGAATGAATGTTGAAGTTCTTGTGTTCTGCATCTCTTTCAGAAACTTGTGAGAACAAAATAACCACCAGTTTGCCGTGTAACTTAATAAAATATCTCACAGGAAGAAAACCAAATTTATTTAAAACACAACTAATTTCAGTTTCTCAAAAGCACTGAGATGCTTTTAAACAGTCTGCACAGCATTCAGGAACAAATACACCTATATCCAGGAGTCTGTCTGGGATTGCTTACAGTGATGTGGAGAGCAAGTAAATCAGTTTTTGAGAACCTCCCCACACTCCCTGGGTTCTCTTTGGGCATATGCTGGTGTTTTCGGATGCATTTCATCCTGCTATTAGGGATCTGACAGTAATTAATCTATTTATGCTGCCCCACTTCTGTGAATCATCAATATTCAGCTACTGCCTCTGTTTCAGAGCTTGCTGTCAGGAGAAATTGCAGGTAGTGGTGTGCTAGGATCTCAATGACCTGCTTCTTCTGTAGGTGTCATCAGCACGTGCCATTTTGCAGCCATTCTTCTTGTGTTTTGCACGTGTGCATTCTCATTGAGTCTACATTAAAATCAATATAAACATTTTTTCCTACACTTTATTACAGCCCTAGATGATTCCTGGGATTCCATTTTCTAATACATTGTAGGCACATTGGTAAATACTGTCAAAACCATGATCACTATCTTTATGTTTCTTAATATTACATCACACAGTCTCCCAGGTTGTTGGTATTGCCCCTAGTACTTCAGCAATATATTATTACACTGAAGTTTCCTCCTTCCTGGCTCAGGACTACAAAGGAATATTACAGTTTACTTCCTTCTGCAAAATGATTTTTTCTATAAATACTAATCTGATCTAATCTTCATATTCACTCTATTTTATTAGATTCTAGTGAGTGTTAGAATGTGCCTTGCTGCTTTCTTATCCTCCTTTATTCATTTTATATTATCCCTATTTATCCAAGACAAACCAAAAAAGTTTGAGGAAAGAGAAGAGTCACTTGCTGATGGCAGGACAGATAAAACAAATCTTTTGAGTAATAGGAGAAAAGTATTGCCTTCGCTTTTAAATAATATTCTAAATGCGCTTTCTGCAAGTGGTTGTAATAGTCTTTCACTGACTGACTGCATACTTATCAAGGGCTACCACACAGCCTAATCAGAGCTTTATTTGTTGTATTAGAGATTTCAGCTGACATCCAACAGAGATCTTGATCCAAATTCTCTGTTCAGCTTACATAGCTGGGAACGGCAGCTGACCCTGTCTTGAGATTAACAGCACAGTGCTCAAGACTAATAATTAATATGAACTCATTCCCAGAAATCCCAGTTATGAGAACGTCAAGGTGGTCAAAGAAAAAGTGAGCAGTGCAAGAATGAGGCAGACTTTTTCAATAAATTCATATTAATAAGAAGAAACATGGCTCGCAATATAGTTTCTGATTCACAAGCCTGTTGATTGGTTCCTGTTGTCTTTTCAGAAATTCCTTAGGGTCTTTCCCTTATCATTCCCATGAATGTGTTTCTTTGAAGTTGGAATGTTCTAGTTTTGCATATTCCTGGCAGTGTTGTATCTTGCAGCACTGTTCAGTGCCCAAAGTCTGCATGGTCATCTTACTGGGCAGGCTGGATGTGAGGTCTCTCTGTGTGGCTTTAACATTGACCTCTCCTATTGCACATGGTACGGGTGACACAAAGTACCTGGTGGCCTCACTGGACATGTCCATAGCCCTCGGGCACATTCCATTGTTTTCATGTGCCTGACTTGCCTAATGAACTTCTGCCATCTCAAACATACTGAATGCTTATCCACCAGCTTTATGAAGTCAGGGGCTCCAAAAATGCCTTTTACTGTTATTACTTTAGATTTATATTTAATATTCAGTTATTAATTCCTTAATTTTCTGTTAAAGAATGTTTTAGATATACAAACTTATATGGACACACACACACAAAATTCATGTACATTTATATATGCATATTCACACAGTATATATACATATGTAAATGTATGTATGTAAAGTGAATTTTGTATAAATATTAATGCATATTTATACTTTCTGTCTATATTTACATATAGAAGGAGAAATTGATATTTCTCTAAAAATGTACATATTTATATATATTAACACTCTATGGTCCAAAAGAAGTGGGCAGCCAATCAGGGGTGCTCTTAGATCACATGGGTACCTGTCATATATTGTCTTGGATTAAAGGTGCCCTTATATGAGTGATATTGAAAAAAAGGAGGAAATATGGAAAGGACAGTTGCAAATATAGGTAGAGGCCTTAAAAGTAAAACACAGCATGATGCCAGAGTCCTTGAAGTTATGTATACAAATCATCAAAGTTCAATTAGAGAGCACTAAAAAAGTGCAGCCTTGACAGCTAGGTAGCAACAGTTTAGGGTTTTCATGTATTTTTACAGAATTGGGTAACAACTGATTACAAATGCACATGACTGGCAGCACAGGCAAGAACATCTGTAGATTGCATATAATCATTGAATCATAAAATGTCCTGAGTTGGACGAGACCCACTAGGATCATTGAGACCAACTTCTGTCCCTGCATAGGGCAATCCCCAGATTCATGTCATGTGTCTGAGGGCATTATCCAAATTGTTCTGGAGTATTGTCAGGCCATTTGCACCTTGAATACTGTGTTCAGTTCTTGGCCCCTCACCACAAGAGGGATGTTGAGGCTCTGGAGCGAGTCCAGAGAAGAGCAAAGGAGCTGGTGAAGTGGCTGGAGAACAAGTCTTACGAGATGTGGCTGAGGGAACTGAGGTTATTTAGCCTTGAGAAGAGGAGGCTGAGGGGAGACATTATTTCTCTCTATAACTACCTGAAAGGAGGTTGTGGAAAGGAGGGTGCTGGCCTCTTCTCCCAAGTGACAGGGGACAGGACAAGGAGGAAATGGCCTCAAGCTCCACCAAGGGAGGTTCTTCCAGTTCCAACCCCTCTGCTGTAGACAGGGACACTTTCCACTGGATCAAATTGCTCAAAGCTTCATCCAACCTGACTTTGAACACCTCCAGGGAGGGGACATCCACGACTTCTCTGGTCAACCTGTGAGAGTGTCTCACCACACTCACAATAAACAATTTCTTCCTGATATCTCATCTAAATCTCCCCTCTTTCAGCTTAAACATGAAAGTGTTTATGCACGCTTCTTTCTAAACACATATTCGATATACCTCAAGAAACGTTGGGCATGAGCTGGAAATTTTCTTCAGGATTTCATATCTTTCTTTTGCCTGTGTGAAAACAGGTTTTTAGCAGGGTTGGTGGAAGAAAATACAGGCATGAAGCCAACAGTAAAGGGTGATCAGGGAATTTTTTAGGGAACGTAAGACCTCCAGTTATAATTGGACATCTAAATTGTGCACTATTATGTATAACTGTAGTTTGGCAGTACTTTTAATTCTATTAATTTGGCCCATCAAAGAAAGCAGAATAAAATACGCATGAGCCTACTTTTTTTCACCTGGTCTTTGTGTATCCATCAAATGGTTTAAAGTAGCCTGAGAGTCATTTCATTTTATGACCATTTATGACCTTTAAGTTAGGTCAAGTCAAGTGTGGAGAATTAATAATAATAATTAGTTAACAAAAACAAAGGCTGGCTGTTTTGTTTATTTGTGTATCCTCTCTAGGCACTTGAATTCCCCAGCCTCTGTCCTCCTCTTGTGTATGGCATTTTGAAAGGCAATGACAGATTGTAAATTCAACCCAAGGTTGCTGAACCATTCAGTAGAGTCAAGGGAGTCCTGATGAATTTCTTTCATGAATCCTGCATAAGCATGTATTATATAGCCATTAACAATGTGAGTGGTAGTCTGAAGTTTGTTGCAGTTGTGATATGATCAATCATCTTACCTCTGTGTATACAGAAATTCTCAGCACCTCCTGTGAGCTACTTAGATGCATTTGTACACCATCTACTATCCTTGAGGTTAGACAAATCCTGGCCATATGTTTGTGATGCTGACAATCAGCTTCAGTAGTTGTAATATGTGAATATAGGTGAACAAGTCTGCTTGAGATATTGTAGGGTATCTGAGACAGCCAGGCATGGCAACTAGAGATTCTTTCATATTGTTATGAAGTGGTACGTCTTCATCATCCTTGACAGTCTAGCATTTCCCTAAAGAAATTGATTTAGAGTACCAGAAACTGGAATAGAAAAACTTCAGGTAACCTACACAGGGACTGAAGAACATGGCTTTGTACTTTTTTTTTCTGAATTTGAGTCCTGCAGTTCTGGTGGAAAGGTAGACTCCTCTCTCTGTTCCTAATGGGATTATACAAAGTGACTTTGCACAGAAGTCTCTAGCCCCTCAGTTTAACACCTACTTCCATTCACTGTGCAAACTAACATGTGCCAGGATATATTTGCCAATCCAGAATAAAGTTTTACAGGGCAAAGCTGCAGCCAAGTCTGCATGAACCAGGCTGGACTGTCAGAAGGTAGCAGTCCAGCCTGTTTTGCTGAATTTATAGGTAACAATGATCCAGTTTGGAATGTAATAGCTCTGCCTTCAACACATTGCCTATTGTTAGAGAGACTGAGGCACAAAATAAACAGTCTTGGGCAGATCACAACATTATCTTTGTTGGACTCCTTCACTACTGGTATTTTCATGGAGACAAAGGTGGAAAAGGTTGATTTGTTGACCTGCAGTGATATAGAGTTCAAATGCCACCTAAGGCAACATAGACTCTGTATCAGCATATTTTCATGGGAAATACTGTACTCCTTATAATGGGAAGATTTAATGATGGACAGATTATGGTGTGGAAAACATCTTTGGAACCTGTGAGAGTGATTTATAGATACACATGTCTTAAGGGAGCTTTTAAGATTATCTGGTCTGCTTTTCTTCAGTGTTTACTGAAGGCTGCTTAATTTTTAGGTAAGAATGGTTGCTTAGAAGTATTTATTCCTTCCCTAGAGCTTTTCCTTATTTACAATAAGCTTTGGATTTAGAATCAAAGAATGGTTGCAGTATTTTCCTGTTTCCAGTCACTGGCAATGTCACCTGACTGCCACGAGATTTCAAATATCAATCTGCTGCCTCATTCAACACAAAAGGTCCAGAGGAGCGGTATTAGGAAACATGTGCCTTGGCCTAATATCTTGTTGCAGCTGTTGATGTGGTAAGAAAGCAGAGAGCAGTTCCAGCTATGGAGTTCAGGATGTGAGGATGCCACCTAGAAATACAAACCAAAGAAGAGTGCTGGGAGAAACACTTCATTATTAACTATGCACAACAGACCAGTGGGGGAGATTATTCTTGCAAGTTGGTTTTTTTCATTTTCCTTTTTCCATACTTCTTTTGTATGTTTATTATTTGCTAGAAGGCAGAATGACTTTCAAATCATTTGTGCAATCTGAAAGCTTCCCAGGCAGATGAAATACCTCCTACATGGAGTTTTCCATGTACACACCTTCAGAACATCAATCTTCCTTCACCTGAAACCAGAGTAGAGTATTTTAACTGGATGTCTTTATCAAATCTCTGCTGACAGCCTGTCAAAGCATTGCTGGGAAATGACTCACTTGCAAATAGCTTTCCTACCTTTCTCTTTCCCCCTCACTCTTTCTTTTGCTCTCTTTCTCTCTCTGTCTCTTTAAACTGCATGATATGAATAGGTCTTGAAGAAGAGGAATTTGAAAAGTACATTTCATGTAAATCAAGGGTAGGATGCTGCCAGGGCTCAAATATCCTACAGAGAAGGTACATCCAAGCTGATTTTTGCATAGCTGTGAGTGTGAATGTCAGAGTTCTTCAAATCAATGACCTATCCTGACTGCTGCTGTATTTGTGATAATGACTGTTTATGTCACTGACAATTTCCACTGCAGTTCCTAGGAGGAAAGTTTCTTTCCAGTCCTGAGTATATTGTTTTAGGCCATTTCTATTGAAATTTCCCCTTATTTTGCATCAGAGGTCAAGAGCAAGCTAGTTTTTATTAAACACACTTCCATAGAATGCATATTCTGTATCATTGGAGAAGGGTTACTGCTTCCTGTAAGGGACATCCCCTCTGACTTCTTCTGTGTTCCTCCCTACCCTTTTGCTCACGTCCTGAAATCGCGTTGGAGGAGATCTTATACAAGGTATCTCAAAACTAAGGCAAATTATCTGACAACACTCTACTCTCTCAGATCTTTTCTGCTACTAAGTGGTGTAAGATTTCACTGATCTTTTCTCTCTCATACATCTACACTCTGTAAATTGAGTTAAAATGATTTGGAGAAGCATAAACTGGTCTGGCACCACTCTCATGAATATCATATTAGCCTAAAGACTGTTTGAACCCAAGGCCTTTGTGGATGCAGTTACTTAGTTTCAGTGTTTCTGAATTTGTTATATTGAAGTTAATCAGAAAGAACAATGCAAGGAATCGAGAATAACCAATATTTGTTATCTCCATGCAGAGATAAGAATGCTTCCAGTGATGCAGCTCCCAGTAATTTCATCCTTCTTATGCACATAGACAGAACTGTGCTATACTTAAAGTAATTAACTGAAGTGTCCAGAGATGAAGTAAAAATATATTAGCTTATATATCTAGTGACTTTCTTGCTTTATAACTAGTTTTAATTGGCAAGGGTTAGCTTTAGCCTTAGGAGGTGAGATTTTCTCTGTAGCCTGCAGAGGAGGAAAAGGCAATTCAGAGCAAAAGGCTGACAGAGGTACTGATAAATCACCCTGAAGCTCATTAGAAAGAAAGAGGGGATGAAAGTTGATAAACATAGCAGAAACTCATGGCTCCTTGTAAAATCATAACGCATCTTATAAGAATTTAAGCTTTTACAGGACCTGAGTGTTTCTGTTCTGCTTTGTACTAAACAACCGATGACAGGATTATCTCCCAGAAAATCATGGAGTAGCAGAGGTGACATTAAAAGGCTGCAGGGCCACAGAAACCCATGCACCTTCTGTGCTGAAGTCATATGTTCAAGCCATATCTAGTTGCATTCTGTGATCAAATAATTAACCACAGCATATGGATACATTCAGATGTGCTAGTTAGCAAGTATGATTTCACATTCTTGGTTTCTGGGGTGTAATTCTATTACTTAAATATATATGTCATTGTCCCGGCAATACTGCATGGTAATCCAACAGTCCTATATCAGCTAATCCATCAAGATGTAGGCCTACCACAGTTTCTGGGTCATATTCTACCAGTACAGGAAAGGGGCGATCAAGAAAGCTGGGCAGGGACTTCTTCCAAAGTCAATTAGTGATAAGACTAGGGAGAGTGGCTATAAATTGGAGAGGGGCAAATTTAGGCTAGATATAAAGAAGAAATTCCTTATAATGAGGCTGTTGAAGCACTGGAACAGGTTAGACAGGCAAATTATGGATGCCCCATCCCTGAAAGTGTTCAGGGCCAGGTTGGATGGGGCTTTGGGCAGCCTGATCTAGTGGGATGTGTCCTTGCGCATGGTGAGGGGGGAAGGGTGTGGTGGAATTCAGTGATCTTTAAGGTCCCTTCCAACACAAATCATTCTATGATTCTCTGATATCTGCCTGATCCTTATGTATGCACTGGATACCTAAGACCTTCTCAAATGGTACTGGGGGGTAATGTTTAGGCAATGAGACTATACTTCAAGCATGTACCACATTCTGGACTCTGAGCTGTGAGTTTCTGAGATAGAACCATACTCTGTAAACTCACATATTGTGACCTTTGAGTTCATCTTTGTGTTTAGAGAGAGCGTTCCTAAAAACCCTACACAACCCTTACTTGTAAAGGTACTTTCCAGTTGCAGCTTCAGGCTAGAAACAACTCATCATTCAATCAGAAACAGCTATTGGTTTGTTGGACTTCTTTTCAGCAGGGAAAGCAGATTGAAAAGAAATGGTTAATTTCAGAAATCACTGAGACCAAATCTGGAGGCACAAATAATGCTAAAAACTAGGTGAGAGTTTCTCTTGAGCAAGTATAGTTACAAACGAAAGAGATGAGCTAGTGTTGAAAGTATTAAAATTAGGCTTGATTTCAATATATAATCATTCAGTTACAGATGAAGTTAAATGGGAATGACATACTGGCAATATGATCTGGTTTTGTTTTACAAGTGGTTTGAGGAAGGGGTTTTTTAACCTGAATTTTTAACTGAAAACCTAAGAATGAAGATTTCTGTCTGAAGAGGCATGAGAATGATGTCTTCAGGTAGGCAGACTGTTAAATAGTATGGTAAATGGCTTAGAGTGTTTAGAGGGGCATGCTTGATTTAATAAGGAGCTAATTCTTCAGATTTTTACAGGCTCAAGAGCAGATAATTTGTTTCTATGGTGCACCACATTCTTTGTAGGATTCATTCCACATGACTGTGCACATCACTGAGGAGGTTTTGAGTGTGTTTGACTTAATCTGTCACAACAGAGATAAGAGAGGGTGGCACTTGCAGGTTGCCTGGACATCACGGGCAACAGAGATTGGCTTGCTTCAGCTGCAGTCCTCTCTTCCCTGCCTACACTTATTCCTCTGAGGGATACAGAAGTACTAATGACATTTCCTATAAGGAAATCCTTTTCTTTTTGCTTTTTGCTTTTTGCTGACAGCATTTTGGCAAGGCAAATTATTTGCATTGATCAAGCTTCACTGAAGAAAGAAAGTAAAAAAGGGGCTTTAATTAATGTTAAAATCTTCTCTTTAGATATTTCAGAGAAAAAAATTGTATTAGTCTCTAGATGAAAAGCCAGTATGTGAGTCATTGGGTGTTGTATGCCTTTCTTTCACAGGCCTCTTCTGATCTCGCCTTCCCTGGAGGTGTTTAAAGTGCGGATGGATGAGGTGCTGAGGGGCATGGTTTAGAGATTGGTGGGAATGGTTGGACATGATGACCCAGTGGGTCTCTTCCAACCTAGTGATTCTATGATTCTATATGATCTGGGATTGTGAGTTAGCAGGTAATACATTTCTCTGATGAGAAGAATTATTTTGTAGTTCATAGAATCAGAGAACAGAATCACAGAATGTTCTGAGTTGGAAGGGACCCACAAGGATCATTGAGCCCAATTCCTTTTCCTGCATAGGACAACCCCAACACTCACACCATATGTTTGAGGGCATTTGTCCAAATGCTTATTGAATATTTTCAGGCTTGGTGCCATGACTGCTTCCATGAGGAGCCTGTTCCAGTGCTCCACCACTCACTGAGTGAAGAACCTTTTCCTAATATCCAACCTAAACGTTCCCTGTTACATCTTCCTGCCATTCCCTCAGCTCCTATCACTGATCATGAGAGAGGAGATCAGCACCTGCTTCTCCTCCTTCCCTTGTGAGGAAGTAGTAAACTGTGATGAGGTCTCCCTCAGGCTTCTCTTCTCCAGGCTGAACAGACCAAGTGACTTCAACTACTCCTCATATGGCTTTCCCACTAAGCCCTTCACCAACCTTGTAACCCCGCTCTGGACAATCTTCAGCAGCTTTATATGCTTTCTGCCTAGAATACTATTGTATTTTGAGCATGTTTAGGTTAACCTGACCTCAGAGAAAGGGTATAAAACTGTGTTGGACATTACTGTAAGTTTCTATGGCTAGGAACAGGGTTTTTTCTTTCCTAAGTAGTTAAAGATTTGTTTAAGACTTGAAGCCTGAGGGCTTCTATTCCAGCAAAACTTCTTGCTTTGCTTGTTCATCTTAAAACTTTGGCTGCTTTACTTATCCATAAAAGAAATCATTTCACTGGGGGTTGCATCTGGCTAGCTCTTACTTTAGTGGTGCCTTGTGACAGTCTGTTCCACTGTGGCAAATGGTTCATTTAGAGAGCTTTTATTCCCTATTGCTTCTTTTTATTTTGCCTTTGCTTATACCAGATTTCCTTTTACTTTCTTAATTTTATTATGAGGAAAGGTGAACAAAAGTCCCTGTCAGCTACATATCCTGTAGTGAAAGCCAGTTTATTTTGACTAGGAATATTTCTGTGCTGGAATGTGGAGGATTGGACAACTCAGCAGCTTCTACAGACAAACCTGATCACTCTTTCAAGCTGAACTATAGTACTTATTCTGCTTCTTTAAAATAGACTTGCTTCCTGCTAATCATGTTTGGCTCCCTTCAGCTGGGATTTAAGTTCAATAATTTTGTTTTCTGCAGAGCTACTCCACCATCTGCTGTATTTGTACCATGCATTTGCTGGCCTAGTGGGAGGAACTTTGGGAAGTTTATTTCACACTGCACATTTCCTGCTCTGAATAAGCAACTTTTAAGCCATGTGTTAATATGTTTACAGATACCTGCAGCTTCTTCTCCTAGTCAGCCTGCACATCAAAGCGAAGAACTGTGCTGTTTTAAACTAGTAACAGATCTTTAACTGATATGGGATATATATATATTTAAATTACAGCAATATATTTATGGGTGTTTCTGAAATTCCTAGAGATGCAATTCCATATTTTAACCCCTGGGGTACATGAAGGCCATCGTACCCGAAGTAACTTGATGTCACTTGATCCAAAACTCCTGGAATCATTAATTTCTGCAGTTGAAAAAGATTAATTTTTAGATATCGAAACCCATAAATAAAAGATTTTGTGACTGTGTTTCCTCTGCGTGCTTGGATAGCTGCCTGTTCACCCAGGTAACTTCTCTCTCTTATAGATAGGTTCACCACAGCTGACAGAATGGCAAAACTCTTGAAGATATGAATCTCCTGTAATTTTTATTAAAGTATGTAGAAGGGTAAAGAGGTTATACAGCTGTCAGAATGAGAAGACAGACTCAATGACTGTCCTTCCTAAAGTTGAGTCTGCAAGGGTAGCCCAGTCTTCACAACACATAACAAATTTGCATATGCAAATGCTTTGCTCATTCCTCTGCTTACACAACACACTGTGAAACTTCCCATTTAGAGAATTGCTGACTAGCAGTGCAGACTCTAAAGATGTAAAAACTTCAGACAGGAGATGGTAAACAAGAAGATTCACCCTCTCACCCCCATATATTTACTGTTCATTTTAACTCTCAAGATATTTAACCAAGCTTATGATTTTGTGAGAAGAAGGGGAAAACCTGATGAATTAATGTTGGATTCTGGAAATCTCTGTGATTTAACATGCAAATACAATGCTGCATTGGCACAGTTGATGGCTAAGGAAATCTAAAAATAAGACGTGTTGAGAAGAACAGGGAGTAGGATAAACATGGAATACATTTCATATGTAAGGTCACATCATTTGATCTCTGAACAAATTAAAAAATATGCAGTACTCCAAGAGTGGCTCTTCAAATTCATCTGACAATCAATCCCACGTAAGGACAAGATATTACTGCTTACTGTGAAACATAAAGCCTCTTGCTAGATGTGCACAGTTACGCTGTCTTGTCCTTCTTTTGACGGCTCTTTTCTGCCTTACAAGAGCTGTACATTGCAGCAACCACATCATGAATCAGACAGGGTTTACATGCACAAGATGCTTTCCCTAGTGGGTCCTCTTAGTAAGAAGAAAGTTGGATGAACACATTCCACTGAGCTGGAGAAAGCAGAGGAGAAAGGAGGTGATGCTAATTAACAACGGGAGCAAGTGGGGTGTGCATAAGTGCATACGTGTTTATGGCAAAATAGTAATTATCATGGCTTCCCCACCAACACCCTCAGTCCATTTTGTATGAATAGGGGCAAGGAACATTGCTTTTCTTTCAAGTATATATCCAGTTTTCTCAATTCACTGCCTGGTCCTAGCAAAAGGCTCTCTTACATGCTAGAAAATCAACAAATATTCAGCTTTGACTGACATAACAATGTTTGTTTAGGATTTTTTCGATTTTTTTCTTCCCCAACAGCTCAATTAGGGATTTATTACATTCTTCTCACTCCTCTAATGAAGCAACCAAACTGTTTGATCTTGTTAGAAAAGGGCATTCACATAAGAACCTAAGTTAGGCGAAGTCCAGTTCAGACTAACTTTGTAGCTTGTTTATTTGACTTCAGTGCTCCCCCATGAGGAACATCCATGCCAAGAGTTCACCTCTGGGTATGACAGATGCTAGCTCATGCTGGGCTTTATATCTCTAGGATTTTGGTTTATAAACTTGTGGTTTCAGTGGAAGTAAAACATTTGTAGAGAATGCTACTGGGATTAGGTTTTGGCTATTCATCCACATCTACCCTTTGGAGCTAGAGAAATATTTGTGAGTATAGCTTCAGTGAAGATTGTGAAGCATTCAGATGGTGCAGTGAAGGGAAATACACAAATAAACTGTATAGAGAGATGAACAAATTGCAATTAACAGCTGAGCCAATGAATCACCATTGTTAGAATACATTCGATTTTCTGTGTGCACAGCAATTAAAGGAAATAGCTTGCAGGTGAATATAGAGGGGATAGTTTCGGGTCTCTGCACAACAATGATGGCTGATATGATGACGATATAATGAGAACAAAATTGAGATTCAGAGTTACAGATGGCATTCCTTTCCATCACTATCTGGGACATTATTTTCTTCAAGTATCTGTACTATCTTTTTTCTGTGGTGCTTTAGAACAGAACCAGCTGTCAGTAGGACTAGATGTGTAAAATGGCCGGGGAGTATGTTAGGGGATTATGCCATCTAATTTTAGCTGCCTAAAAGCTAAGAGCCTTGTCTAAGTCAGCTGTCTAATGTCCCTGTAGATTTGATGGAAACAAAGACACTTCAAGAAGTCAAGTAATTTCATCTCCTCTCAGCACCCAACTCAAAGTATTAAGTCCTGAAAACCCTACAGAATTTCTGCTTAACTTTGGGGATTTAATATTCTCAAGCCATCTCAGTTTTGGCCAATGCTGTGTCTTGTCTGTTTCATTTCTGCTACTGGGCACATGGATAATTTCTACTGCACATCTAATCTAGTTCATTAGGATTAACAAAACAGGGATTTTTCAGCTATCTTATCTGTGGTCATTTATCTCAGAACGTACCTAAGTAAGACTTAGGTGACCAAACAGTTTTAATACTTCTTTTCTGACTTAGGGTGATGTATTTCCATTAGGTGTTGAAGACAGGTTCAAACCTTCCTTTGCTGTCTTTTAAGCCATGCTTCCCACCTTCTGTGACATGTCAGGACTCCATAACTGAGACAAAACATTTGCAAGTGCCTCAGAGGCATATTTTCCCTACAATATTTGAGGTGCAAAAGGACCAATCTGACACAAGCAACGTTACAACAGAAGGCAAATGAATGCAAGTGCTGAAACCTATTTGAGAAGAATGTCAGGTTTGCTGTAATGGCTTGTGTCTGAGGCTATGCTGAGACTTGTTACTCATCCTGTACACTCTGCGAGGAGGTCTTCTGACCTGAAGGTAAGAGGCTACAGCAGAGTTAAAATATTGCAGCACTGAATTTGTCAACTCTCAGTGTTCAAATTCCAGGGGTATTTGAGATCTGTGAGAACTTCACATACATGGATGAACTGAAAATGAACAGACTTATATTATTATCCTGTTACTATTTCCAGAGATCATATACCTTGTACCACTCTGATCAGTAGCAGACTAAGCAAAATAAGAAACTTTCTTTGTGTTTGCTACAAAGCTAACTTCTTCCCTAGTTGAGTACCTCTTCTCTCTTCTTTTTCAAGGAATGTCTCCTGTGGCCTGGTTTTGAAAAAGAATGATGTCTCACATTTGTGAACAGCTGCTGCTGTGTAAAATCCTGTGGAGATGCTGAACTCAACAGCTGTTCTGTGGTAGCTGTCTTCACCTTCTTGTGGCTGCTGCTCTCTGCTTTTCCTTTAGTCTGTTGGACTCTAACAGGTTGCTCGAGAGCTCAGAGACAGGCTGTGGAAAAGCAGGGTTTGGAGCATCTCTGTCTATTTCAATTACTGTCTGGAGCTTCATTTTGGCTCCTTCTGCCCAATGGGAGACAGTGGGTCTCAACCACATGCTGTGCAGTAACAACTGCTGTTTGAATGGTGTTTATCCCTGTACTAGCTCTTGTAGCTTAGCTAGTGGGGAGCCATATATTGGATCAGTCTGGTAAGCTGCTTTTATTTCTTTTTGTCAGATCACAGGCATCAGCTTCAGACTTTTTTTGATTCCTCATAGTGATGCCTCACAAAACATTCTTATATATGCAGCCTTTCCTGCCTCTCTCCTCATTTAATTTCCTCACCTAATTTCAGTGTGCAATTTTTGGTTCTTACCAGGGCTCTGCCTCCCTCTCCGCCCTTTTAGAGCTTTAAAACATTTTTACAGCTCAAGCCATAGCAGTAGATGGTTCTTTACTTTCATTGCAATTGTTCCAGCATGAGCCCTTTCTGAAATTTTGGAACAGCCAATTTCTCACCTCTTGTCCTCCATCCTAACAATTTAGGATGAAAAACCAGTGGCAAGCCTGAAAACAGCTTAAGTCCTACCCATGCAGTAGCACAGAGCTCACTGCGAAGCTCAGTGCAAACCCTGATGGAGGACTTCTGTCCAATTTTCATTTATGTTGCAATACTAACCCCAGAACACATGAGGTCCAACCTTTTAATCATCACTACTTGTGAAACCAAAGCAAAATGCTGTTGTATTTTCTTTTTTTTTTTTTAATCGTTATCCCATAATACAGGGATGTCAATGCATTTTGTTTCTATCTGCCTTTGCTTTCTGCCCTGCCTCTTCAGGCTGGGAACTTCTCACAGTAGGACTGTTCTTCCTGAGGAGCTAATCATGGGGAAGGCTTGAGGTAATTTTAGCTGCACTCCACTCACTTTAGGATGGTTAATGGCCTGTGCACATGGGAGACAGAAAGATTTAATAACCTGTTGAAGGCTTTACAACTTAAGGAAAAACTCAGGGCTCTAAGTTACTGTAAGCTTTATTTCTTGGGGCAGGGTGTTTGCTCTTCCTGGTCCTATTCAGTGGCCCTTCATTTCTGGTTCTGTCACACGGGGAATGACATCACCTGAATCTTCTCTTCTGGGATGATCATCTCCTCTGCACTTCCCTGGTATCCATGATAGCCACAGCAAGTCTGATCTAACTTTCTACCCTACTTTCCTGCTTCTTTTTGGGGACAATGAGCACTGTAATCTGGGAACAAATAGTTGCAATATGGAGAAGTATAATTTAATTAGAGTAAAGACCCTTCAGTGAAATACAATGTTTAAAAGCCTCAGTGAAGCAAACTGTATGCAGAGCTTCATTCCCTGACAGGCTTATCAGTCCCTAGCAGTGGGGAAATTCACCTCCATCTGACTAGCCCTTCCCTTGAAAATAGCTTTGCAGCTCCATACGGGACTTTTTAACTTCCATGTCCACAGCTATTCTTCATGTACTCAGGAGGGGTAACCACCAGGAACAAAGCTTCTCATATATTTATTTAAATCCTTTTGCACTGTATGTTGTTTCCTTCCTGGTGCTGTAGGGTCAATGGTCATATGTCATTATTTTCAGTTTAAGAATCATTCAGAAATTTAGACATTAGAAAACTCCCAGGCCAAAACCACACAGAGCTTTCTAGAATAGACACACACTTTTCAAGAGGGGCAAAACTAACCTCAAACTCATTTCACTGAGAAATTTCTTGGATGGGATAGAGAGTGCTGCAGGTAAGGGGGAAAAAGCATTCCAGAAAGAATCTCATCTCAGAGTTAACCATATTGCAGCCCCACAATACATTGTGTGGAGAGAGAAGTATTTGCTCCTCCGTCTGCTGTTTTCTGTAGCCGGAGATTGTAGTAATATTGTTATCTTAAAATAAATAGATTTACTCCAGATATGCTGATTTGCATCAAAGTAAAAGAGACCAGAGGCAAGCTCCAAGTCTCCAGCACAGGGTATAAATCATCTAAAAAATTACCTTTGTGGGTGAAAATAGGTGCTTAAGGATTTCATCCACAAGCCCAGGAAAAAGCAACGGGGGAAAATGCTGAATGTGGCAAGCTCCCTGCAGACCATTTCTAACACTAAGAGACCCTCTGAAGGAGGAACAAGCTGTCATGTAGTTATTTACTGTGCTATTTATGGAACAAACCACACAAATTTTCCTGCCATAGCAACTGGTGCAGAACTTGGTATTTGCAATGCGTACACAATTCCTATGAATCACCATTAAACTAATCATCTTTGTGACCAGTGGACTCTAGCAAGTGACTCATTAAGAGAACCGCTGGCAAATAATTAGCACACATACTTGTTTATATGCCTGTGTCTTCACAGAAGTCTTGTTCTTGTTGTAGTTTGGTTTAACTCCAGGGGAATTTTGCTTTCAGTGTAAAACACTTGTTTCAATCAAGGTAATTACCTAAGCAGTACAGTTTTGTGTACAGTGTTTCCATTAAACCATCCCATTTATCGTGAGAGTAAATGAAACAGTTATAGTCACTTTTAGAGCAGCTGCTGGCAATGGCCCAGACCAATGGCTTTTTTTTTTTTTTGTTGATTTCAGCTTGAGCATCGATAATTGTATATCTCAAAAAATCTCATTACAAAATGCTTCGGATGCAGAGATTGCTGCCTCAAGTGCTTAGGAGGTTTTTCAAGGTCACAGCCACTTAAGACTTGCTGTGGATTTCTTTTGAAAAGGAGTCCTTTTTGTTTTCTCCTGTGTCTTGGCATAGCTGACGTATGTGGGAATGGACCAAAACAGTGTTTGTTTGTGTGTACAAATGCCGGTTTGGCTAATGCTCTTTTTTTTTTTAGCCACTTTTCATACATTCTGTATCTGGATCCACCTGGATCCATTCAGAGCCTATTGCTTTTCAGCATTTGCTTAAGAACTATTTAATGTATTTCTAACATTTACTTGGAAGAACTGGAAAACTATTTATACCTTCTGTGCAATGAAAAATCAAAGTCAGGAGGAGGATTAAATTGCTTAAACATAAATGCTTAGTGCTGTTTGGCTATTGCAAGTTGTTCTCCAGTAAAGTATGACTTTCCGGTTGTCCTGTGTTTTAATTGCCTGTCCAAAGTGGATGTCTTTACCTTCATGCATAGGCAGTTGTGTCAGCTTTCATTTCTCCACTGACTATAAAGAGATTTAAGATGGCAAATGTAGGGTTCATTTACTTGCATAGGCTTCTACTGCCGTTTGGGTTTCCTTAATATCTCTTGCCCTGCCTCTGGATGCTCCAGGAGTGCTTATATCTCCTGTGCATACTGTCAGATGTCTGCCAGCATGATATAGATGTTTTGAATACTTTATTATGTCTTAAATGACAGAACTCTGCTTTGTAGGCAAGTGAATTACAACCATAGAGGTATCTTCATTTAGATGCCTGCACAGTAATACTATTCTTATCTACCAAACCGCCTTGAAAGAAACCTCTGCTTGACCAATCTAGTGTTCAGTCAAGCCATGCAAATGGATGAAAGAGCTCTTTTTTTATGGTGAAAGACTTGGAGCATATAAAAATATAGTATATATTTTGGAGAACATGAAAATACTCTAAGAAAAAAATAGTTGTTGCCAATAAGAAAGCCTGTTAGTTCTGGTGTACCAGTAGTGCATTGAGGTCCTTCTAGTTCTTATAGCAGCCACTGGAACAGAGTGAAGGGTAGAGCAGATGACAATTGTCTGGACAAGTTTTTCTCCTTTTTTTAAGTAAAATTAATAAAAAAATGTAGTTAACTGGAACAACTGAGTGTATCATCCCTTTTTTCTGTTGTTCTTACTCCCTTTAATGCTCTGTTAAGTCCTGGGAATAAATAAATTTGGATTCCAGTAAAAATCTGAAATGTTTTAATTTTTTTAACCCTTCATTTATTTCTGTTTCTGTAAATTACCATACTGCTAAAGTTTTCGCAGGAATTTATGATTCTTTTTGGCCATCCTAAAACTGCATTTATTTACAGGTAATATTTTTGACCAGAAGCATTTCTTCATTCTAATTATAGTACTAAAACTCAAAAAGAGTCAACTCATGAATGTTCAATAAATAGTAGTATCCATCACTCCCAGAAATCAAAGTTCATGTTCTATGAAATACAGACATATTACACTAATGCAGGCAACAAGCTGAGACATAAAAATGGGTGTGATATAAGAATTATAATAGAAAAGGCTGGAAAAATATCTAAACCCATAAACTTTTAGAAGATTATATCCTTTCAAAAGAGTATGCTGAAAAAGAGTCTGAATTTTAAGTCCCAGAATATGCCCAAACTGAACAATTCCATTCAGAAGAGATAAAAACCACAGTACTCAGTACAGGAAAATTATCCCTCAGGAACCCAAAGCTAACATAATTGTCAGGGACCCAAGGTAGCTGGTTGTTTCTCAGCTGCATCTTACTGTAAAGGATGCAAAAGTGTATTTGTAGAGGCACTTTTTTCTTGGAAAAGGTGATAAAATTTATTATTTACTGCAGGTGCAGACTATCATACTATTACCCAGCAGTCAGAAACAGAAAAAATCAAGCTCCAATTATGGGTTTAGTTTCCAAATGGTCAGCAGATACTGTAATGATGCTGAATGAATCCCTGGGACAGATACATGAGAATTCACGGGCCAAATATTATCTGTCACTCTTGATAGCAAGAGCCAAATCAAACTGGCAAACTCAGTATGAGAAAATTGGAATTCAGTTGTGGATTATTCTATCCACAAATGAAAGATTGTGATGACCTTAAAAACAGTCATTTCTTTTGGTTAACCTGACATTACTTCCAAGACAAGCACACTGACTCACAAATATTTTCTCACATACTCATAACTTGAAGGAAAGTTAATTCATTCTGGGGTCAGGTGTTCCAGTTACTTTACAGGCAGCTAGGCTCTGTCCCAGAAAAATTATATTTTAAAAAAAGAAGATGTTAGGGCTTAAATTCCACTTCTTATACTGTTTTCTACACTTGTCGTTTCTGCTGCATTTACTGTTTAAACCATAAGCTGAGTGAAAACCAAAACTTTTTTGGAGCAGCAAAGCAGCAATATTTTTTTTTCATAGTATTTATGCTCTGATTTACGCTGGTGCCACAGTTTTGTGTTCATTTGAATCTGCAATTCCATTCTAAATGTTGCTTCTAGAATTTACAGTGTTGTTATCTGAAGAGGTAAATGTTAGACACTTGCTCATCTATCCTGTGGGAGAATCTCATGGTGAAGCTTCTTTTTGTGTATATTGGAAAAACTTTTAGATTTCCATCAAAGTTCATGAATGAAATGCTGTGAGCTCAACAGGTGGAAGATGCTGATGGAAAGCTAACTTGCTGTAAGAAAAAACACATTGCTTTTGGAAAAGAAGAATTATTTATTAGATCACCATTCTTATTAGTACTTTGTTCTGTTATCTGAAGAAGCTGGTATCTTGAGAGGCTTACATATGAACACCAAAATAATGAATACCTCTACTGAAATTCACATCTTCTAAAATGTAGTCCTTTAGAAATTAGGGGCTTGATGTCAGTTCTGTTCTGTGATCTTATAATACACAATAAAAAGAGATACGCATTTCCACAGACTGACCCATCTTATGCAGATTAAACACAACAGGGAAGGGGTCATTCTGTAGATTAAATAATTACAATTTAGGTTTCCACATATAGGTGATGACAATGGGAAAAAGTTTCTAAATTCTCCTTATATACAATGGGTATAATGTTAAAGCAACTAATGAAATAGAAAGGTCTATTCTACTAACCAGGAAATAGCAGCACAATCAGTTCCCTAAATATAGATATCTAGTGCCATTCAGGTGCCCTAGGGAGATTCATGGGCTGGCAAATATGACATAATCAGAGGATTCACAGATTCATAGAACCACCAGGTTGGAAAAGACCCCCAGGATCGTCCAGTCCAACCATTCCTATCAACCACTAAACCATGCCCCTCAGCACCTCATCCACTCATCTTTTAAACACCTCCAGGAACGATGACTCAACCACCTCCCCTGGCAGCCCAATGGCCCTTTCTGTAAAAACCTGTCTGATGTCCAGCCTGCTAATCCCCCTCCTCACCTCACCTAGAACTGAAAGTTCTACCATCTCATGATAGCTTTGTCCCAGGCGTCCTCCAGCCATCACATCCCCTACAAGGCCTTCTTTGTTCATAAACAGCAGGTCCAGGACGGCACCTTCCCTTGTTGGTTCTTTCACCAATTGCTTGAAGAAGTTGTCTTCCATACACTCCAAGAACCTCCTAGACTGCTTCCTCTCCACTGTATTGTACTTCCAGCAGACATCTGATAGACTGAAGTCTCCCAAAAGGACAAGAGCTAGTGTTCTTGAGACTTCTCCTGGTTGTTTATAGAAGAGTTCATCAGCTGCTTCTTCTTGGTTGGGTGGTCTGTAGCAGACTCCCATCACAATATCTGCTTTCTTGTGGGCTCCTCTGATTTTAACCCACAGGCACTTGATCCTGTCATCATCATAATCGAGTTTGGGGGTATCAAAGCACTCTCTAACATAGAGGGCTACCTCACCTCCTCTCCTACTCTTCTTGTCCTGCCTGAAGAATTTATACCCTACCATAGCTGCACTCCAGTTATATGAGTTGTCCCACCACATTTCCGTGATGGCAACTACGTTGTAGTCTCCTTGCCCTACAATAACTCCCATTTCCTCCTACTTATTGCCCGTGCTGCATGCATTGGTGTAAATGTGCTTCAGTTGGGCTGTTAATCCCTCAGCTTTCATAAAGGGAATAGTGCTCATTCCCAACTGACTGGTCCTTGGAATATCTAACACCTCAGTGCCAGTTTCATCCTTTCCATCACCAGATGTACTCTCCCCCATTTGCTCTGTAGTGATATACTGGTGGTCCCTGCCAGCACACCATCTCTCAGGCACCAGAGTTCCACTTCCAGGCTCACTCCTGACTAGTCTGGCTTCATCTCTCACCCTCTTCACATCAAGTTTAAAGCCCTATTTATTAGCCCTGCCAGATTTTTAATGAGGACTTTAATACCCCTTGGAGATAAACATGCCTCATCCCTAGTAAGGAAGCCTGGAGGTTCGTGGGCCAGTCCATGATCAAAGAACCCACAGTTTTGCTCCTCACACTAGGTTTGGAGCCAAATATTAATCAAGTGCTTCTTTTTGACCTCTTACTCTTCGTTCCTTAGTGTTGGAATGGAGCTAAACACTACTCATGCCCCAGAGCCCTCATTCATTTTCCCCAGAGCCCTGAAGTCCCTCTTAATTGCCATCAGCTTCCTGTGCTCTGTGTCATTGTTGCCAGTTTGGAATACTAGAGGAGGGTAATAATCTGTGGCTTTCACCAGGTAAGGAAGTTTTCTAGTGATGTCCTTCACTGATGCCCCAGGCAGGCAACAGACCTCCCTGTGGAGAGGGTCTAGTCTGTAGATAGGGCCCTCTGTTCCCTTTAGAAGGAAATCCTTCAAGACAATCATTGTCCCCTTCTTTTTCTCAGAGGTTATTTTAATGGTCTTTTGAGGATGGCGTATCCTAGGGAATGTTTCTAGTCTGTGGGAGCCATCCTCTTAATCTGTGGGGATGGATTTCTGCTCTGTGAAGGAACTTGCTGCCATTCCGTACCTTTTTTTTCCCTCAATCCTGCAGCTGGCACCCTTCAAAAGACTGTGTGGGATGCCCTATAATGCTTTGAAACCCACTAAGTTCTCGTGGTTGGGGAACTAAATGTGCCAGAGATCACTGCCAAGTGAAATCAGAATTTTGTAACAAAATGCACACGAGGACATCTCCATTTAGGCCTTTTCCTTTGGAGCATGAATTGTGCTCTGAAGGTCTTTAATTCATTGCATCAGCTAAGACATAGATGACTGTCTCAGATTAGATGCCTAATTTTTAGATGGTTGAAATGAAGTGATGCAAATTCCTCCCTCCCTTTAGGTCTTAAGGGAAAATCTTTACTTTCAATGCCGGAGATACTGTAAAGCTATTTACGAGCAAGGCATTAAGCAAAGAAACTATTTATGAGTTAGGCACTAAGCGAAGAAATGTGATGTACCCTTAAAAGAAGTTTATATTTGCATGTTTAAAAGCCTGAAAACCTGTTCATACTTTCACTACTTTTTGTGTGACCAGTACAAAAACAGGCAAATGAATGAAACAATATGCAATATTCCTGCTCACATGAAGGCAGACAACAGCTCAGTATGTTTTGAAACAAAGTGCTTCATGATACAATATTTCAAATGTGACTTAGGTAGGAATTGTGACATTCATTAAGCATAAACAAATAGTAGAAAGTTCAGAGTTGATACTCTTGAAATTTCCACTCCAAACTTCACAGTTGTGTTGAAGACCTGTTCTTAACTCATGCTGAAGGCTCAGATCCTTTCTGGGTCTGCTGGTTGCTTCAACGCACCTGTGCCCTGACATAGATTTACCTTGTTTTGGCAAGTATGTCCATAACTCAAAATTCACTGAAATCAATAAGAATATTCCCTTCAAAAATTTAGGACTACATAGTAAGCACAGGGTGCTCAGTTCCACTGTACATGCTAATTTGATGCTGTTTCCAAGGGTCTTGTTGGCTTTTTTCCCCAAGTTAAAACCTTCCAAGGATTGCATTAGTACGTGAAAATGATGGTGTTAAGGACCCTCAAGGTTCTTCAGGCACTTTCATTTTGGGTTGAATAACCATTTACGTCTCGTAACAGAAAGCACCAAGCTCCATTTGACTTTGAAGCAGTGGAGTTATCTATTGGTCCATAGAGATTTGCATTAAATATCTTATGGTGTCTAGTCTGGCTCACTACCCAACTGCAGCCCCCTGTAAATGTGCTTGTTTGTTCTTTTTATTGCAGCCATCTACTGCAGACACGTAAATGGCTTTTATCAAACATCCCATTGTATTCTTGCTGGCCAGATGGCTAAAGGTGCATTACTGTTCTCTCATCGTAAACTGTATGCTTTGCTGCAGGCATTAACAAGGCAATATATTTTTAGGAACCATTAAATACTTGAGATTTAGGTAGTAGCAGGTATTGCAGTTGTGGGCTTAAAGATGCTTTTAAAGTCCTTTGCTTTGTCCTTAAAAACTCTGCTCAAATGAAGTTGCCTCAGGAGACAAATTAAAATAAAAATAACCCTCTAAATGCAAAGTTTGGTGGTGCTCCCGAGATCTGCTTCTGTTAGAAGTGGAATCTTGCAAGTTGAGAAATGCCTTTTAACTTTCCTTGAGAGACACAGATCCAGATTTCCTGGGCCACAGTAATGATCTCTTTATTTTTAAATAGTTAGCCTGCTCCCTTTACAGTTGCCTATTCCTAACACCTCAGAATGGAACACTCTGAGTGCAGAAAATCCAATTAATTAAACAAAACAAAGCAACCTGTGACCCTGTCATATTTCTTGCAACAGGCCAGGCTGCCAAATCTTTAGTGAACATTTACTCTACACATACTCTATGCTGGATAATAATAGAAGAGGACTATGTGCTTGTAAAAATAAACTGTTCTGTAGTGAGAGAGGCATTTATAGTTGCTCCATAACCTTCCAGCTATTCTCGTTCCTATTGTCAGCTCCAAAGTGTACCCACCTTTCCCTCCTTCAACATGTGCATTTTTCCTTCCAAGTGATGATGCCTTTCTCTAGTTGAGGTTCACTTTTGTGACCTGTAAGGCGACCACCCATGAAGTGTTCACCTCCAAAGAGGCTACCTGATTTTATATGGGTGGGAGACTGAATCTTCAAATAAAATGCTGAAAAATGTGGAGATTTCCTAAGCAGAGTCAGTGAATGAAGAGCCCAATAAGGGTTTCTCTGGACATCCCACCTGCTTCTGATTACTCACTTGTTAGTGTCTGAGCTTCCTACTCACAACATCCTTCTAAGGGAGGATATCATTATCCTAATAGGACCAATGAGACAATTAAAGCAGTTAAATCATTAACTATGCTACCTAGGGCTTTCTTAGCCTGCCTGTAATTAAGCCTTTGCTTTACTTTCCAAATCTCTGAGAGTTGTTCCCAAATCATGAGGTCTCAATGCTATCAGGAAGATTCTGTTTTCTCTCAGCCCATGAGGTCAGTGCTACTGCCTCTTGTTGAGATTCCTTTTATACCTTTTCCAACATGTCTTGACCTTGGAAGGAAATATCTGTAAAATAGACATGGGGCTACCTTGCTGTTCTTTTCTCCCCCATCCTTGTTGTTCATGACAGGATGACGCTAGTTAGGCTAGAGGTGTACAAATTTGGCCATGTCATGGATCTTACTTCCTCATGTCCATCCTTCTGCATCCATCTTCTGTGGCTAGTATGTTAAGTTGTGTAGGGAAGACACTTTTTTCTTGATCTGGGCTTATACAGTCTATGACACAGCAAGGATAGAACTGTGATCTGTGATAGGGTTTTGAGACACAATAATAATAAAAACACTGGTCATCATGAATCTCTAATGCTGGGACTCCCTCACTACCCCACCTAGTCTTGTCTGCCTCTGCAGACCTCTGCACACACCCATGCTTCTGTAGAGATGATAGTCTGCATTTTCCATCTGGAGGAGAAAAATGTGAATCTAGTGGTTTGGTCATTGTCCTTTGACTCGATAAACCAGCACACAGTTCACTTACAGACTTTCTGTGCATTCCTACACACCTTGCCTCCCTGCGCATTCTGTTGGGACGCTCTTCCTGCCTTGCGTTGGATTAATGACTGTAAAATAGTAATGGTTTTGGGATGCATTAATCAGGAGATCAATGAGAAGCTGCTTCTTCTTACTTTCAGTGCCTGTCATCCCCTTTATGCTGATGAGATCATAGAATCATAGAATGGTTTGGGTTGGAAGGGACCTTAAAAATCATCCAGTTCCAATTCCTCTACCATGGACAGGGACAGCTTCCACTGGATCAGGTTGCTCAAAGCCTCATGCAACCTGGCCTTGAACACCTCCAGGAATGGGGCTTCCACAGCTTTGCTGGGCAACCAATTCCAGTTTCTCACATATTATTATGCTGTCCTCTGATAATTGCTTTCCTACCTTCATTGTTCAATTTTCAACATTTTCTGTGCTTGTTTGAAAGAAATCATAGAATCACTAGGTTGGACAAGACCTCTTTGATCATTGAGTCCAAACATTCCTATCTGCCACTAAACCATGTCCCTGAGCACCTTGTCTACTCGTCTTTTAAATATCTCCAGGGATGGTGACTCAACCATCTCCCTGGGTAGCCTGTTCAAGTGCTAGATGACCCTTTCTGTGAAAAATAGCAGCAAGCAACCAAGAAAACCCCACAGTGCTTTTCTTCATGTACTCGTCAGAATTTTCTGTTTCACTTACACCTACTGAAATTGTCCAGCATTCTGTCAGTTTGATGGGACAGATTCTTATAATGTTGGAGTTGGAAGCTGTAGTGGAGTTGGAAGCTGTGGTAGGGCAAGGTGACTACAATGTCATTGCCATTGTGGAGACATGGTGGGATGACTCGTACAACTGGAGCGTACCCATGGTGGGGTATAAACTCTTCAGGAAGGACAGGAAGGGCAGAAGAGAAGGCGGGGTAGCCCTCTGTGTTAGAGATACCCTTTTTTGATACCCTTGAGCTGGATTACGATCAGGAAGGAACTGAGTGCCTGTGGGTAAAAATCAGAGGAGCCCACGGGCAGGCAGGTATTGTGATGGGAGTCTGCTACAGACCACCCAGCCAAGAAGAAGCAGCTGATGAGCTCTTCTACAAACAACTGAGACTAGTCTCAAGATCGCTACCTCCAGTCCTTGTGGGAGACTTCAATTTCCCAGGTATCAGCTGGGAGTATAATACAGCAGAAAGGAAGCAGTCCTGGAGGTTCCTGGAGTGTGTGGAAGACAACTTCCTCACACAGCTGGTGAGCGAACCGACAAGGGACGGTGCCCTCCTGGGCCTGCTCTTTGTGAACAGAGAAGGACTGGTGGGGGACATGAGGATTGGAGGATGCCTGGGGCAAAGCGATCATGAGATGATAGAGTTCTCAGTGCAGGGTGAGATGAAGAAGGAGGTTAGCAGAACAACTTTCAGAGAGCAGACTTTGGACTGTTCAGAAGGCTGGTCGGAAAAGTCCCATGGGAGGCGCTCCTTAAGGGCAAGGGAGTCCATGAGGGCTGGGCGCTCTTCAAGAAGGAACTCCTAGCAGCTCAGGAGAAAGCCGTCCCCAAGTTCCGGAAAAGTAGCCGGTGGGGTAAGAAACCAGCATGGTAGAGTAGGGAGGTCCTGAGAGACATCAATAAGAGGAAGGTCTACGACCTTTGGAGGAAGGGGCAGGCATCCTGGGTGAAGGGGCAGGTGATGCTGGGAGGAAGCCAGAATGTGCAGGGAAAAAGTCAGGAGGGCTAAGGCCCAACTAGAAATGTGATTGGCCAAGTCTGTGAAAGACAGTAAAAAATTTTTCTGCAAATATATCAACAGTAAAAGGAGGGCTAGGGAGAATCTCCAGTCCCTACTAGATGCAGAGGGAACAACAGTAACACAGAATAAAGACAAGGCTGAAATACTCAATGCCTACTTTGCTTCAGTCTTTAATAGTAAGGAAAGTTGTTCCCTCTGTTCAGAACCCCAGGGGTTGGAGGAGCAGAAAGAGGTGCCCACGATCCAAGAGGAGGTGGTTAGAGACTTGCTTGCCTGTCTAGTGCCCACAAGTCTATGGGGCCAGATGGAGTCCACCCAAGAGTTTTGAAGGAACTGGCGGATGTGTTTGCCAAACCCCTTTCCATCATCTTCCAACAGCCCTGGATGACTGGGGAGGTACCTCCCACTGGACTGAAGGCTGGCTGATGTCATGCCCATCTATAAGAACGGGCACAAGGAGGATCCGGGAAACTACAGGCCTGTCAATCTGACCTCAGTGCCAGGGAAAGTCATGGAGAAGGTGATTCTGAGTGCTATCATGAAGCACATGCAAGAGAACTGGGTGATTAGGCCCAGTCCACATGGATTCATGAAAGGCAGGTCTTGCCAAACTAACCTGATCTCCTTCTATGACAAAGTGACTAGACTCTTGGATGAGGGAAAGGCTGTGGATGTGGTCTTCTTGGACTTCAGTAAAGCCTTTGATACAGTTTCTCATAGCATTCTGCTTCAGAAACTGTAAACCTCTGGACTGGACAAGTGCACAGTCTCCTGGGTGGAAAATTGGTTGGATGGCCGGGCCCAGAGAGTGGTATTAAATGGAGTTCACTGGAGGCCAGTGACAAGTGGGGTTCACCAGGGCTCAGTCCTGGGTCCAGACCTGTTCAATGTCTTTATCAATGACCGGGATGAAGGCATTGAGTGCTCCCTTAGCAAGTTTGCAGATGACACTAACCTGGGTGGAAGTGTGGATCTGCTGGAGGGCAGGGAGGCTCTGCAAAGGGATCTAAACAGGCTGGACCACTGAGCAGAGTCCAATGGCATGAGGTTTAACAAGGCCAAATTCCGGGTCCTGCACTTGGGGCACAACAACCCTGTGCAGTGCTACAGACTAGGAGAAGCCTGGCTTGAATGCTGCCAGGTAGAGAAGGACCTTGGAGTTTTTGGTTGACAGCCGACTGAACATGAGCCAGCAGTGTGCTCAGGTGGCCAAGAAGGCCAATGGCATCTTGGCCTGTATCAGAAACAGTGTGAACAGCAGGTCAAGGGAGGTTATTCTCCCTCTGTACTCGGTACTGGTGAGACTGCATCTCGAGTACTGTGTTCCGTTCTGGGCCCCTCACCACAAGAAGGATGTTGAGGCTCTGGAGCGAGTCCAGAGAAGAGCGACAAAGCTGGTGAAGGGGCTGGAGAACAAGTCTTATGAGGACCGGCTGAGAGAGCTGGGATTGCTTGGCCTGGAGAGGAGGAGGCTGAGGGGAGACCTCATTGCTCTCTAAAACTACCTGAAGGGAGGTTGTGGAGAGGAAGGTGCTGGCCTCTTCTCCCAAGTGACAGGGGACATGACAAGAGGAAATGGCCTCAAGCTCCACCAAGGGAGGTTCAGGCTCGACATAAGGAAAAAATTCTTCACTGAAAGGGTCATTAGGCAATGAAACTGTCTGCCCAGGGAGGTGGTTGACTCGCCTTCCCTGGAGGTGTTCAGAGTGTGGGTGGATGAGGTACTGAGGGGCATGATTTAGAGATTGGCGGGAATGGTTGGACTCAATGATCAAATGGGTCTCTTCCAACCTGGTGATTCTATGATTCTATGGCTTAGTGATTGATAGGAATGGTTGGACTCGATGATCCGAAGGGTCTCTTCCAACCTGGTTATTCTATGATTCTATGATGTTTGTGACTGTGTTTTCACTCTTCCCATGTTTTGAGTAGGCATTGGGGTGGTTTTTTGCTTTTTATTATCATGTACAGCAGACCAAGCAGTGTCAGGTCTTCATACCTACTTTTAATTTCTGTGATTGATCTTTTTCAGAGATTGCATAGAGATATCAATACCTGCTGTGCCTACCCTGGTGGATCCCACATTTTACGAGTGTTTTCTTGGACTGAAAATATTTGCAAAGCAAACCTGAAAGCTTCATGGCATCATAAGCATTGTCAAATAATATATGTTAATAATATAAGTAAATTTACAAATTATAAGGCCATTACTTGTTTCTAAGAATTCTGCCAGAAACAGTTATTCCATGTGTCCATCAAATAATTTCAAGCCATGAAGAAATATGAAAAAATAAAAAGCTGTTAATTGCATAATTTACACTTGTGAGGAAGAAACTAAATCTTTCTAATATATTACTCAAGAAATAGTATTCCTGGCCTCTTACCACAATCATAACAATGGGAACAGGAAAATTTGCAGTCAAATGAATCAATATCTCTAAGCTACAGTCATTCTGTTGAAAGATTATGCAAATCCACAATTATTCTTCTTTTAAAAAACAAATGACTGCTTGGATTTTGATAGCTTCTATTGTCTTTCCTTTTCACTATGCCATTGATGTCACCTTATTTAATTTATATGAATGTTTTCTGTTCATTAGGGCAACTCAATCAAAATTCAGATTTTGGTCCTGGGCTTCCTTTGTGCCTGATAACAGCAAGCAGGTCAAGTGAGGGCATCAGGGCATTAAAGAAGACTCATAATTATTGTCAGTCGTGCTCACGGTTCATTTTTGTCTGGAGAATCTGTTTTAACACTGCCTACTGATTTCTCAGCTCAATTATTTATTTCATCTAGTGTTTGTTGTTACAATGGTGTTATTGCTTTTGCCTGATTATGATTTAATATCATTTTTCTTTCAAACTCTTATTAATTTTCAGACTCCACATCAATTTTGTCCATATATTAATGAGTCAATATATTCATACTTTCATGAATTCCTCTATCCACCCTTAGAAAAGTTTCTGTCTGAAGAGCTGGCATTGACTTTTGACCGTCACACACAATAAGGCATCTTTGTGTGCTCTGACCCCATGCACCTTCACCCCTAGTGGCAATAATTTGTTCACGCACAACTCTTGAGCTCTTTCTTGGAATTAGTTATTGTGAATGGTTTGGTAACACTTCTTCGTTTTTCCTGCTCAACATGAATGGTCACTCCGAGGCTTTAGCTTTGTTGCTGATCAAATTTGAGGCTTCATCTGTCTGTCCCAGGTTACCTTCAGAGAAAAAGTAATTTTTATAGTTAAAAATATTTTTAATTTGTTATCCCACTTAATTTGAAATTTTTCTGGGGCAGAATGAAAGATAGAACAATGAAAAAGAGGACTTTGGAAAATAAACTAGGTTGGTCACAGACCTTACTATCCATCTCTACATCCTGGTCCTCCTGAGCTAGCTCAGCCAGTGCCAGCTGTATGGTGCTGCACTCTGAGAGAGAGATTAGCCTCCTTCTCAACCTCTGGTCTCTCTCATAGATTTAGTTTTGACCTTAAAGAACTCACTTCATCACTGTTGACCACAGCGCCACTGTTTTTCAAGTTAAGACTTTCACCTTGAAGATGTTGGGCTTAGCCAGCAAAGAGATGAAGCCTGAAGAATCTGTGTGTTGTTTAATAAAGTAAAGGTGTAGCTTTTACTATATACACCATCCTCTATGAAGCATCCAAGTCAGCAGTGTATATAAAGGATAATTCGGGCACCTAAGGATTTACCCATCCAGTAATAACTGCTCATACATTCAGCAGAAAAAGAGCTCATGTCAAACTTTGCTCAAAGAAGTCACACACTCTTACTGTTATATTTCTGCAAAATATCAGTTACTTTTCAAGATTCAGCTATACCTTTGCACCAAAAGTAAGCATGGTGGGAGAAGAAATCAGAAAGCAATTCCAAGCAAGCCTGAAAAACTGATACTCTCTCATTGTCTGTTTTCCTTTACATCATAATTTTCTTTTTGCGAAGGGAGCAAACCTAGGAAGTTGTAATAAAGTATTTAAATGTAGGAAATGAAATCAGTAGATGGTGCAAACTGACAAGAATATAGCTAATCCTTGAAATCAGGTATTTGGATTTAAATTAGGTGATTTTTGTTTCTAATTAAATGAGTTTGGCTTACGTTTTTTTCTGTGCTATAGTGACAGCTGAGTGCAGATAATGAGCAGTAGTAGAAAAGATGTTTATATTTTTTTTAACCAGTTCTCCCCATATTAACAAACTCTAATGGAATTTAACCCTTTCTTGGTTCCTGGATGTTTTATGAGTAAAAGAAGCTTTTTTATTTTCTTTCTTTTTCCTGGAAGCACAGGGGTCATGTCACTAATATTTGATGTCTTGAGACATATACTAGAGACATGATGTTCTCCAGCTTGAGGTGCCTACGGTAGACTTAGTGGTCTAGGCTGACTCAGTGGACAACAGAAATCTTGGCAGTGGGGTCAAACATGTTTATATCTCAGCTTATCTGGCCAAACTACCATTTCCCTATTTTGGATAGTCTAGGGCATGACACTCCATCATATGCCGGTGCAAATGAAGTTAGCTTTGATATGGGATTTAGTTTGAAATTGAAAAAAGCCAATTGTTTCTGAGTCCTAAGCCTCTCAGCTCCCATAACAGTCAGTGCAAATAATGCTTGCTTGAGCTACCTAAAACAGAAGCATCCAGACCATGTTGAGATGTGGTAAGTTGTCTCATCTGTATCTAGCTGCTGGATCAGACAAGCAGCAGCTTCTTTTGGGTCCTGCATTGTACCTGCCTGCTCTGTGCAGATGTTGCAGCTCCCAGCAAATGCAAGAGATATTAGAATGAAACTCAGCTCACCGAGTAGATGCTGAGGAGGTGAATATCTCTTTGTTCTTTCTTAAGAGGGACTCAGGTGCCAACACAAAGAAATCTAGTTTAAATTTAGGAGCTGTAAGAGAATCTATCTATTTTTCAAGCAGCTGAAAACCACCTTAGACACTATTGGCTAGATTTCTGTTGAATATCTTAAGAACTCATACACTTAAGACTCAACCCAGTGGCACAATCAGAGGCATCTAGCATCATATGGGTTCCCATAGGGTGTCCAAAGAGTTCATATAGGCCTATTTGATTTGCGAAGAGTACCAGGCCCTTCTGCAGAAACATCTGATATACAGAAAGAATAGCTGAGAACATCTCAATACCTTCATAAACCTGTAGGCAAGCTATAGAACTAAGCACCTTGTGTACTTATAGAAACCTACACATGGATGTATAAATTCAAATATGTCTGTTTAAATATGTACATGTACAGTGAATTGTTTTATAGCACAGGTCACATGAGAGGAAATTCTTTCATTCCTTATAGTAATCCTGGAATAATTGTGTTGGAAAACACACAACATCACACTCTGTGATACTACTGTCTTTGCACCAGCTAATTTAGTTTAAAATCAGCCTGACTGCAATATTTGTGAAGTGTACATTTGAAATGCTTTCTGCAGGATAACTTTGTAAAAGAAAAAGACAATATTTTTCTCTCTTCTCCCAGCTAAATTTTTAAATGGCTGCTGGGGCACTTGGTGAAATCTAATATTCCATGAAGATTCTTAGTGACAGGGACTTATGATCTGCAATTCAGACTAATAGAAGAAGGTTGGAAATAGTTTCAGGTCAAATCAAACAGGTTAGAAGCATTTAGCTTCAATTTAATGAATAAAAATCTAAGCTAATGTTTATACCCGAGTAGAGATTTTTTTTTATCAAAAAAATTCAAATGAGCAATTCTGAATAGCAATTTTCACAATTGCAGTATTTAAGCAAATATTGCTACTGTTCTACATCCCATGCTGAGGTAGAAAAACATTTCAAGATATTCAGTGCTGCAGAAATCCCATATTTTATCGCTTCTAATTATAAATCCCCCTATCCACAGATCATTTCATAGTATTTAAAGGTTTTTCCTATTCTTGGATTACTTGCCTATATTCAGTGGGGTTTTTTTAACCATCAAGTTAAATAACTACCAGTCTTTAAATAAAAGCAATAGGAAAACATGGGTAAAATCTTTATTATTTTCCACATGTGATTGCCAATAACTCTATCAAAAAATAATATTTTTGTGTTGAGAGGTGCATAGAATGACACATGAGGCAGTTAACAGTGGTAATTATGATCTGGCATCTGTTTAGCCAACTGTTATTTTTCTAATCTTCCATGGAAGTCCCTTCAGTCAAGGTCAAATTCTTCCAATGCTTTCATCTTCAAGGAGCATGGACAACGTGTCTCCTCGCCTGCAAAAACAATTGATACTGTCAGTTTTCTGAGCAACCTTCTGAAATCTACGCGTGTGGTGGAAGGAAACAACTACAAAGAAAAGAACTTTTACATTCAGAGGAGAACAACATGTCAAAATTCCTTAAACCATGATAAATGTACCAAAATCATGTAGCTCTTTCCAAATAGCGGTGAGTGATGGTGATTTATGACTGCGGAGATTTTTCTTAAGCTAGTAGTTTTTGCAGAAGAAAGAAAGGTCACTCTAAGTTAGAGTATATATAGCTTATATTTTTCTGTGCATTTTACTATTCCCCTTGAACAAGCTTGTACCAGATTCGAGATCTGCACTAGGATTAATAATCACCTTTATTGTCCTAACTGGAAGAAAATAAGGGACAAACACACACACAAATACTTCACAAGCACTGTGTTTGTGAGCTCTTTGACAGCAGCATGTAAATAAAGCCAGCAGTTTGTAGATGAGAAAAGGAAAGCCTAACAGCAGAAAAAATATCTGAATCCTAAGCTGAGCAATAAAAACAAATCAAAGAAGCCGAATGGGAAAATTTCAACAATTTACGGTGTGTCAAAGAGACTAACCAGTTATTTAAAGGTACTAGCAGTGACAAATAATGATGGAAACTATACCATGGTTAGGAAAGTAGAAAAAAATGTTCACTGGAAATTCCCATCTCATTGACAAAGGTAATATCACAGCAACCCTTGTTTTTCCATTGCTTGTCTTAGAGATTGCCTAGCTGAAACAGGCAATGGGATGAAAACACTTGGGTAGGGTCTGAGAACAAGACTTTGCTTCATTAAGTTATTTGGTAGAAAACATCACAAAAAGCTGCAACCATCCTCAGAGTGGCTCATACAGAAATTAAATATGTGAGTACCAAATATATGAGTCAGAATAAAGTGTGGTAGAGACAAATAACAGAGACCATGCCAGAACAGTGCAAAATAAGGCTGCAGTTTATTTGTTTACTTATCCTCTAAACCAAAACATGTGAATACCTCCTTCTTAGTTACCTAATATTTTTTTTTAAATCTCAGATGATGGGGGTTCTACAGCCTCATCAGGCATGTGATTGAGTGTCAGCTTGCACTGACAGTCCTACAGCAACTCTTACTGATAATGGAAACAGTAGGAAGACACGTCCCAGAAAACTGTGATTAAGTTAAGGAAAGAGCAGTATATGACAGGAGATTACAAACTGGGCAGTGATTTCCAGTGTACTTCTTTCAGAAAATGAAATGTCTGAGACAAACTCAGAAAAAGAAATACAGTGTGAATTTGGACTCACACAAACAAGCAAACAACTAGAAAGAAAATAAAAATACTTATTAGATTTGGAATTAAACCACCTAAAAAAAACTTTGTGCAGTGTCTATTTGCCTGTTCTTTGTTATCACCTTTTAGCTCATGTGCAAACCTAATTAAGCTATTACACCAAACAAACCCAAGGTTTACTTCAGGACTTTTGAAATAAATTAAATTTCTTTGCTCATTTATGCATGTCTTGTGGTAGATTAGCTTTGGCTTTAAGCAAAGCTTAAACTCTGAATCTCTCTCTTTTTGTGCTTGGGGCACCTGTAAAGGGCTCTCTCCTTCATGGATTTTCCAATGTGTGCCAAGATTTGTGTTTGTTTATTTCTCTGTGGTGATAGTGTCTGTAAGATCTGTCTTGTGCATTCAGTCTCCTGTTTGCCTGAAATGTAATTAGCTACGAGGCTTGAGGCTCTTCTGTTGTTTTGGTTAATGAACTCAGAAGTTATTGGCAGTGCACACACAGGCATACACAAGGTGCTAAGACCACCTAGGCTTCATTTCCATGGGAAAGTAGTGTAAAGATGCAAATGTTAACCAGAAAACAGACAGATGGATCACTGAGAAAAGCAAGGTCAGTTTGAAGAGGCTGATTTAAAAGGATATGAATTAAGGTTAGGGTGGATGAGGTACTTAGGAGCATGATTTAGGGATTGGTGAGAATGGTTGGACTCGATGATCCAGTGGGTCTCTTCCAACCTGGTTATTCTGTGATTCTGTGTGATATTTTCAAAGAGCAAAAGAGCACTTGGGGATGATGCTTGAGGCAAGGTATTTCATTGAAGCGTAGAATCATAGAATGGTTTGGGTTGGAAGGGGCCTTAAAGATCACCTAATTCCACCTTACTTGCCCCAGGCAGGGACACCTCTCACTGGATCAGGCTGCTCAAGACCCCACCCAACCTGGCCTTGAACACTTACAGGGATGGGGCATCCACAAGTTCCCTGGGCAACCTCTTCCAATGTCTCACAACACTCATTGTGAAAAATTTCCTCTTTACATCATATGCTGCAGTCAACATGAAGCACAGGATGATACATGAGAATCATGGAGAGCAAATGGAGGACAGAGTATGTGAGGCTTCTGAGGGCAGCGAAAGAACCAGGGAGCATCCACCAGCCCCACGAGACACATCTGCTCTCCAGACATGTTTTCTTCAACTTAATGTGGGCATTGTGATCTGTGTTGCAGGCTTTCCCCCCAATCCCAGCACAATGACAGGGGCTTTGGATCAGCAATTGAGTGAGCAGAAAGCACAGAGAGGGACCTTTCCCATTATTCATGCTTAAATAATAAAGCTGACTGATACTTCAACAACGTTTTATGGGGAGGACTAAAATAGACAGCACTCAGGAGATTTAATTTTTTAGAGTAGCATTTTGGGTTTTCCCATGGAAGTCACAAATGTATGATGCTTGCTTTATTCTTCTCTTTTCATATCTTTGGCAGAAGGAACAACCAATGAACCAACCATGTGTTTATCACCTTCAGTTCCAAAGTGTTGGAGAATCTACCGTACAGGAGTAGCTTTCCCCTATGTTTTCACTGCTATAAACAATTCTTATTAGTTCAGACATTCAAAAGCATATGTGGAGGCATGGATATCCCTCCAAACTCATCTAGGCTTTGTACATAAGAATCCTGGACATTCAAGTATAAATAAAACTATAAATTAGTATCCTAGCTCCTGAATTTTGACAGGAGAGGGCAATGCTTGATGTACATAAATTATCCAGACACAATGATGAGTATGACAAAATACTCATCTAATAATATGTACCCTTAATCAGCATTGTGTAAGAGTAGGATGCGGGCAAACACTGTCCTTACCTAGAACCATGTTTTGATAGAAAAGGACAGGATAAAATCAGTGTTATTTCAAGACTGTAATTTTAAAAGCAGTCTGCAGATGGTATGAACACAGAGGAATCAGTCAGTTTGCATTTAAGTAGTTAATTGGAGATATTAATGTCTACTTAGCTGCATTAGAAAAATTAATGTAATGGCTTTTTATGCAAGGAGAGTACTTCACATAATGAATCACTTTGCTGATGTGACTAAATACCTTTCTGATACTGAGCCATGCAGAAAAGGAGAAAAAAACTAAGAAAACTCTTCAAGGTACTATAAAACAGCCGGGGAGGCAGCTCAGGGATGTGGCAACGTATAATAGAATTTGTGCCTTCAGAACTGACACAAAAAGCACTTCTGAAAAGGGCAAGGCTTTTCAAGAAGAGCTGATAGACAAACAAAAGGATCTGTTTCTTCATCTTGTAGGTGACTGCAGCTCCACATGTCCCTCTCTGACAGAGAGTTGATTCTTCATATGCTGAAACCAAGGAGACACCTGTTACAATATTGGGATGTTGGAAGCACATGACAGTTGTCCCTTACCTGGACCGTTAGGTAGTGCTCCTAGCAGAGCACCTAAGACTCCAGTCTATACTCATAGGAGAGGAGGCTCCAGTCTGGATGCACCTGCCTTTGCTCACATACCCCATCTGCAGCCCAGGTAAGTCTGCTCTTGGGCCTGTTTGTTGTTCTGTTGATGGATAGGATGAAGGAGTGGGACTTATTCAGTTATATTGCTTTCTGCAGCATAGTGGGTTTTCTGATGTGTTTCATGTCACTTTAAAATAGATGGGTACGGTTTTACGCTATAAAACTGAATTAAAGTCAAATTAAATAGGCCTTATTAATTCATTCCAAGGAAGCTGAGGGTCACTTACAAGGAAGTCCACCCTGAAGTCATCTGAAGCTAGATGAAGTGACTCCTGCCATAAGCTCCAAATGCCTTTAGTGTTTCAGCACATGTCTATTAGCCTTGGTAACTCACTGACCAGTGACTAAAAACACACAACTGAGTTGCAAAACAGGAGTGGGTTACACTTAGGTACATTTTATAAGGCACTGTTGGGTTTTTGGCAGATTTTTTTTCAGGGGTCATAGTTTCTGGTCCTGACCATGCTGCTGCTCAAGAACATGGTTTGGTTTTGGTTGCTTTTCATCTTTATGCCTCAGTGTCTTCTCTCCACTAGCTTTTCACTATTTGGACTGTAAGCCAGCCAGGCTAAGAAGATTTTGTAGATCAGGAGCCTCACTTTGACAGTATGATAACAAGCTTATTGCCTACTGCCTTATGACTTTTTTCTGGTACATTGCTCTGTAGGTTCATGCTACTTGTGATTAATTATGATGCCCCTAATGCAAATCTTGTCCTCAGTGGTGGGAATAGGGAAGAACTGATTTCTATGAGCTGCTCAGAGAACAGGGGTGGTATCTCCTGTTTCCTTTCTCAGCTGTTTAACATAAATCTGAAAACTCCAAAGCTTTCTGATACATGATGGGCTCAGATTGCAGATCCCTCTATATCAAATTGGATTGATGCTGTCCGAGTAGGGGAAGGAGCACACACTCACAGAACAGGATAATGTAAGTTTTACTTCCTCAAGAAACCATGCAAAAGCTGTTAGTCCTTTTCAGAGACATAGTATTCCTGGCCAGTCCTTTTCTCTTATGTACATTTTCTGGTTTGAAGTGGCACATCCTTACGGAAGTGCAGTGACGAGGTCTGGAAAAATCCACTACCCTGGGCAAAAGTAAATTATATGATTTATAATCCTCTCAGGATTATAATTCTAGTCTTTTAAATGCATAGAGGAAGATGCCTTACCTCTCAGGTGAAGAATCTTTTAGTCGTTATAATACCTCTAGCTTTAGATCAAGCGGTCAAAGAAATCAAGTGCGGGATCTAGAAGGGAACACTCTCTTTTTAGACTGTTTGGTGTCTAATAGGTAAAACTCCCAAGTGCTGTGGGAATATTTGCCAAGATATCTCTTGGGGACCAATCTGCAAATCAATGGGGATGTTGGTGGCATATTCCTGTATGCTTTTCTTATCCAACCCCTCTGGTTGGGAGAATGTGATTTGAGTGCCATAGATTTCCAGTGCATCAACAGAATAATAAAGATGCACTGATTCTTCAAATCCAACTTTTCTGATCCCAGTTCTTTGAAAAAAATATAAAATAGAGAAAAGAGAAGACTGAGATAAAGATATATGAAACAGATGAATGTCCACAAAAATGAATTTTTATATAAAGCCAGAGTACAGAATCAGATGGTATTAGGGGTGGGATTTAGAGAATGGGAGCTCTGTTACCATTAAGGGGATGACAATAATGTGTCTTTTGTCTACAAGATTCAATCAGATGCCCATCTTCTGAAAGCACTGATTTGGGGGCTTAATTTGTATTTTGCTGTGCAGAGGATCTAAGGAAAATGCTGACTAGTGGAAATTGAAACCTAAATTACCCAGTTCTCTGTCAGCACTAGAGAAGATTTGATGTCTCACCTGCCCTAGTATTCCTATTTTTTTTAATACCCTGATGACCCATATGAAGTGGGAATAACAGTGGGAATAATGGTTTTACCAAGACAGCTGAACAGTAGAGGTGTCACATGAGATTAGTTTTAATATTTTCTTTTATCATCCAGGTTCACTATACTGTCCTTCTGAACACCTTTTAAGAATGTTCATGAATTTCAAGTAAGTTTTGTAGAATCGCAGAACAGTTTGCATTGGAAGGGACCTTAAAGATCATTCAAGTCCAGCCGCCCTGCCATGGATAGAGACAATTTTCATTGGATCAGGTTGTTCAAAGCCCCATCCAACCTGGCCTTGAACACATTCAGGGGTGGTGCATGCATGACTTCTCTGAGCAACATGTTTCAGTGCCTCACCACTCCCACAGTAAAAGATTTCTTCCTCGTATATAACTGAAATCTGCCCTCTTTCAGCTTAAAACTATTACCCCTTGCAGTATCCCTACAATCCCTTTTAAAGAGCTCCTCCCCAGCGTTCCTCTAGATCGCCTTTGAGTACTGAGTAGAGGTTTTTCTTTTGCGTTAGGTAAAGAGGTTTCAGAGATAATTAAATACTTTCTAGATTCATAAAAGCCTGGTAGAGAAGAGTTATGAAAACAGATATTTTCCCGGAAGGCTGGCAGAACTGAGTTGTGCATTCTGTGCCACCAGGATAGATGATCAGTACATGTTGGCCCACTAGCCTCCCAGAACACATACAGCTGTAAGCACATTGTTTGCTTCCTATGTGGGCATTGTGGCAGGGTTGGATTACAGGGCAGGTGATGGAGAGAACAGGGGTTACATCTAAATGACAAGTTTTGTTATTTTTACTTCTTACTAAACAGGTTGCTCATGCTGGTGGCAGTCGAGGTCCATAATGATCTCATTTTGCATGCGTTGTGGGGCAGTCTGGAAGATGCAATTCGTTTGGGTAACTTCTCAAAAGAAGCACCTTCATGGACTTCATATGACCTCCTTATCACTGTCATTTTTACTACCTATAGTGGTTTTTTTATCAATCTAGTTCAGTTCGGGACTCAACTATTATGGGCAATATTTTAACACAGAACAGAAAGACTCTAACCTCTTGATCTCAGTGGATTTGCCCATACACTTCAAAGCTGGTGGGTACCCCTCTTAACATATACTTTCCTTCTAAGACTGGATTATTAACCCCTTTTGCAAATATAATGGTTGAGTGCCCACGGTTTCCTTAGGAGGATTAAAGAAAATTCTATATACGCCTTAAACTCTCTTCTGAAGTCTCTGCTTATCACCACTCAGAGACCAGCCAAAGGCAAAGATAATTTTGGAGTGACTGAGAAATATTTTTGCTTTATAAAGAATAGCTGATCCTTGTTGTTTGCTTTATTTTCTATTGATCATAAAATGTCTGTGGCTAGAGGTTCTTAAAATTCAAAACTCTGCATTCACAGCCACCAAGCATATTATTCGTATTGTGAAGTCTCTGAATTATCTTCCCATGAAATTTAGATACAGAGTCTAAGTTTCTTTTGTTCCTATTCAAACACTGGAACAACTGTGATTCTTGGAGATATTATTTGCTTTTATGCTCCCGTATGAATAATCCACTCTAAATCAATGTGTTTGCTCTAAACCTGAAGCCAAAGTGAGAAAGTGTCTTTTTCTGAAACAATCCCAGCTGTGTAGCATAGCAAGCAAATGCCATTAGATGTTCTCTGTATACCCTCTCCCATTAATCACAGCCAACAGAATGGGAATTATTTCCTCAGCTAATGGCTAAGACCTAGTATCGAACAAAAATTTACATCTGAGTGGCTCTGTGCTCAGGAGCTCTTGGACAAATATTTTTTTTCTCAGCTGCGCAAATGAATGCAGGAATAACTTGTCCACTAGGCTTTGCAAGTACGTGGTGTGAATAGACAGACAGGACAGCAATTAACAGACTAAATGTAGAATTCTGTTATAATCTGAGGTCTTTTGGAGATTCCATTCTAGTCTTCAACTCTATGCATTAGATGATACACTCAGCTATTTAATGTACTTCCCTGGACCTGCCAGATACTCCACAGGACATGAGAGAGATGAACTGTTCTGAAAGGAGGAGTGGAAGGAGGAATAAATCCTTCACAGCATCTACAATGACACTACACATATGTGTTTAGGCCACTGAATTCAATCCATTAGGTCAGGACGGGTCACTGGCTCTGGATCCAGATAAAAAATGGTTTAAAATGCAAGTGAAATCTTAACATCTGAGGAGTTCAGATACTGAGCCTGAGAATTAGCGATAGCAACGTAGACCCATTCGATACCTCTTTGACTTGGGGACCTTGAACTGACTTTGGGTTGTAGGAATGGGAAGCTGGACTCGGGCCAGACATAACAGGAAGATGAGCATCACAAAGATACAAATCATGATGGAAACAGCACTTGGAGGTCACATGTGGGTCAACCAATCAGACGCTGGTTGCTGGTGCTTGCAAGCACGTGGACAATAGGCTTGGACCAATCAGGTTGCTGTGGGAGGCACATGGACAGATGAGCAAAGATATATAAACCTGTAAGTTGCAACAATAAAGGTCTCCGCTTTTAGATCTATCTGGAGTCCTTCTCGTCAGCCATTCCAGCAACTAAGGGGATAAACATGGCACAGAAATAGAATCAGACCAGGACAAAGTGTAGCTTTACATGACTCCAGATACAAAGCCAAACTCCTCCAATGTGTCGCAGCCAGTTTTAGCTCAACTTTGCAGAAACTTTTCACCAGCCTGTTGTTTGCAGACCACAGTAGGTAAAATGTGTCTCCCTGCCTTCTCTGGGTAGGTATATCTTGTCACTAGCACTCACAGCCAGGAAGGTGTCACCTGATTCTGGCATAATTTTTTTACTGCTAAAGAAGACCTTTATTAACTTCCATGTTTATGAAGACTTATGGAGTTTTTTTTATAGACTGATACCTAATGGGTGATCTAATGACAATAACAGGCACAGGCCTAATCACATACAACATAGACCATAACAATATATTGTGGCCCTTTTGCCACCTAGAAAGAGTATCAGTCAACAGTAACTGGAATTAAAGAAAACCAATAGAAGCCCATATCACGTTTAGAGAAACATGTTACGAGGCTAAAGGATTTGCCTACAAAAATGGTTTAGAATGCGAGTGAAATCTTAATGACTCAGGAATTCAGATACCAAGGGGATACGCATGACATAAAAATGGAACCAGAACAGAACAAAGTGTAGCTTTACATGAATCACTGGTTTGCTATTACACTTGCAAGCAAAATGCAGAGTAAACAGCATTACAAAACTATCATTTCCAGTAAAAGTACCTGATGAATTTGGCTGTTAATTGTTCTAGGTGCACTACTGTGTACCTATTTCCCTTATTTGTTGAATCTAAAGACACGTTAATCTTTGAAACTCCTGGCATTTTTATGTTGTACCTTGCCATGAGTGTTAACAAATACTTATCCTATTTATTTTTACCCCCTGCCCCCAACAAAGAAGTGTCAACAGGTGGCTATTACGTTCTCAAATGAGTTATATATATTTTTTCCCCTTTTTCTGCTGTAGAAGGATTTTTCTTGTGCTCCTTCCATGAAGGTTGTAGTTATAGCCTAGTCCTTTTATGCTAGTGCTGCACTTCTAATACGTGTCCCCTGAATTTATGTGGATCTAAATGAACAACTGCACTGAAGCATCTCATAAGCTTCTATATTTTCATTTTAGATTTACTACTAGTAATTACATGCTGTGCATATAACAGAGGATCTAAAATCAATTGTGCGCTTTACATTTTACTGGGTACTTATTAATTTCAATATCTATCTCAGTTTAATTGACATTTCATGCATAAATAAACATAGCTTTTTTATCAGGATGCAGTGATAATCCATTAGTGACATTTATGAATGCTTTTTAAATGGCTAGTTGTGCTATGACCTGAAAGAAATAAGGAAATATTGGATGATTGATGAGCTTCTCCATCTTCTCCTTGGACAACTGACCTGTCACCTGAATTTGTTGCTTCCACTATTTTTTGCATTATGAGTCCCAGAACACGTTCTTGAAATTCACAAATGATGTTACTTTGTCAGATTTGCATGCCACAGCTTATAAAGCAAAACTATTGCAGCAAGACTACAGCCTTCTGTAGTGGCTAGTCCCTTCCTTTATATTCCCTTTGCCATGGCTGAAGAGTTTTTCTTGTGAACATTGCTGCTGTACCAGGATTGCTCAAGGTCCCAGTAAGTCAAATAAAGGACGTATGTTTCACTCCATGACCAAATGTTTTCCATGGCAGTGGGTAAAGGACATCTAGGGAATATCACACTACCATCCACTTACATTTTGCCTGATTTGCAAAGTGGTCCAAGCTTGTACTGACCTTCCTCTGAATCTGCACAAAGCTTAATCTGGTGTTAAGATCAGCTGCTAGCAGTAGATGGGAATAACATTTGCCGTTTCATTGCTTAGGTATGTGCCTGTTTGCTGTCTCAGGGTGGATGGATGAATATGTTTGAGCATAGATGTGGATCTCTTTGGATTCATATTTAATTGACAGTGAAGACATAAACGTGGTCCTTTAAGTCCCAATGAAAAGAGAAGTAGGACTTCTTGGGTGGTAGGTGCTGAAAATGAGGCATATCTATGGACTTCAAGAACTCCTGCAGGAATAGTTCATGTTCTTTTTGGGCACATTTCTCCTACGAACTCTTTGGCTATGGCCAAGGATAGGTATGACTCTAGTCAAGGTCTTCCCCAAATTCTTCCTCTTTTGCATATCTCAAGGCTAGTCTACCACACTACTGAAAAACGGGCATTGTCCAGCCACGTGGTGCATGGGAGAGTTCTGTGTTGTGCTTGTTGCATTGTGTGTTTGTCTCATTTTATAACCAATGGTCCCTTTCCTTCATGTGGACAAACAAGGGATTTGGCTCATCTACCTAAACAGTGTTTCGTCTGCAAGGTACTATTTACCTGGCCCATTTTAGACTTCTACTTCTGATGAAAAGCATTTCACAATGTGCTCCCTTGTGGGAGTTGGCTACCTGTTCCTTGTCTGACAAGAAAGGCTGTGCAGGTAAGTCACGTGCAGACTTCTACCTACAGTCAGATATATCCTAGTCTGAATAATGTAACCAAGGGTGCCCATAAATCTGTAACAGAGTCAAGAATTGAAACCATTAGTGATGGGGAGGCAAAAAATCACTAGTTTATGTTTTCTTCCCATGCAAGTAATTAATACATGCATTGAATATGTTAATAATATTGGCATTTCTAGTTAAGCTATCACAGATGGCCTTAACTCTACCCTCTCTGCTATCACACAAGGTCAATGAACTTTAACTGCTCTTTTCCATAATTATCATTGCTCAGATTTGTACATGCTATCACTGGGAGCATGGGATAGAACCTGTGATATTTTTGGTGAATGGAAATACAATACTCACATACTGGAATGGTTATTCTCAGCCAATTATTTATAATTTAATGGTCTTATCTCTTCTGTGTTTGTATTTTAATTTTTCAAGCATTTGAACTAAGTTACTTTAATGGCTGCAGAAAACTTGCCACATGCATTCTGAGGACTAGTATCCCTAAAGAAAACTGAGAAATCACTGGCAATCCAAACAAGTTCAGCTGACGAATTATCAACTCACGTCTCAATTAATCACTCATTAACAAGCTGTCTTTGTCTCTCAGTTAGCAGAATTAACAAAAATCATTAGTTTCTATCAGCTGTGACCATATTTCCCAACATATGTGGATGATACGGAGATAGTTAAAGGCAATTCAGCAATATGGAAGTCACTTTTGTAGCTGATCAAAAGAAAGACTTTTTCCTGGGACATGTGAAAATGCAGAATCACACACCAGATGGGTCACATTTCCACTGGCAGCAGAGTCCAAATCCCTGCCTGTGAACTCCCCCTTCCCTGCCCTGTTCGACCCCTCTTCCCAGTTCAAGTACTTTGGGAAATCTTCACTCAGGTGGCTGAAAGGTGGAGAGCAGAAGCACTTCAAACGTAGGAGTGATAAAGCCAAATATTTTCTTTGTACAATGTTCATTAGCTCAGCAGCCAAGTGCTTCAAGTGGGAGACTTGTTCTTTTGTTCCTGCTGCAGTGCATCTCTCAGCTGCTGGCACCATTTTTGGGGGAACCCTGTGCACCTGGGCAGGAGACGGCAAAACTGCACTCAGTATCTGGGACCCTCATGGACAGATACAGGCAGCCACATCTACTTCTTGGTTTAAGAGGAAAACACAGGGAATGTTGCATCCCAAAGTTGTTACTGCCTGGGCCAGAGGGAATGCAAATGCAATAGTCTCAGCTACTGAGATACTCTCACAACAATTTCATAGAATAATAGAATCATAGAATCATAGAATGGTTTGGATTGGAAGGGACCTTAAAGATCAGCCAGTTCCAACCCCTCTGCCATAGGTAGGGGCAGCTTCCACTGGGTAGGTTTGCTCAACGTCTCATTGAACCTGACCATAAACACCTCCAAGGACTGGGTATCCATGACTTCTCCTGTTCCAGTGCCTCCCCGCTTTCACAGTAAAATAATTCTTCCTAATATCATGATGTCTAATATGATGTCTTTATTCCTTTGTGTGTGAAAAGTAATAGCATTTTCCTATCTTGTTGTGTGGCTTTGAAATCCTTGACAATTAGGGTTTAGTGTTTGATAGGAATGGTTGGACTCGATGATCTGGTGGGTCTTTTCCAACCTGGTGATTCTATGATCATAAATTTCATAGTATCCTCTAGTTCTAATTTGTTTGTACAAAGTCCAGGACCTCAATTTGGAGCTCAACAAAGGCAATAGAGACTTGATGTTTTAGGCATTATGATCCCCCTAGACATAAGTTGAAATGTTTTTTGGAGAGGAAGACCAAGCTCTCAAACCTAAATGATGTTTAGAGAACTTCCTCTTTTGATTGCTTCCACACAGCTTGTCAGTCTGTTTGTCTCCCAGGCCTTGGTCTTAGATGAAGCATCTCAATATTATTGTCATAGAAATTATACTTAAGAATACTTCACTCTAAGTCAAAATATCATGGTCTGATCCTTCATAGGTAGACTCCAGACAGTACCAGTGAGCTTTTGGAAGGATGATAATTGTTTCTTAGCTAGCTGAGATCCCATTTATCTCAATTTACTGCCTGGCTCCTAAAGATGAAATACAGTATGATTCTCTTCACATTGTTAAACTGATTCTCTACTTGACATCCTTCAGTGGCACTTGCCATAAGGTTATCCAAAAGGCACTCTCTGGGGGTTTCATTTTAATCTTGATTCAGACGTAGAGATGTCTACAAGAAGGGTCCCCATCTACAAGAAGGGTCACAGGGAGGATCCAGGGGACTACAGGCCTGTCAGTCTGACCTCAGTGCCAGGGAAAGTCATGGAACAAGTGATCTTGAGCGCGATCATGAAGCACATGCAGGAGAACTGGGTGATCAGGCCCAGTCCACATGGGTTCACAAAAGGCAGGTCTTGCCAAACTAATCTGATCTCCTTCTATGACAAATGACTCGGCTGCTGGACGAGGGAAAGGCTGTGGATGTGGTCTTTCTGGACCTCAGTAAAGTCTTTGACATAGTTTCTCACAGCATTCTGCTTCTGGCCTGGGCAGGTGCACACTCTCCTGGGTGGAAAACAATCAAATCATGTTTTGTGAAGTGTTTTAGAGTATATGGGTGCCTTTCCTTGGTACTGATATCTTGGAAGTGCTCAGGGAGGGAGGTTTTTCAGACAGGGAGGTATTTAGACACACAGACGGACAGGGAAAGGATCTAGCTATCAGAAGTATTAGAACTTCTGCAAAACCCACTAAATGTGGAACATTTCAGTCTGTATTATATCTTCATGCATTTTTACAGACTTTTCTTCGTTCTTTCTTCTTTCAAAGGAAGATAAAGACTGAATCAATATCTCTGAGCGTCAAAGTCGTAAGGTTATTTCAAAAATCAACCAATTCAGCATGTGGCTGTTCTGCAAAGATAACTGCCTAGTTGAGTTCTTGTTTGACATTGCTTGAGAGTCAGCTTTACAAATTCAGAGTTTTCAAGTAATTCATCAGCATTTGCAAACTAAGTATTTTCTAGGAGAGCATTGTCATGACAGAACATCATCCCAGAACCAGATGACTTATACTTAAAGAAAATGAGCTAAGGAGGTGGATTAAAAAATATGAATCCTCACCATAAGAGCATGCTGTTTCTCTTCTTGTATCCACCCACCAACTACAAAAAGCAGCTGCTTGGCCAAAAACAAGCTGAGCTTCAAACTACGCACATTTCTGTGGGCACCTGCCCTGAAAATACTTGTCTCTGCAGGGACGGGATATGATTTTCTGCTACCATCAGCAAGATCTGCATGCGGCTCCAAGTACAAAATGTCATAAATGTCACACATCATGTCCACTGAAGACTGGATTGGCTCTTTTGAGTCTATAGGACCCAAATGTCACTCTATACTCAGCACTGAGCACACTGAAACTCCACTATTTAACTTACTTCTTCAGTTAAAAATGTGGTGGTCAAAAGGAGAGACAGTGCTTGGACAGTGGGAGATGAGCAGTGAAAGATTGTATAGTACCTCAGTGTACTGAGAATTGAGGATGGGAGAAAACATAGGTTAAACCAAATTTTTTTCTGACTTCTGTGAAATGGTGGAGCCCTGTAGTGAGGTAGGAGCTAATTTGCTGTGCCAGGCTATAGTTAGGACAGAATTACATTTTCTAATGGTAAAGAGAAGAAAGTCACTTTTCATGCTTAAATATCAAGGATTTCAGGTTTCTGTCAGTAAACGCAGGAGCTTTACCTCACTCAGAGCTCGTTTTATGCACAGATCTCCTCAGCTGGGACACTGCACCTCCCTCTATTTTTACCTCAACAGGAAAAGTCAGGGAAAACCCCTTGTTTTCCAGTTTTGTGGAGATCAAGTCCCCCACCAGTTTGAAAGAAAAGTCTGTGCAGACCCTCTCAGAGTAGCAGGCCACTGTTATTGTTCAGAGGGTTGCTATTTCTTTCTCACAGAAGCTGCTCTGTTTGTTTTGAAGATGGGTGAAATCTTATCTGGACACCACACTCCAGATGAGGTTTCATACAAGAGGAAAAAAGGGGCAGAATCACCTCTCTCGACCTGCTGGCCACACTTCTTTTGATGCAGCCCAGGATACAGTTGGCCTTCTGGGCTGAGAGCATGCATTGCTGGCTCATGTTGGGCTTCTCTAGTGGAAGATGCCCGTAACTCCCTCTGCATGGAGGGTGGAACTGGATGATCTTCCCTTTCAACCCAAACTGATTCTGTGATTCTATGAATGAGAGGAACTCAGATTCTTATGGTTAAAGCTCACAGCTGGGACCATGAGTGGGAACATACAAAATACTCTGCTTACCTTTATAAAATGCTGCCAGAGTTGCACTGAAAATTAAGCATTTTCTCCCTTGTGGATGCTTGGAAAGGCCATTCCAGCAGCAGATGTCTTTTTAGGCTGCAGAACTCATCCTGCCCTCTTTCCTTCTGTGGGCAAAGCTGAGAAAAATCCGTGCTCATTTGAATTCTAGGGTAGAAAGTTTTCACTGATGATGATGCCTACAATAAAACTTCTACAATTATCGCTACCTTCATATCTCTGTTTCTCCATAAATAACTTGCTTTAACAATCATTTGCAATTATTCTTCTCCTGGTTGCAAGTGCTATAATTGTTAATCAATCTTCATTTTTATATAGTGATTTGTACTTGTTTCCTGGCTAATATTTTAAATTGATTTTGTTTTGTAATTGTTAATAACTATATTGTTATTTGAGCATTATGATTGTGATTAGAAGTAAATGCAATTTCCCAATGGAAAATAGTTAAGCTAGAAATATCAGCTTCATCAATTTCTGTAATTTATGGGCACACCTTTGCAATGAATTCAGAAAGCGATACTTCAAATTAAAATATAGAACTTATATTATAACATTTTGCCAAGTACAAACCTCCATTTATTTCATCAAATCTGGACAAATAATTAACTGAGCTGTTCTAAGGAAGGTTTATCTGTCATACTTTGGACCACTGTTGCTAACTGATGTACAGAATCATGTTTCTTCTTGAGCAAAGTATGTTTCTTAAAGAGGACAACTGGAAAGAGTAGAAAATATGAGTCCACACAGCTTGTGCTCCACCTTCTTTCGTTGTTTACCATACTCTAGACCAGCCCTGTAATCCTCTGCATCATGCAGTGACATCTGGTGTCTGGACCACGTACTGCATATAAGCATAAAATTAAAGTCTTTGCCTAGGACTTTGCCCTGAAAAAGGAGCAATTTTAGTAGCTCAATGCTTTAAATGAATGTTGGCTCCTAATCTGTAAGGCTTTGTGGAAAATACTTCCAAACAATGGCAGGAGACTGTTTCAGTCTCTGTGCCTGATTCAGCCCTAATTCTCAGAGACCAACGCTTCCCATTCTTAGGGTCAAAATATAAGGGGCTCTGGAAAGTCCATATTTGGCTGAATGTTTAAAAGACATTTTGAAGATCCCTTCTATGTTGCAGAAGAAAAGGTATCTGAAGAAGGAAGGAGAGATGCTCTAAATGCCATTTAAATATTTAGAAACTAGCAAAAATATTTGGCTGTTCTTAATATTATTGAGTACCATAGAATCATCGAATCATCATAGAATCACCAGGTTGAAAGAGACCCACCGGACTGTTGAGTCCAACCATTCCCACCAATCTCTAAACCATGCCCCTCAGTATCTCATCCACCTGCACCTTAAACACCTCCAGGGAAGGAGAGTCAACCACCTCCCTGGGCAGACCGTTCCATTGCCTAATGACCCTTTCAGTGAAGAATTTTTTCCTTATGTCAAGCCTGAACCTTCCCTGGTGGAGCTTGAGGCCATAGCTTGAGTAGTTCTACTGCAGCATTAAGCAAAGACAATAATCCATTTGGGACCTATTGCAGAGACATCTATACAAGCATAGTATGTAGCTTTAGACTTTCTCAAAGGAGTTTGGAATCTAAATGAGAAAACTTAATTGATAGAAAAAATGCATCAACAGTAGATCATGGTACATGAATAAATTCTATATCACAGAGCTGCAGAAGGTAAATGCACAGGAGAGGCAGACTGATTTTGTCAAGGATGTCATAATTTGTCTTAAATGAGTAAAATTTACCTGATATATATTGGCAATGACACGTGCAAATTTCTTAGATTTACCAGATTAATAATGTTTTTCACAATTCCCAGACTTTGAATTTCTATTTGAGTCCATTCCATAGATATGATTCACTTGAAGATCATCTCTCTTCTCTCCTCCTTCTGCTTCCACGTATGTACTTAATATTTTATAACAATTGAATGAGAGTAAGTTTAATATTTCCCTCTGCCACCAGCAGAATATTACGTTTTCATTAAATGTGTCAATTAGTCAATTCTTTGCTTCATCAATAAGCATTTGTTACTAGAGGCATTCACTAAACCAGACCAAAACACATTAAGGACACTAACTGTCTAGAGACCATTTTGGCCTTGCAGCTGTTTGGGTTTTTTCAGTTCCCCTGTTGGAATCTTTGACAACATATTAGAGAAATTGGTTAATTAAAGCATAATTCTTAGATATGCAGCAATAGATACTGTGGCTTGCTGTGTTAATTCTACTTGTTGGGTTAATAAATCACTGAAATGATATAACTGTTTTCCTCAGCATGTGTGGAGGTGAAATGATTTTTGTAGAGTATTTGTTGAGAAATATTGCAGCATAACACAACTTGATTTCTTCAAATCCCAGGAACTCTGTTTCTCAGGCACTGAATCTGATGAAAACAAATTCTGAATCCCATTACATACTGTGAATGGAAGTAACTGGTTGATTGAGTAGTTAGGTTTAATTTATCGATTAACTGCATGTAATAAATTATGTGATGCAACAACTGACACTCACAATTGCCTTTTGTCAGGACAGGGTGATCTGCCTTTGTTCATCCAGCCTTCATTCAGACACCTACCTTAGGAATCCTTAGACCGTGCAAGTAGTTACTTATACGGCATTCAAGTAATTTAAATAACTGTCATGCACTATTTGTTGTCCTCAAAGCCACCCATAACAAATGCGTAAATTTCATGACCACCAAGTGTTTTACAGATGAAAGAAATTAGGGCTTAGAAGGTAGTGCAAGGACCTGAAAGTAGTCTATCAATTAAGCAGATGAGAGGAAGCATCTGATTTTTCTAGCTTAAAATTAACTTGTAAAAAAAATTAACTTTCACAGTGACTGTAGTTCTTAGTGAATGGGCTGGGTTCAGCAAAGACTGCCACCTAAAAAATGTGCAAGAAGTAATAAATGGAAAATACATGTAATTTCTGCAGTTCTTAAGAGTACTTTTTTTTTTTTTTTTTTTACTTTTCCGGCAGAAATTATGTTTTCAATTAGGAATTGATTATTTTCTATCACGAATGAAGGAAAATAGTAAAAAATAGTCTGAAAACAAAATGCCATATCCCAGTTATCATCAAAAAGAACATTTTGTTCATTCTGGCACAAGAACATGTCATTTCATTTAGATTTTGTTAAGAAGCAAAACAGAACAAAATGAAACCTTTCTTATCCCTAAACACCAGTTGGCCCCTGAAACAAGATTTCATTATTTTTCTGATTTTAAGAACTCTTGTTCTGTCAAAAGAGTTGCTGAATGACAGATTGAATGTTTGCTGCTCACAGTTGAAACAACAGGCAGTTTTCTTTCTCTCAGGATGTTCTTCTTGCATGAGATTGATGCTTTCCTAACTTTTCTCATTCTGAATTTTGGGGACGTGTAAATTATTTCCAACTCTGCCCTGTCCAGATAGCAGTTTATAGAGGTGGGTTATTTCAAGTCCTTCCTTTTTTCTTGCTGATCCAATAATAGCAAGCCATGTATTTTCAATATGATGCCCTCATTAACCCCACTCCTCCCCTGCTATATAGCAAGGTTTGTAATTTATAGATTGTGTTCAGTTGAAAGTTAATATCTGTGAAGGAGCCAGCGAACAACTATTTATCTTGGCACTGACCAAGCATATAGTTGGGCCTGGCTGGCCCAGCAACTTGACACTTTATTTTTATAGATGTTATGTAAATTACTTATCTAGTCCTCTTTCTTCTGGTTCACAAGGCAGGAAGGGCTCATATTATTTGCATGACCAGATGCCTTAATAGCATTGGGTGCATCTGCATGGATTTTATATTTTTCCTCTTTTCTAAGTGGGCTTCAGATCATCTCTTGGGTATTGACCTCAAAAAAAAAATATTGTTCCACCTGACTTGTGCCCTTTCTTTTCTCACGTCCTTGGTTCTACAAGAAAGTGACTGCACAGGGAGAATCTTCCCTGGAGGTTAACAGAAAAGTATTATATTTCAAATATGCCTATCACAAGAAGTTTCACAGATTAATCAGACAACACGTGAAAAACTAAGCCTTTTTGTTTTAAAACTACCTTGTACCATTTCAATTTGATGCTTCCTGGTGCTCGTACTGGACAAAAATGAACATCTGATTATTATTCTTTCTTCCCATGTAATTTCTGATATTATGGTTCTCTACTTTGTGATTTCTATGCACATAAGTATGTATGTATGATCCATGCCTTGCAAGCTGAAGAGTCTTAGTCCATTTTTGTGGCTTCTTATTTGCAGAACTCTCTAAATTCCCTGCCTTTACTTTCTATTTGTTGCACTGTGAGTTCACCGAATAAGAAAATAGTATTGAGTGTGCATGTTTGCATACACAAGTGGCATGTAAACCCTCCATTCCGTGAGTGTGCATTTTGCACCACAAACATCCTTTTAACTCTGCATAAATAATCAAAAGACATGGAAAATGCAGCCCGTAAAAGCTACAAAAAGTGCAGAGAAGTATCTGGGGGTCCTGGTTGAAGAGAAGCTGAACATGAGCGGGCAATATGTGCTCACAGCTCAGAAGGCCAAGTGTATCCTGGACTGCATCAAAAGAAGTGTGGCCAGCAGGTCAAGAGAAGTGATTGTGCCCTACTTCCCTAAGACAAAACCTGGAATACTACATTCAGCTCTGGAGGTCTCAGCACAGGAAAGATGTGGATCTGTTGGAGTGGGTCCAGAGAGAGGGCCATCGAAATAATCAAAGGCCTGGAACACCTCCCCTGTGAAGAGAGGCTGTGAGAGTTGGGGTTACTCAGCTTCAAGAAGAGAAGATTCCAAGGAGACCTTATTGCAGCCTTTCAGTACTTAAAGGAAGCTTATGAGAAAGATGAGGGAAAACTTTTAAGCAAGGCCTGTAGCAATTGGAATAGGGGTAATTGTTTTAAACTAAAACAAGAGAAATTTAGATTAGGTGTTAAGAAGATATTTTTTTCACTGAGGGTGCTGAAACACTGGAATACATTGCCCAGATTGGTGGTAGATGTCCCATCTCTGAAAACTTTCAGAGTCAGGTTGGATGGGGCTCTGCGCAACCTGATCTGGTTGAAGATGTCCCTGCTTACTGCGTTGAGGTTGGACTAGATGACCTTTGTGATCCCTTCCAATCTCTACCATTCTGTGATTCTATAAATAGAACAAGACACACTGTAAATACATTCATTCCTGAGTTCATTTTCTGATGTTATTCTTGACAGTAGGTTTCTGTCTGGGAATTACCAACATGTATGGCTGTGGCAGAGCGCTCTGCTAATTCTCTGCCAACCTTATTAATCTAGAATGTTTTGGGGGATTTTTAAATACATTTCTTTTCACATTTTTTTTTCCGTTCACCAAAATTGATAGATGTAAAACTAATCCTGTAGTCTGATGGATGATGGAGTGATGGAGTGAGTTGTTCATGTTGACTGACTTATTCAAAGGCACAATTTTTCTGAACTCATATTTCATACCCATTGATTACAAACTGCTCTGCTCAGGGAGCTCAGACACAGTACTGTGATTCCATGCACTCAAGCCTTGCATAAGAAGTTGCAAGATGAGAAAAAATGGTCCACACATGAGTAGTGACTTTGCTTGGTCAGCTGTTATAACAACTTTTCAGCAGGCAATCAGAACTTCTGAGTGAAAGCTTGAGAATTTGCCCATTTCTACCATGTAAAAGATGGACTCTGGATGTCATTTACTACTTTCTTGTATTTGGAAATCACTTTTCTCTTCCATATAGACTTTTTTAAAATTTGTCAGAAGTATTAATCCAAACAGTTTCCGTACCACACTGGTTTTATCACAGAATCATAGGATGGTTTGTGTTGGAAAGAACCTTAAAGATCATCCAGTTCCAACCTTCCTATCATGGGCAAGGACACCTTACACAAAAAGAATTAAACAGCTGCATATACCACTTGAATGCAGTTTCAACTGGAAGATTAAATAAGACCTGTGGGATAAACAATGCATGTTATAGGCTGAACCAAAAGTTAAAGAAAGTCAAATCAAATAGTTAATCTATGCATTATCACTTATTCTGTATGACAATCAGTGAACTGCCCTGTCACATAGAGTCATAGATTCATAGTTATTAAGGTTGGAAAAGACCTCTAAGATCATCAAGTCCAACCATCAGCCCAACACCATGATGTCCTAAAGTTCTCTGAATCTCTCTGAGGATGATAACTCTACCACTTCCCTGGGGAGACTGTTTCAATGCTTCATCATAATTTAAGTAAAGAATTTTTCCCTAATATCCAACCTAAACCTTCCCTGGCATAACTTGAGGCCATTTCCTCTCATCCTATCATTTGCTACCTAGGAGAAGAGACCAACACCCAGCTTGCTACAATGTTCTGTCAGGTAGTTTTAGAAGGAGGTTCTCTGCTGTTTCAACTGAGTGTGTGTATTATCCTATGTTCTTGGCCAAGGACCACGATGTTGTCCTCATTCTAGCAAAATAGTGTGATGATCGAAGCAGGACAGAGAAAACAGTCTGTTTCCGAGAAAGATTTTATGCATGCGTCTGAGCTACAAACTTCTAACTCCAGCCCAGCATCAACCTTTCACTCCACTGGAACTGAGAAAGCTGTTAAAGCATCTGATATCCAATATTAACACATGATGTAATATTTGGCATCCCACCCACTGGGACTTCAGAAAGCTGAGAAGTATTTCAAGCTCTTCCTCATTCTCAAAAAGAAGTTTTAAAAACCTAGTAAGGCTATTGCAAGGTTAGGGGAAATAGTTTGCAAGGTTAGGGTATAGGTATGGAAGTCTAGAAGAGGAGTCATAATATAATCCTGAAGAAAGGATGTGTGTAGCATTTTGGAAGATCCTCCAGATTCATCAGTAGAAAAACACTGAAAGCGTTAATTTACTTTTGTTTTCTCCTTGTCAATGTGGTTTTGCTAAAACCTACAACCAGGGGTGTGGATCTCCATCTGTAGTGTATAATAAGGTGTTGTAGTACATTGGACAAACAATATAATTTATTTCCAAAAGGACAGAGGTGCCACAAATCTTTGTACTCTCAGGGACTCTAATTTATTGCCTAATTAAACACTTGCTGCCAAATTGTCCATCCTGTCATTTTTAATTCCTGGTCTAATATTCCAGACAACAGAACACTTAAGAAGGCTACCTTCTACATGTAAGGCTTAAATGAAGAAAGATGTTAGTGTGTGTTTCCTAATCAAAGTCAATATTCTATTAGGAGGAATTATTCTTAAGTAGGTCAGTTCTTCTGGCACCCTCCAGTGTGTGTTTATCTGACAAGGTCTGTTGACACCTCATCCCCTTGCTGTAGAAGCAGAAGTCAAGGCCAGTTATTCAAAACTGAGCAAAACCTTTAGGAAGACATCCAGGTGACAGGGACAAACACAACATGCTTGTATTGCCAAGTCTATTGCCTGAACAATGGCAACTAGGTTCACTTGAGATGGCAAGGAGTATTGCCACTCTTACGCAGCTCTGAGGCCTTCTCCAGGTATTCTGTCCTTTCCATCACCTCTATGTCATCTCTTAGATAGTTTAAGGTGTCTTATATGCTAACAGTCACCTATGCAGAGTTAGATGAAGCAGACTCCATGCCTCCATATCTATACTATTTAGACATGTACAGCACTTACATACTTGTGTTAGACACCTGTTTTATAAGACTCAATGTGAATCTCACTTAGATATTCAGCAGCAAAAGAATACTGTTCCCTCTATTCCCGTAGTATCCCTTTTACCTTATTCTATATCTGTCTTGACTCTACAGGGCAAACATGTCAGATTAGGGTGTTCTACTTGTCATTCTGAACAGTCTCTATATAGCTGTGGAAAAACAGACCATTGACTTCAGCTTACTTTACTACAATAGATACTTTTTTTTTCCAGTATACTCTCTGTTCACCCCTTTATCTTCTCTGTTTTAGTGCAAGCCCTTCCATTTACAATAAGAAGCTTATGAAACAGGACTTGACTTATTTACCTTGGGGACAACAAGGTCCTAGTAAATGAAAAATACCTTTTCACAGGAAATTAGTTTTACATTTTCTCCTTTCCTGGGTCAAGAAAAATGTTTTTTCCTCTCAATCCTGTGGAACTCCTCCAGCAGGCTACAGAGAGAAATCAGCTCTAAGGACTTGCAGAGTAATTAACCAGGGAACTGTAAAGGACAAGGTAAAAGAAGAGATGCCATGGGACTGGAGCTGTAATAACCAGAGGAAAGACATTGTGTGATTTTTCAGGAAAGTCCTTTTGGGCCAACTTGCCATTCATTGCAGAATCAGTAACTGAGTTCTGTTGTATGGAAGCAACATCTGATTGAGTCACTACCTGTGGATCAAACTGTCCTCCCTGTGAATGTGTTTCACAGCTGTGAAGTTCAGGTATTTCTTCCTCACTTCTTCTGTAGGGCTATTTTTCACAGATGCGTTGAGCAGACACAGTTTTCCAGCCCTTCTATGGTTTAGTGGATGCAAGACTTCCATCTCCTGTGACCACATTGCATCTGGTTTTGAAGCAAGAATATTAGAGCAATAGCTGAATAACAATATCTGAATACATTATGCTATGTACACAAATACAGAGACTTGTGTGGGACGGAATTTATCTTCCCTAAATTTGGGTGTGCACAATGTGTACATTACATTTGACTGAATCACCTAGGCTCTCGTTCTAGTTGATGGAGAACCAATTAATATATGGAGTGGAGCTAGGTTCAGTTCAGTTTACCAAAGAGCATGTCAATGTTAGGATGAGGTGCAATGTCACTAACTGTCAAGTCTGTTAATTTGCTGTCTGACGTCTTCAGATGTAGATGTCAGTATTGCAGACCATTGCATTTAATCAGCTCAGCCGTACCTTTCATAACACATACACTTGGGGTTTGCTTTAGAAGGCAATGAAGACATGAATTCACCTGGAGCATCCAAATTCATTTTCTTGTTACCTGACTAAACCCTCATGGGAGGGCTTTTCTTCCATTTATTACTCAGTTGTGCTGGAAGGCCAAGAATCTCTGCTCTTGTCGTGCTGTTCCTGGAGGAAGAAGAAAATTCTTTTAGTTTTCTGAGAAAAACTACTTTTATTCAATTTTGCCAGCCCTTGATGGGCTGTACTTTTTTTCATCCTCCAGGTACCTCAGCCAGTAAAGGAATACCTACATAGCTGCTAGACTTTGATGTTTTTCATTGTCCGTAGCACAGTTAGACAAAATTGCAGGCACTGGATTCACTCACTTATAAATGATCAGTATTGAGAACTACACATTTTCCTTTGATGTTTTCACCTAAAAGGTGTTCCAAGGGTAGGTAATATTTTGCTCTAATCCACCCATCGTTGAAATGATGTGTCACAGACTTACAAGGAATAGGATAGCATGGATCTTAGAAAACAGCCAAATTGCATGAAAGAACTGTGAAAAAAGGTATATTAGGACTTTTGAGGTCCTCAGAAAAACTGGCTAGAAAACGTCCCAGAGAAAAACAGAGGAGACAAACTATAACCACAATGCAAAGATGACACAGCACAAAATCTTTGATGGCCTCTGGAATACAACTAATAACAGTGAGAAGATTAGAGTTATTAGTTTAATTTACTTTTATTTTAATTGTGTAGAGGAAATTCTTTTGTGCTAAGAGATAATTTCTGTTCAGGACTGTTAAAATAATTCACATAAGCTTTAAATATTGAACAGTGATGTGAACAAGATAATCAAGAATATTAATGAGCTCTAGAAACAACAGTGGAAAAGCAGGGAGGAAAACCCCAAGACACAACAATGTGATACTGGAGAAGTAAAGTAAGTGTATGAAAGTTTACAGAAGGTACAGAAAAGGAGTTTGGAACAGTTGACTTAAGCCTGAGCAGGTGTAGCAATCATATTATTGAAAAAAAAACCACCTAGCTGATAATTTTTCTAGGGAAATATTGCATCTTGAACCATTTGAGAGACTTATTTTCTCTCATTGCAATGCAAATCAATGGTCCATGCCCAACCCTCTGGAATTCCTCTTTTAAAAATTTCTTCCCACTTTGTTGTTTCCCAAAAGCCTGAATTCCCTGGCCTTCAAGACATTCTGCAGAATTTATTTCCATTCAGACTTCAGGAAAAATTCTTATACATGTAAGAATAGTACTTTCACATAATTAATCTCTTTGCAGTAGGTGCAGAGACGTTGTGAGTGTAGAACCACCTCCAGGAACTTGGCCAGACTTACTTGTAGGGGTAATTAGCTCATAGCTAGGTTTATTAGCTCAGGTACAGTGGTGTGCTTACACTTTACTACATCCAGTCTGGAGTTAATTTGCCAGACTTTCCTCAGTGTCCTTTGGATCCTTAAGCTTATACATCTTTGCATTGCAAACTATTGCACAGTAAAGATTTCCACTCTTTATTTTTGTAGCAGGTATCAGAATTCAAGAAGCACCAGACTAGACTTAAGACAATGTTGGTTTTGCCCTATCTCTCAAGTTAGTGAGAACTGGATGTTTCAGAGGAAGGTATAAGGATCAGAGATTTCCTCCTAGTCTCTAAACTAGGGACTGGCCTCAAAAATGCTCTTGATTCATGGGCATTAAGGATGATGGTAATCATTCAGTAATTCACAGACTCCTGGAGTACCGAAGTGCTGCAAAGGCAACAGAGAAGCACATACCTATTGTTTGTAAATCCATGTGGAGGAATTTACAATCTCTACTGCTAATGTCTGGAGAAAATGCACACTGCAAAAAGACTGTCAGGACATTCTGGTACTCTTCTTCCTGCCTGCAAAGTGCCACCATCTGACTCTCCACTCAATAACTGGCTGCCCTTAGAGGGTCTAAAAGATGGGGGATGACTGAGGGGAGCAGACCTTACAACAATGTGAGGATAGGGTTATAAATTTTGGAAGAAGGCAACAGGTGAAATAAGCGAAGCAAAAGCATCCTCAGATTCTGAAAGAAGTCTAAAAGATGTGTAGATGTGGCACCTAGGGTCATGGTTTAGTGGTGGACTTTGCAGTTTTAGGTTTACTGTTGGACTTAAGGGTCTTTTCCAATTCAAATGATTCTATGATTCTATGACACTATAGAGAGAAATAGTTTGGATTCAGCTCATCATCAGTTCATCTTCAGTGTATGGATGCCCTGTCCTCATTCAATTGAACATTATTCTTGGCCAGCCCCTGGGTAGCTGTAGCTTATCTCTGCCTCTCTGGCTCATGTTCTTTCCTCACATGAGGAACAGCAACAGGGTTAACCTCATGTCTTTGCTGTTCTCTGATTCATTGGCTAGATTGGTTAAGGAAAGAGGGGGCCTAAAAACGTATGTGTCAGTCCAGGGACAGAAATGGATATTGTCATAGCTAAAGCTTTAAGGCATGAGCTAAAGAACTGAACTTCTGCAGTTAGAAATAAAAAAAAATTCCTCTAAGCTATGACCGGGAAATTCCTTTTACATGCACTTAGGAGTGGATGCCTTATATAAGCAGGAGGAGAAGAATTGAAGGCCATAAAGCTAGATTAGGTTTGGATCTGGATTTCTCAGCTTTAGCAAATTATTGGTGACATCTCCTTTTCCATGATGAGTCTTTCTGGACCAGTTTTAAGCAGTGTTCTAGTGGCCTTCCAGTACTTAAAGGGGGCTTACAGGAATGCTAGAGAAGGACCCTTTATCAGGGATTTCAGTGATAGGATGAGGTGGAACAGTTTTAAGCTGAAAGAGGGCAGATTTAGATGAGATATTAGGAAGAAATTTTTACTGTGAGGGTGGAACAGGTTGCCCAGAGAAGTCATGGAAGCCTGGTCCCTGGAAGAGTTCAAGGCTAGGTTGGATGAAGTTTTGAGCAAACTCATCTGGTGGAATATGTCCCTACACATGGCAGTGTGGTTGGAGCTGGATGTTCTTTAAGATCCCTTCTAACCCAAACCATTCCATAATTCTGTGACTGAACTAGTCTTTTGATTAGCCTCTTATGAAGGGAAGAAGGTTCAGTGGCGGCACCTCTACATGCCTGTGAATTCATATGAAATACTAATTTTATTTGAAAGCCACATTTGTGAAAGCAGCATCTTGCCTCCCAGCAGCATTGACAGGGTACAAGCAGTCATTTGAACCTACTCTGACAAGTGGAGGAGAGCAGCTTTTCAGCCCCAAATCCCATTCCTCCACAATTACTGACATGACAGCTCTGTGATTACTGAGATGAAGGCTAAACTCCATTATGCCATGAAAATGCTAGTGATTACACTCTACCAACTCCCATTTTATACCTTGTTCTCAGAGGCATGATGCACTGAGGTACATCTCTGTTATAAAGAGCAAACAGTGCCATTACCTCCTGGGTAACAACAAGAAGAAACAAATATAGGCTGAGATATGAAGTGCCATGATAGGAAATTGGTTATTAGGCTGTACTTGCTAGTACAGTCACAGACCACAGCTTTGTACAAAAACATAAAAATCGGAAAACCAGAAACATAATTTGTGGCTCAAATTTCAGATGCATGCTGGCAACCTATGATATCTGTGTAATTGTCAGTGCAGTCCCCATAGACCTACAGCATTGGATTTCCTTGGCAATGACTTGCCTGATTTGGAGGCAGTGGGTTTACTTTGATTTATGTGACTCTGGTTCAGTTCTTAACTTTGCAAAATAAACATTTTTTTTGTCTGTAAAGCTAAAAAGAAGCTACCTTTTTTGATTAGAAGTTTTTTTTGGGACAAAGAGTATTTCTGTGTACCTAGCACAGTAAGCATTGATCTCAGACGGTGTCTTGCTTTAATACAGTAATTAATGAAAAAATAAAGATATTTTCTTTGTGCTAAGATCCATGAGCAGGTTTCCATGGCAACAGCCCATGCACAAGCTTCTTGCCTGTAGCAAATGTGAAGTTATTTGAATCATTTAGATTCTTTTAAAGAAAGAAGACTGGTGTAACTCAAATTAACTCAGATTTACTGCAAGACAAAAGTACACAAAAGGGCAGTTTTCTCAGGTCTGCTGATGCATAGGAACTTTTTACTCTGTGTTAACTCACTGCTGTGTTTGAACCCTCCAAGCTATCTTAGGACTGTTTATCTCAGAACTGTGTGTATTTTCACTACATTTATTTCTCTTTCTCTAGCCATTTTCTGTCAATAGGATCCATGCTCATTTTACACTAGGATTGCTGCCTGCATCAGATCTTCATCTTTATTCTCCTGAGAAGGAAGAAGAACATATTCTTTCCTGGTTTCTTCAGCAGCTATAATGAATGAACACACAGTCCCCAGGCTGGGTAAGAAGCAGAATAAGCAGCAGGAAGAACTGTTTTGTTATCTTATTGGTTCTCTGGCAACTGAGATCTCCCCTAGGGAAAAAAAAAAACAAACAAAAACCAAAACCCATCCTGATCCCAGGTTACTAGACTGGAATATGCCACTTGTTTCCTAAGCTAAAGGTATACTGAGTATATGAAAATTCAGATAATTAAGTAGGTTTGTTTAATTTGAATGTGTGGAGGAAGAAGGAAAATAGCCAAATAATTTTATATTTACAGGTGAAAAATTGATGGAATAGGAGATCTGTCATTTTAACACACTTGTAAAACTTCTCCACCCATTTTTGTTGGCCTACTGGATGAGGGACATGGGAACTCATGTAGCATAATCCTTTTTGGTTGCTGATCCCCATATATCTGTTCCGTCAAAAGAGATGTTCCTAGGGAGGAAATGGTGAGGCAGTTATAAAAGAGAAGGTTTAGGATAGGAAGAAGTAGTCTAGATCCAAAGTTTTTTATGATTTATCTCCTGTATCAGTGAGTACTTTATAGGCAAAGAGAGGCAAAGAACTAAATGGCTTCTGGAGAAAAAGGAAAAGAATGAATTATAATGCAGATCTTCTAGGCATGTTCTTTCTAATGTATGAGAAAGTCCCTCAGCAGATCAAGAGACAGATTATATCAATAATCACTTGGTATCCCTTCCAGTAAGAAATTCTGAATACATCTTGGTGAATTCATCTCAAAGGCTCCAATTTTTAAAGAAAAAAAAAAAAACCAATAATTTTCTTCCACAAGTTTTGTTCTCGTATTCATTCAGCATTATAGCCTAGATCTGTTGTTTGGCTGGATGTATAAGGCCTGCATGGACCTGCTTTGTTGAGCAAATCCATACCTCAGGAATGTGAAATATACTGAACTAAGTTGGATATCAACAATGCTTATGATTGGGACCTAGGCTGGGATGCAATATTAGACTGGGATAATCTAAGATGATTGGGTTTTATCTAAATTAAAATAAGATAAAATTGGTTTGACACTTTGGCAACTTTATGGAAGAAGTTCTTGGCCTCCTTGAAATACAAAGACATCTTCAAGTAAGTATTGAATTTAAAGCCAGACATAGCAGAGATCAGAGGCATTAGTGAGGCTGCATCTTGAATACTGTGTTCAGTTTTGGGCACCTCAGTACAAGAAAGATATTGAGCTACTGGAGCAAGTCCAGAAGAGGAGGGTAACAAGGCTGGTGAAGGGTCTGGAGCACAAGTTTCATGAGGTGCAGCAGAGGGGACTGGGATTGTTTGTTCTGGAGAAAAAGGGGCCAAGGGGAGACTTCATAGCTCTCTACAACTACGTGAAAGAAGGTTGTAGCAAGGTGGGTGTTGGTTTCTTCTCCCAAGTAAAAAGTGATAGGATGAGAGGAAATGGCCTCTCAGGGGGAAGTTTAGATTGGATAATAGGAAAAAATTCTTTACTGGAGGAGTGGGGAAGAATTGGAACAGGCAGCTTGGGGAAATGGTAGAGTCTCTGTCCCTGGAGGTGTTCAAAATAATATGTAGATGTGGCACTTTTGGACATGGTTTAGTAAGCACATTGATATCCTGTTGACAGTTGGGCTTGATGATCTTAGGTCTTTTCCAGCCTTAATGATTCTATGATTCTATGATTTTGAGAATACCAGTTGATTTCTAGTCTGTGAACCATGGATTCTTGCATTACTGTTTTTCCAGTGTTTTCATTCAGACCACTCCTAGAGACAAAGTGTTGGACTAGAAGGGCCATTGAACCAAACTATTAGACTCATTTTTCACCCACACAAAGTTTGGAAATGTAACCCATTAAATATAGGCCTGGAAAAGGTCCAAGTGACAGAGTCCCTGAGGAAAAGAGAAAGCTGAGTTATTCAGAAGCTCCCACATTCTTTGTTTTTCACGTCTAAAAATACTTTCATATTAGAGACTTCAAGCTGTTTTTTGTGCTAAACACACAAATGGAAATCTCACTGCACTACACACGTTATTTCACTAAAATAAATATTGTTGACTTTAATATTTAAAGAGATTTTTGAAACAGCCACAGAGGATGAAAAATACCAGTGAGCAAAAACGCTCCATGTCTCAGAGACCTGCAGAGGCGTATTTCAACTCTGCTGCTTTAATTTCTTTAGCTCTCAAGGAATTCCTAGGTCTCTGAAATGGCATTTTGGGCAGGGAAAACAGAACTGTCTCCCCCAGGGCTTTTTTGCTCCTTGTTATTCACAATCATAGGATTTTTTATTCAGTATAGGCTAAAGAACTGCATCATGTGCTCCTTAAAGCTGTTAGACTAGCAAATACGCTAAGTGTACTGTATCTCAAACACCAGTAAACACTATCTAATCCTTAAGGTAGGATAGGGGACATGGGATTTCTATCCTTCTGTCTGTGGCATCAGAGCAGATTTCAGCTTCTGTTAAAGTTAATAGGAATTTACTGTTGTCTTTACTGGGAGAAGGAAAATTGGCATGAATAAAGACACTTGTCATTCACAGGCTGATGTCAGATGAGATTTTTTGTCTTAACCCCATCCCAGAGCTGTGTGTCTGATCCTGCCAGACCTGTAACAATGGAGATTGTCCCTTCATGATGCTGAAGACACATCAAGGGTACTGTGGAGTAAACAGCAAACCTATACTTCCAACACCTGTCCCTCCAAGTGAGTTCCCTGGAACACTCAAATTTTATGTGTCAAATTAAAAAGGTGGATGATAAGCTAAGAAAGTTACAAGGGAAGGACATGGGTGAATTTGTAAGCAGGGCAAATGCAGAGCAATACTGAGTGTAATTGGTCACAGTTACTGGAACTAAAATTGCTAGCAAAAAGCAGCCACCAGCTCTCTGTTGGATGTCCTTAATTTCTTTGATGTTGCATATTGTGAAGGGAAGAAGAGATAATCTGTTGCTGATTCTGAATATGTGAAGTATGATAGCTGCTGCTGTCACACACACACACACACAAATATCTATTACTCTGGAGACTAATAAAATTAGGAATACCCACAATACCTATATAGTTTAAGTGTATGGGTACATACACAAATCTTAATTCTGCATTTTTGAATTAATATCCTGGGATCTGATTTTTCTCATGGATTAATCCCAATGTAACACTGGAGTCACACTGTGATGATTCAGATCCCTTCTGTGCACAACGTGCACATTCAAACATAATGCAGGTAGCATAGCCAGTGAACTTAGGACTGCATTGCAATGTGCATTTAAAGCAGAATTCAAATGCCTTTACTTCACCAGTCTGTTTCCCAGTTATTGCATTTAATTGTAACAGCTATTCCTCATATTCTCCACATCAGTCACCTCAGTCCTTCCCGAGGATCATTTTGTACTGTCCCCTCACATTTAACTGGGAAGTCTCCACTCTGATAACAATGAACAGTTATTTTGGGACAGGTCTCTTCCTTTGTTTTCTATGGGCTTACATTCTCACAAAGTCTTATCGTGAAAGAAGTCAAAGAAAAGAGGGTTGAAAAGCTTCTGGAGAGGTTATCTGCTCCAGCTGCCTGCCCTAGGGCAGGGTAGACTATCTTTATGGACCGTATAACCATTCCTCTATGTATAATTTTCAGAGATTTTCATAACGTTGGATGAATAGTGCCAAGCAAACGTTTCACTGAGATTTGCACTATGAAACTCCTTTCCTCGTCAACCTCTTGCAGATGTTCCAGGCTACATTAGCACTGGGAGACCACACATACCCAGGACCTTTCTCTTGCTCTGAGCTCAGCAGACAGAGGGTGGCTTTTGTCCTCATCACTGAACTGTCCTGTTACTGGAATCAAGATAGTTGTGTCCAAACTGCCTGTTTGGAACAATTTCAGTCTTGTGGCTGTGCTTCATCTTTGTGTTAGAGACTGTGCAGAAGACAGTTAGCTGGTCCAGGCTACAACAATGCCAGAGATTGTCGTAGCAGTTTAACAGAATAAACAATTAAGTTTCAGTGTTTAACTGTGACTCTACCACTGTTTATTGCTAATATAGATATAGCTTTGGAGTTTTCCTTCTCTACATGCTGAGCAGTCTGATCTTGGTCCATATATCATCAAGCTATAAGCAGTGCTGAGGATAGTCTTGTTAAGTCAGTGCGTGTCTAGGAAATACTCAGCTATTGTGGTTTCTCAGCTAATTTAAGTTGCAAAATGCTAATTTTATTTTCAACTCTGATCATGTTTCACTGTTGCGATTTTGCTGTGGAAAAAAAAAAAGGTGTTCACTAGAGAGCATGGCTCAAAAGGAATTTCTGTGGCTAAAAAAGGTGTTATTTCTTGGGACAAATGTGGCTGCCTCTGCATTGTACATCCCTATACAATGATGCAGTGCAGGGCGTGAGCTGATTACATCACATAGAAATATAAACTGATGCCAGTGTGATAAGAAACTTGGTTTCTTTGAGGATAGGGGTGTCTGTGCTGCATCCCTTGTGCTGCTGGAGTGGTACACTGGCATGCAGGATGAATACTAAAGGATTTCTCATGCTTGCTGCATTACTATTTATACAACAGATATGTCCCCATCTCCTCACCGTTCTTTGATCCTGCTGCCACAAAATGATGCCAGAGAGGGGCTCAGCTGGTTATTAAGAATCCACTTGCCATCTTTGCTTTCCCAGCCTTAGTCTTTCCTGCTAAGGGGGCCTCTGCTCTTGGTGAAATGATACAATTACATCTCCTCAGTCATCTCCTTTCTGGCCTCTTGGTGGTAGTCTTAACACAGCACATTCACTAGCTGCTCTGGCTGCCTTTAACTAAAGGCATCAATCTCCACCCTACTCTAGGAGAACCAACGTTTTTTAAGTAGATACTAAATATATACAAAGTTTGTGGACACAAAGCAAATTTTATAAAGGATTTGCCAGAGATACAGAAGCTCTGCAGCGCTGATCCATGCTGACCTACTTCAGGGTTTCACCTGTTAGGCGAAGATCTGTGCTGAGATCTGTCAGATATCTCTGAAGCACAGATGTTCGGATCCAGTGCATACAGTGAGGCAATGAAGGTAAAATGAATAAGGAGGTTATCATCTGCATACTTAGCAGTTTGGTTCATGCCGGGCAAAAAAACTGAAAGAGTGTTTTACCACACTGCTGTCAGGATTGTGCTATACTGAATACAGTGGCAGGTTTAATTCAATATCTTCTTTCTAAAAAGAGACCAAATGGTCAAGGAATAGCCTAACAGTATGAAGTAAACACCATATGAAGTCCAAGGAATTCAAGGTGGGTGAGATTTGTTAAAGCGTTCCAGCAAACATCATTCCTGTGTGCCAAACACCAGGGTTAATCGCACATCATAAAAAAAATTGCCAAGATGGGTTAGTCTGGCAATCAATATATTCCTTCCATTACAAATCTTCAGTCTTTCCCCATATTTCATCAAGTTATTTTTAACATGTTACAACAGACGAGAGTCAACCGGTGTCAGGTATATTAAACTCTCAGGTTGCCCAAGATTTCCCAAAGATACAACTCAGTTTTCCATTTTGAGATCTTTGGGAATAATTTCACACTAGGTAACTTTTCCCATTTACCCTGTGAAGAAGAATAGAGAGAAAGACAAGGCAGAGATATCAGAGAAAAGGAAGAATTCGGGTGTGGCTGTCATGAGATAAAGTCTTCACAATTACAGAATTAGAAGCAAACAGTGTTACAAATATACCACAGAGCTACATCCAGTCATTTCTTTTCTGCTGCCCCCACCAGGAAAAGATAAGTGGTTATCATATAATTTACCATTCTCTGAGACCACTAAAATAAAAAACAAACAAACAAACAAACATATGTGCAAGCACGTTAATAATCAGATGAAAAATTAATGCCTACAAATTCTCAGAGCTAACTCTCCCCTTCAGCAATCTCAGTTAATAAGAAAGAGGAATGTCTGCAGGAAGGAAAGAGGCCCTAAATATCTGCCCCAGAGGCCCTTTTAGAGACAATAATTGCTGGGAGGATAACGATGAGGACATGGGGATTTTCAGACTCTGTAGTGAAGCTTGGAGTGCTGTGTGTGAAAATATTATCTCTTGTCACTAGTAGTGCTATGAAGTGTGTGGAGGTGCTCCGCTCCACAGTCTCCTTCTTCCTTGCACATCACAGGCCTGGCCACATTACTGGTCTGGCCCCTTTACTGGCCAAATCATGACATACCGGAGCCAGGAGACCTAGTTCTAGTCCTAATATTGTCACTGTCTGGGTCAAGTCGGCTAGTTGTCATCCTGTGTCTGTGCCTCAGTTTTCCTTACTGTAAATGCCTTGAGTAGAACAGACTAATATTTCCTTCTGAGTTTGAAGTTTCATCTCCATTATTTATCATAACCTAAAGCACTGATATTTTTGCTGGTCTCCCGTTATTCTTTTATTTCCTTATCCCTTTTTAGCTCAACCTTTAAGCCTGCAGCATTTCTGCTTGACAGCTGCCCATAGGATGCTGGTGCAAGTGTCAGGCATTGTGCCTGCCAAATTTGTGCTGTTGTGGTCTCCTTGGATGCAGTATAACCTCGATTTCCAGCTGCACTATCAAGACCCTCTTTCCTTTCTCCTCACCTGTTTCTGGCTCCATGCATCTCCCCTCAGAGATATGAAGATCCACAGAAAAGTCAAGAATAAACTCACCAGGTTTAGTGCAACCATCTTTCCCAAGGATTTTACTTATCTGCTGCTTGCAGTCTGCTTTTATTGCCTTGGCACACCTCAGGCTGCCCAAATATCAGCAAGATCCTGTTGGAGGAAACAGAGGTTTTTTACTCCATTTATCTTGAGAAAAGTTCTTATTACCCAGTGGTTGTCCCTTCCCTTCTATGTCTCTGCAACGTGGAAACAGCTCTGAGTGGAGAATGAAAGCAAAACTTCCATGCTGCCTCTCAACACGCTTGGCTTTACCTTTGCAAGGAAACAGGGGAACTCTCTATGGCCTCACTGGGAGTGAAGAAATGCCTTTTTCAAAAGCGAATTAAGAGCCATGTGGGGACAGGATGAAATCCAGACACTTTGTGCATGCCCAACTGAGCTGTTATAGAAAAGAAAAGTCGATCACTTTTTTTTTTTTTCTTGCTCTCTACCTCTTCACTTTCTTCTGCTGGAACCTTGGAGCTCAAGCAAATGGGTGCTATTATTAGATACAGGTGATTTATGGTGGCAGAGATGAGGCAATCTGCCCATTGAGGGCTACAATTGCTGGGATAACAGAATCAAAATATTATCTTGCTCAAGTACTTGCTATCCCTCATTTTGTGGCAGTAGCAATGTGAATAAGCCCCTGCAGGCTCCCACATCAGACAGCCTTCCTTCTCCATGAGTTGAAGAGATTGTAGCACAGGGAAGCTGGCAGGAAGGTCTTCAACAGCCTTGCAATCATAGAATCATATGGATCTATAATAATCATAGAACCATAGAATCATAGAACCATAGAATTCTAGTGTATTATTATCTGGACTCTATAGCTAAGGATTTAGTTTTGTTTGTCCTGCTCTAATTTTTGTCTGCAGTAGTAGGAATTTCACATGAAATGCCAGTCTGAGTAAAGTATTATCTCTGATTTAGCTCATCTTGGCTTGGACAGGTAGTCTTGGAAAGTTCTGTCTGCAATGGACACTTTTCAATTGGATGAATGAAGAGCTTGCTGAAGATATGTAGAGCTCTGACAGCAAGATAGAACACACAAACACAGCAACACTATTTTATTTTATTATTCCTATTAGTTCATATTTCATTTCAGCTTGACTTCCTATAGATTTCTGACTTGAGGGCTATCTCTTGTGTGGACTCTTAATACAGGAAAAATTGACCCCATAGGTTATCTTTTCCTACAGTGCAGGAGTTAATAAGGACTTTTTCCTCCATCTGACTGCATATTTTCATGAATCTTGTAAGACAATATCTTTGAAGTCTCTATCCTTGTGCCAAACTTGATTTGGCTTCATCACCAACTTAAAAAAAAAGTAAGACATATGCATGCACAAAGGTGGAGGGCTCATGTTCTGATTCTCATGCCTATAAAGGGAAGGAAATCCTCTTTTTGACACGTTAAAAAGGAGGGAGAAAGGGGGGAAAAGATATCTCGTGTGCAACGCAGCTGTCTGAGAAAATGGAGCCAAAGCCTTATCCTAATTCACAAAGCCATACTCCCTGAAATAACCACTGGGGTTTCTGTGTAGCAGAGATGTGTGCTGTATGCTGGGAAAGGCAGCCAAGTACAACTGAACAGGAAGAATTATAATGAAGTTAACTTACCTGTTACCTTGGCCGTAGGGGCATGGCCTTGGTGGCACTGAGAACTTCTCCAACATCTGTTGCATTTTTTCTATCCAATTTTGTCCGTCAAGAACAGAGATCAGTCTCTAGAAATGTTCTCAGAATGATGCAGAAGTGAGTGCATCATATTTGCCTTTTCAGTAGAACTTCCCTACAAAATTAGGCAAACAGCTCATTTAAATATTGGCATCATATAACGTACCTCCAAATATTAATAAAGAGAGATTTAGAATAATTTGATGAAGCACCACTAAGGCAGATGTTGGAGAATCGTCTGATGATACTGCTACTGTGACTTAGGGTACAATTTTAGTTCATAACTATGCTTGCTTTTATCAAACTTGACACCATTATTTGTTTTCTGAACATGCCTAACTGACTTCCCAGGAATTTATGAAGATTTTAATTTGATAAATCAGTTTTTTGCGTTTTTCGCTTGTAGTACCATTTCTTGGTGAATATTTCACACTACCATAGCTGATATAATAAGTCAAGTATCACCTGATCATACGTTATTGCAGGCCATGGCATACTATGGCTGGATGTTCAGTCTATGTCCATGTCTGATTGTGTAACTGGTCCACCAAAACACCTGATCATCTTATGATCAGAGTCCTTCTCTAGTAAAGAAGAATCTTAATTGGTTAGTCTTCTTTCCTAAATAAAATACTTAACAATGGTTGCTGATAAAATATAATCATTGCAGACAAAGATGTTACTCAGCTATGATCCTTTCCATCATTAATTTTCTTCTACTACTTATTATGGATCAGCTTGATAAGAAAGGTGTAATCCAGGTATGACCTTTTCCTCTATTTTGTGTCTAATAATAAAATGTCCTTATGTGAACAGTTTGATAAAGTTAATAAAGGCATGGCTGTAGACATCTGTAGCTTCTGCAAAACCTGATGTTCTGAAACTTGCACAAAAGCTGACAAGTGCAAATGAAATTCCTGAGCATAAATGAACACATCAGAACAATGAGGTCTGTGTGTAAACAGGTCTCTGCTACACTACTCTCTGCAGTCTCGAAGTAAGTCGATGTCTGTTCCTTGGAGTGTCCGTTCATGGTCAGACGAGGGAGAGAAATGAAAAGAAATGAGGCTGATGACAACTCTATTCCAATCAAGTAGATTTGGGGACTGGATGTTGATCTTCAGAGCTCTTGACTAATCCCAAGCCCAGCTTGATTTGGTAGTTCTTTTGTATTTCCACAAATAGATGTCTACTTGTACAGTTATTGACGTTTCACACCTAGAAGTTCCTTTTCAAAACTCTACTAAATCAAACAAACAGGACTCTAAGAGAAAACTCTTGTAATGCCTGATAAGGATGAGACTGACTGAACTTTGCATTATTCTAGACTCATGTATTATTTCAAGGATAATCCTTACCTTCCTTAGGGTTATAATTTTTTTTTAAAGAAAAGATTGCAAGATTTCAAAAAGGATATTATTATATATCAAGATCATTTTCAAGCATTCTTTAGGGAAAACATTCATAGCATTGTTATAATTTTCTATTAAACCCTTCTATTAAACTATTTTTTCCATGCTGGATTGTGAGGAAACATGTAGGAGCACTACAAGCTGAATGTAGATGCACTACAAGCTGTATTGCAGCCTCTATTGAAAGTATGAGTAGAATTAACCAGATCTTACTGAGATTGATGGAACACAATTCTATGTGCTTATACACATTCTACACGGTTGTACACACTGTGTATGCATGTGAACATGCATTAAGTAAACTCAGTAGCTTCTAAAATGTGCATTTCATGACCTTGAATGCGAGCTGCTGAGTTGAAAAGAATGCCCTGTGAAAATAATGAAATAAAATCCAACATATAATTCCTGTTTAGCGATCAGTGAAGAGATCTTAGTATAAATCATCCCTTTATGTTTGGTTTACTGCACTCATTGTTTATAAATATACACATATTTTCATCTAATTACAACCCATTAAATCAATTAAATCACCTTCTCTGATATTCCCCACTCAGAGAAGTAAACCAGTTGATCTGCAAGCCGTAACTGCTGAGAATACAAATCATCTTTTGCATGGAAGACACCCCTGACCTGAAAGACATGAAGATTGTCTCACAATTCTGAGACTCACTGGATTCTTCATCATATGGTTTCCCCCACTGCTCTCTCCCTAGACGAAGAGGATGAGTCCTTCCAAACTCCTGAGAAGGAAGGTAGCAGAACAGGGATTGTACCTACGTTTTATGCTTTTCAGGTGGCAGGAGCCCAGACTCAGCTGCTTGGCTGGCATCTGCCAGCCCAGCTCCAGAACAGTGTTTTCAGAAAAACCCTGCTGGCGCATGTCAGCTAAAGGCAAAAACAAGATCCTTTGCTTGTCTGGTATTTCAGGAGTAACAGCACTGAATGTTGTTCAATTTTATCATGTTTTACTCAGGCTGGGGAGTAGCCACCCTTTCTTTTGCCATGCACATTATGACAACATTAACATCTTTCGCTTTGCAGGCAGTCTCTGATGCTTAACAATATCCAATACAAGATATGTCCAGCAGTTCCTGGCACATTCTGTGACATTTCTATCCATCTTGACTTTGGCTGAAGTAAGAATGTCTTCTCCTAGATGAGCCAGAAAACCATTTTAGTTTTCGTTACTGACATTGTCAGCTGCGGCTGGCCCACTTCACAATAAGCTTTTTGATGTCTTTTGCCTGTGCACTTGCATGATGCTAAAAGAATGTATAGGTGAATCAAGATAAGAGTTTCCTTGCAGGGCTGATGACCAGTGTAAGAATCATCAATGACACAATATTTCCTATCTACATAAGTAGGGGAAAATTCAGGGCAGGAGGCAATCAGCATTCACTTCAAACATCCTATGTCTTGTATGAGATTGTTAACCCTAAGAAACAGAGACAACTTTTCTAAACCAATTGTAAAGAAGATTACAAGTGGCTCAATTCTACCATGGGAGGTTGAATGCAACCTGCCCCAGAGCACTTTGTAATGTATTTCCATGAATTGTTTCTTAGGATGGGTCAGAGCTCCAGGTAGATGGTGAGCTTTATGCTCATCTCTTGTCCTGCCTACGTGATTCACACTATGTATTTTAAGTGATGAGGGGTGCTGGGACCTCAGTTCCAGATATACATCTATAAAACCATCTTGTGGCTTACCCATAGATTTAACAGCTACCTTGTGACAAGCTCTGCTTCTTACAGTACTAAGGATCCCTGTGATCCACTCTAAGGTTTGATCCAGTGTAAGGAATCTCCTGTGCTTGGGTCAGAACATGGAAAAGAAAAGGAAATTCTTCACTCAAGAAAGCTGCTGGGGCACAGGACTGCACTGGCACCACTCAGCTTGGTGATGTTGGGCACTGGTGGAGAATCAGACACTCTTGTTGCCGTATTTTGCACCTAATATCCAGCAGACAATAAACTTGCCTTACAGTTTATTCTTTCTGCAGTTAGGGCTGACAGGGGTAGGGATGCAGGGGAAGAGGAAAGGAAAAATTCTCTCAAAGTTTGATAGAAATTTCAGGATGGAACAAATGCTCCTCTGGAGACGTCTATCCATTTGTCTCACCAACCGTGGCAGAAACTGAGGGTAACATTTCAACAAGTCTGTTGACAGGTGAACCCATCTCTATATGACAGGGTTAGACAAAGACCATAACCATTATTTAGAGGCTAATGGCCCCTAATTTTAGGGGGCTGGTATGCAGGGTGACATTTAGATGATAATTTCTGAGATAATATCTAGTTCCTCAGTTTCCTTCTTCGGGATTTAGATAGAACTGCTTGGTTCCCTCTGCCTGTTTAGATTTTCTCTTGGGTCAAGAAAATTCTTTTACTAACAAGAGCAAAGATGATGTCTCTGCAGAGAGTCTTGGTCACAGAGTGGAGCAAGCCATATCAGCAGGAGAGGCAAAAAATCCTCAGCAAAATCCTTACTCTTGGCAAAACTGCAAAACCTGCAAGGACAGCATTAGATCTATGCTAAATAATTCAGGCCTGAGTCCAGCTGTCTCTCATGTGTGCTGCTTTAGCAGAATGGCTGTTCTTGGCTGTTCTTGAGATTTTGGTTTTAGGTGGCATGCTGATTGGATGCCGTTGTATGAGGACCTCAACATGGGGTAGCAGCGTGGGCTTGCAGCCCAGAAAGCAAACCATATCCCGGGCTGCATCAAAAGAAGTGTGACTAGCAGGTCAAGGGAGGTGATTCTGCCTCTCTACTCTGTTCTTGTGAGACCTTACCTGGAGTCCAGTGTTCAGTTCTGGAGTCCTCAGCACAGGAAGGACATGGATATGTAAGAGCAAATCCAGAGGAAGTCCATGAAGATTATGAAAGGACTACAGCATCTCCCTTATGAGGACAGACAGAGGGCTGGGGTTGTTCAGTCTGAGGAAGAGAGGACTCAGGCAAGACCTTATAGCAGCCTTCCAGTACTTAAAGCGTGCCTACAGGAAAGCTGGGAAGGTGCTTTTTATCAGGGAGTGCAGTGACAGGACAAGGGAGAATGGTTTTAAGCTGAAAGAGGGGAGATTATAGGTGAGATATTAGGAGGAAATTTTTTTATTGCGAGGGTGGTGAGGCATTGTAACAGGTTGCCCAGAGAACTTGTGGATGCCTCATCCCTGTAGGTGTTCAAGGCTAGGCCGTCTGAGACTTTGAACAACCTGATACAGTGGATGGTGCCCCTGCCAATGGCAGAGAGGTTGATCTTTAAGGCCTCTTCCTACCCAAACTGTTCTATGATTCTATGATTACGTTAAAGCTGCATACTACCAGCAACAAGCGAAACTGATTTTTTGTTGCTTGGATTAGGCCCAGTGATCAGGCCCAGTCAACACGGGTTCATGAAAGGCAGGTCTTGCCAGAGTAATCTGATCACCTTCTATGACCGAGAGACTAAACTCTTGGACGAGGGAAAGGCTGTGGATGTGATCTTCCTGGACTTTAGTAAAGCCTTTGATACAGTTTCTCACAGCATTCTGCTTCGGAAACTGTCGGCCTCTGGCCTGGATGGGCGCACACTCTCCTGGGTGAAAAACTGGTTGGATGGCCGGGCCCAAGAGAGTGGTGGTAAATGGTGTTAAATCCAGCTGGAGGCCAGTGACAAGTGGGGTTCCCCAGGGCTCAGTGCTGGGTCCAGTCCTGTTTAATGTCTTTATCAACGACCTGGATGAAGGCATCGAGTGCTCCCTTAGCAAGTTTGCAGATGACACCAGGCTTGGTGGAAGTGTTGACCTGCTGGAGGGTCGGGAGGCTCTGCAAAGGGACCTGAACAGGCTGGACTGCTGGGCTGAGATCAACGGCATGAGGTTTAACAAGGCCAAATGCCGGGTCCTGCACTTGGAGCACAACAACCCTAAGCAGAGGTACAAACTAGGAGAGACCTGGCTGGAAAGCTGCCAGGAGGAGAAGGGGTGTTGGTTGAGAGTCGACTGAACATGAGCCAGCAGTGTGCCCAGGTGGCCAAGAAGGCCAATGGCATCTTGGCTTGTATCAGAAACGGTATGACCAGCAGGTCCAGGGAGGTTATTCTCCCTCTGTACTCGGCACTGGTGAGACCGCACCTCGAGTACTGTGTTCAGTTCTGGCCCCCTCACCACAAGAAGGATGTTGTGGCTCTGGAGCGAGTCCAGAGAAGAGCAATAAAGCTGGTGAAGGGGCTGGAGAACAAATCTTATGAGGAGCGACTGGGACAGCTGGGGCTGTTTAGCCTGGAGAAGCGGAGGCTGAGGGGAGTCCTTATTACTCTCTACAACTACCTGAAGGGAGGTTGTGGAGAGGAGGGTGCTGGTCTCTTCTGCCAAGTGACAGGGGACAGGACAAGAGGGAATGGCCTCAAGCTGCACCAGGGGAGATTTAGGCTTGAGATTAGGAAAAAAATCTTCACAGAAAGGGTGGTTAGGCATTGGAACAGACTGCCCAGGGAGGTGGTTGAGTCACCGTCCCTGGAGGTGTTTAAGGTGAGGGTGGATGAGGTACTTAGGGGCATGATTTAGGGATTGGTGGGAATGGTTGGACTCGACAATCCAGTGGGTCTCTTCCAACCTGGTTATTCTGTGATTCTGTGATTCTGTGATTAGAGGTATTACTGACCTTATCATTAGCTAATGTTACTGTATTCTTTTTTCAAAAAAAAAGAATCTTGTTTCTTCATAAGCTGATGAACATTTCTTTTTATAGTAAAGATTAGTGATTTCTGTGATACATCTGTTTCCTATTTTCCACTTTGCAGAATACCAGACAGTCTTGAAAAATGGTTACAATATGTTGTCTAAACAGTCCTGCCTCTCAGGGCAGGCATGGAAGGATTGTGGATTTTAAAGGAAAATCTGTAGTTACCTGTAAACTCAGATATAATAATCATGAGCTAAAAGTTCATGTGCTATTTGTGTCAGGCAATTGTCAGTCACCAGGGAACTGGTGGTGGGGTCACATGTAAGAATGTTCTTTATGTGCTGTTTTCTTTTTATAGCTTAGATCAATAAGCTGATTGAGCTGAGCCAGATCAATCCTTCTGAGTTTTATTTACAATTGCCCTTTAATGGTTAATACACTAGTGCTCCATAACTGAACATACTACAGCAATTCTTTTTAAGGCAATAAATCTTCAGCTCAGTCTGAATCCTGCTGAATTCAATGTGTTTATAGCACTATAGCTGTGCTTAAGACCTTTGCTAAGTCAAGACCTATGCAAGCACTTGAAAGATGATGAAGGATTATAACAAAGGTTCATGTTAGTCAAAGGAGGACAGGCATACAAGGCTCCCTCATTAGCAGATGGAGAAAGAGCCTCGTGGAGATGGCAAGATAGTGCAAGGGTAATTTTCTGGGTGGACCTCCATTTGTATTCAGGTGAACCTAAGAAAAATCTGCTGCACGAAAGCTTAGTCTTTTGAGAAGACCTTTCTTAGTGGATAGCATCCCTTTAATGAAAAGCTTCCACTATCTTCCCATGAACCTTCCCTGTTTAGAATCATAGAATGCTTTAAGTTGGATGAGACCTCTACTTGACATTGAGCTGTGTCCTGTGTCCTCCATGTCCTGTCATTCCCCACAGGAGCAGGGACATCTTCAGCTAGAATAGGTTGCTCAGAGCCCCATCCCACTTGACCTTGAATGTTCCTAGGGATGGGAACTCCTCTGTTTTCCTGGACAACCTGTTCCAGTGTTTCACCACCCTCAGCGTGAAATATTTCTTCTTTATATCTAGTCCAAACCTACCCTCCCTTAGTTTAAAACCATTAACCCTCATTTCTATCACTACAGACCCTGATAAAAAGCCCCTCCTAATCTTGTAGGCCCCCTTTAAGTACTGAATGCCTGCTAGAATGTCTTCCTGGAGCCTTTTCTTCTCCAAGCTGCACAACCCAAACTTTCTGAGGCTGTCATCAGATAGGAGGTGTCCTAGCCCTCTGATAACCTTCGTAGCTGTCCTCTGGACCTAGTCCTACAGATCCATGTCCTTCCTGTGCTGAAAGCTCCCTGCAGTCCTGTGTTGATGCACAAGCAGTTTGGGATAAGAGGTGCTTGTGAGAAAAGGAAGGCAATAAATTGCAAGAAAGTATGAAGTAGCTGACTTTTCCAAATGTTTCCATTGCTCTCCCCACCACAGAAGAAGCTGTTTAGGATGTTTCTGGGAAAGGCTTTTTAATCTGCTCATCATACATCTATCTTTTTAAGATGATCCTAATGCAATCTTCATTAATTAAAATGCTAGGCTAAGAATATTCCAAAAATAGAAAATCTGATTCTGATCTCTATTCTGTGCATATAAATCTGATTTATGTCCACAGGTCTCAGTTTCATAAACGTATGCTACTGAAAATGAGATGTCTCTGTTCTCTAGATATGCAAGGAAAATGATCACTTGAAAAAGTTTTATATTTACCATTGAGAAGCCTCAAACTCCAGGGCACGGATCAATTAGATTAGTTAGAAGCCAAAACACTGCTTCTTTTCTTTTGCTATTAAATCTGATGTTTCTTGGTAAAGGTGAAACCATTCTTTGTTGTCGCAGAGTGTCAAGAGAGATGAGTCTAACATACAGTTAAATCAAAAGGAGTTGACAACTCAGTGGGATCTGGTAAAGCCCATTCCAGTCAACACAGAGGGTGGCTCAACATTAATATCTAATTTTTTGGGCTAAATTTAATAATTAGCTAATATTAAGGTACCTTGGCAAGTCTAAGGTCAATACCAATCACCCTTACTGCCTTTGTATAGGGGAGGACTAAATGTCAATCAACCTTGATGGCACTGATGAATTAAGTGAGGAAAAATAAAATCCTACAAAGAAGCAGTTTCACATCAGTTTCTGGAAAACCTGGAATCCTTCATGGGTATATGTTAAGTATATTAAATTTTACAGAATATTGGTAAAATATTACAATAACATAGTTAAATTTCATTTTGACTTAATCATCCCGTATAATAATTGAAACTACAAAGTCAAGGCTAGAAATAAGCGATTCCTTTTTTTTGTTTAATAGTTGAAGGATCACAATTTGTTTTCATTTCACATTTGAACAGATGGCAACTTTTGCTGTTATAGTTCTTCATCACAAAAGACTGATCATTTCTCTGGTTGTTAGGGCATTTACTTCTTACTCTGAAAACTTAAGTTTAAATTCCTGCTTTGAATCAAATAAGGCAAGTTCTTGAATCTATGGCTTTTTCTGTGCTAACCTCTAAGCTTTCATTTTTTAAACGGCTATTGATTTTTTTTATTTTTATTTTCTGTGAAGCACTCATCTCTAAATTCTGTCCTTTATGCAAGACACCTTTCTTGAGAGAAGTTTAACTGGATGTTGTCATATACAACCTGAAATTTCAATACTGGCTTTTTTTGACTGGAAGATTCTGTTTTGATGGATCAGCCACATCATGTAGACATCTCGCTCCGTTCAATAAAAAAAAAAGGAGTAAAAACCTTGGCCAACTGTATCCGTCTTTTCTTTTTCCAATGACCACAAAATTACTGCCTTCATAAAAATGAATATAAACATGAGAATTATCTAGGAGGATTTCTGGAAAACAAGTCAATTCTAGACTGTAATTGGGTCCAGTTTAGAAACCAAAGCTCATTAAACCCATTAATTCAGGAACTGAAACAGAAAGGGAAATAGAAAGCATATAAACAGGAAATTCTATATGTGTGACTTTTTCATTTCACTTGCTAGAACCTTTTCTTTACTGTCATTTTATTTTTGTCAAATGAAATATTTAATACATAAGATTTAGCAGGAATTCTTATATATATTATCATAAATATTATCTGTCCTGTTGACATTATTCCAATATTTATCTACTTTTTTCCTAGCCCTTCCTCAGTAAGTACAAAATTTTCAACTGTTTTTGGGTAGATGTGTCCATGTAGTGACACTTTTGCAAGTAAGTAACAGAAGCATCAGCTCTTCCTTCCCAATATACCAGGGAACTATTAAAATAATTTGCTCTTTTTATCTGCTGCCTATTTAAGCAATTATGACTTTGATTTCTAGCTTTATTTCTAACCATGAGAACTAGAAATAGGTTTTTTTCCTATTTTTAAAAGAAAACTGAAGTTGTCATATGGTAATTTAGCTCATGGGAACTGGAGATTTGTGAAAATAATGAAGTCAAAGCCAAATAAAACACCACCAACAATGCTAAGTCTCTCTGTTTAGTTAGGATCACTGCTAAAACTGCTTGAATCTTCTCCTAGCTATAAGGAATTTCCCAATATGCTGAAGATCATAGAATCATAGAATCATTAAGGTTGGAAAAGAACTCTAAGATCATCCAGTCCAACACCACCATGCCTTCTATACCATGTCACAAACTGATGTTCCCTTTCTAAAAGGAACAACTTGCCCTCTCCCTGATGCCTCTTACATAAATCATCTAAAAAACTAACCTGCTGAGGAAATTCCATTAGGAAGACTATTGACAAAATTAATCCCTAAGGTCTTTCTCATAATACAAGGAAGATGGTCCAGCCAGGGTAGGGCAGGGAAGTAAGACATCAACAATGAATTTGCATTTAAATCTTGACTGATGTTTCTAAAACACAGGGACTTCATCTGACGTGTAATGAAGTCACATTTTTCTTTCACTGAGAAAGCTTTGAATTAGCCCTTTACAGATGTGCAATTGTTTAGAAGTTCAGTAAAACAGACTATCTGCCACAAACCAACTCCAGTGGGTTTTCATTTCCTGAGAATCTTTCAGAAGACTTTGGAGGAAACAGATCGCTTTCTGCTCTCCCAGCTGTTTGATGTTTTCAACATCTTGAATAAACTGTCATTTGCTGACATGTTTATTTTTGGAATTTGTTGATGTAGGTATATAAAACAGGGCAGAATGTAGGGTCTTATCTGCAGATGGGAACATAATTGAGTAAAGAGCAATTTATTTTGGGCAAATTTAGTGGGTCTGGTTTTCTAAGTGGCTTTTCAAGGGATTTTACTCCTTCTGCAGTGTTGATTCCATGGATTCCATATAGTTTTATGTAAAAAAAAACCCCATGGGTGGTTCTGCCCTGTACAAAGATGAGGAAAGGAAACTTGAAACCTCTGGTCCTTATATTTTGATGAAACCTCCTTTATTTCACAGAATCATAGAATCACAGAATGACCAGGTTGGAAGAGACCCACTGGATCTTCGAGTCCAACCATTCCCACCAAGGAATTTATTTAGCTGCAGTTTTCCTATAAGTGGAAACTGCCTGAACTCAGACAGGGTAAAATTTCTGTTTCTCCTTTCCTATTCTCAAGGAAATAATCTATAGTCTTGCATTCCAGAAGGAAGGAAATTTTTGATGAGCATGTATCTTCAATATGTAGAAATTTTATGTAGAAGGCAGAGCAGTAGGTAAGGTCTAAAAAAAGATAACCCCAAACAGAACCAGAGAATGAGGGAAAACAGTTGAATGTAGCAAAAGGTGCTATTTTAAGGCCTTTGACAGTCACTACAGTGTAGGTAGCAAGGTTCTCCTCTTGTGTCTTTCCTGCTTCTCAGACTCCCCCACCTCAAACACCTAATTCTGCCCATGCAACAGCTTTTTGGAATCCCTTTTGGCAAAGAATTTGGTTCAATACAGGACCACATCAAAACTGGAGAAATGACAGGGACACTATATGGACCTACTTCTCTCTCTTCCTTTTGCCAGAACACTTCCTACCACTGGATTCTGCATAGACCTGCCTTCTCCAAGAAATATGATCTGGAAATGCTGAAGGCAGCTTGACGTTCAACCTTTTGAAATCTTTCTTATTCTGGGCATCCTGATATACATGTGAAGCCAGTCCTTTCTCACCCGATTACACCTTTCAACCAGAAATCTGCTGCCCCTTACTGACAGGTGAACATTTCCTTTAAAAAATCAATGTGAAGAAGTAAAGAACTGAAGTTTGCCGTCATTATTAAAACGATCAATAAATCCACCCCTAACTAACTTACTTTATTCACCTTTGCACACTTCCAGTCAAAATATTATAATTCCTGTTATAAATGTACTCTTGGTTTTCTGTTTTTTTAAGTCTTGGTCTATGAGGAAGAAGTAATGACTATAAATCAACCTGTGAATGTATTTTTTCCTTTGCTAGTATCTCGAGAAATGGCCAAAATGGAAGAGATGTAGCAATATTTCACTGAAATTTGTCATGACAGTTCTTTGACACTGATAATTGGAGATCTCACATAATTTTTTTCACACTAGTAGTTTTGCAGGGTGAAAGTTAAGATATTTCTTGGTGTTAAATAGTCTATTTCACAGCTTCAATACAGGATGGGAGATGATGTAATTGAGAGCAGCCCTGTGGAGAAGGATTTGGGGGTGCTGATTGATGAGAAGCTTGATATGAGCCAGCAATGTGCTCTCATAGCCCAGAAGGCCAACCATATCCTGGGCTGCATCAATAGAAGCATGGCCAGCAGGGATAGGGAGGTGATTCTGCCCCTCTATTCCTCTCTTGTGAGACCTCATATGGAGTATTGTGTCCAGTTTTGGAATCTTCAGCGTCAGAAGGGTATGGAACTGTTGGAACGGGTTGAGAGGAGGGCTACAAAGATGATCAGAGAGCTGGAGCACCTTTCCTATGAAGACAAGCTGAGAGAGTTGGACTTGTTCAGCCTGGATAAGAGAGGCCTCCAAGGCGATCATGTTGCAACTTTCCAGTACTTGTGAAGGGCCTACAAGAAAGCTGGGGAGGGATGTCTTACAAAGGTTTGTAGTGTTATGACTGGGGGGAACAGGTATAAACTGGAGAGAGGCAGATTTAGACTATACATAAGGATAAACTTCTTCACAATGAGAGTGGTGAAGCACTGGAACAGGCTGCCCAGGGGAGTTGTGGATGCCTCATCCCTGGAGGTGTCCAAGGCCAGGTTGGTGGGGTCTTGGGCAGCCGGATCTAGTGGGAGGTGTCCTTCCCTATCACAGGAGGGTTGGGACTAGATGATCTTTAAGGTCCCTTACAACCCAAACTATTCTATGGTTCTATGATTTCCTCCCTTTTTAATACTTTTTTTTGGTCTTTTCCAAAGTGAACCCAGAGCCAAAGTTCCCTCCTTGATTTCTTCTTCTTCATTACTTCTATTCAGCCTTTGATTCGGACATTTTCAGGTCTAGTCTGTTTCTACAATCATGATACATCATCCTTGAGGTACTCCTGACTGCATTAAAGGTGTCTTTTATCTCTTTGGGGCCAAGACTTTACCCTGCACACCCTGTTATTGCTAAATGACATGAACCCTTTTATCTACTCAACTCTTTCACTGCTTTTTGTGTGTGGCCAAGTCCCAAGCTTAGATGACATAGAAATAAAAGCGTCACCTTTCTTTTTCTTTTTTCACTTGCACTCTTTTACTTATCCTATGTTGGATGCCTCATCTTTCCTCCTTGGCCTTTCTTCTTTAAGTCTCCCTGTGCAGATCTATGAAGTGTCACGCCATGTGTAGCATCATCAATATTCATGTAGTTAGCATAAAGTGTCATAATTCTCACAGTACTTGCTTGCTAACTTTATGAATACAGATGGCCAAGTATAAAAAAGAGAAACCATGCTACTGCTTCCCAAAGAAAACTGCAAAGCTCGTTCAATATGCACAGACCACCACAGAATTAATACGAGAGACCCTCCTAACTCACACTTTCATTTTATGGGACATGAGAAAAAAGCAGCCACAGGTCAGACATTTCTTTGTGAATTCCTTCCAACAAAGTTACATTAAATATCTAAAGCTTTGTTTATTCCCTCCCACAATATTGCTTCTCTTGAACAATGTAGCTGTGCCAGTGTTGCAAAGTCTTTTAGACCATAAGAACATTCTCTGGTTTCAGCTGCACCAGCTAAAGAAGCTAACGTCTTAAGCTGTCCCTTCCCAGACTTTGCCTACTCCTCTTTTCTGCCAGACATGTTGTTTGAGTGTAATTTCTAATCCTTTTCTGGTAATGTGCATAATATTGGGAAAGATTCATTAGCTATGTGCTTTTTTTTTTTTACTGGAATGTGCTTTTGTGATACTGTAAAGGAAACACAAGACAAAAATATGAATTCATTTCAGCTGGTTTGTAATTTCTGTTGATCTTATCAAGGGATTATGACTGAATGTGTTCTAATATTGTGCTGAATATCACTGCTCAATCCCATTTCTTTCTCATTCACTGCTGCAACAAACTACAGTAAAAAATGGAGGGTCTGAATAGTTATAGTCCAGATTTAAAACCAGGACAAGGTGGGGTACAGGAGAGAAAACTAAAGTCTGAATTTCTTATCAAATCCAGGCTCCTACACTATGCTGTTCTTAAAGCATGAGCAACAAGAAAATTGGGCCAGATGAAGCTTCTGTTTTGTACAGAGGCCCTCTTGAGATCCTTTGCTGGAAAGCACTATGTGTGTTTATCCTAGTTTAAATCTACGGGAAGAAATTTACCCAAGCATTAAAATGGTGAAAAATAAATATTTATAATATACTCGTCTCCTTTTCAAGCCATTCAGGACGTGGCCCGCTTTTCATGCCTTGGATCCTACCTTAGACTTCGTATGTTGAAATAAAGATCGTATTTTAGATACTGGTGTGGTCAGCTTGAAAGACTGATCAAGCTTATTTGCCTTCTGCTTGGAAGCCTATTTGCCAAGAATTAAACTATAGGATTAGGAAATCTGCCATTTCTAAGATTTGTGGTACTAGCGGTTGACTTATTGCCTTGGCAGGGAACAGGCTGTGCATGGATTCATTCACGCAGCTTCTCTAATTGTTTGTTGGGGAAAGGATGCCTGAAAACATTGTGAAAACCCAATGGAGTATCACAGTGCACCTGAGCTTTAGATTCAACCTGTGCCAAGCTCAGGGGCACTTCAACACCAGTAACTGATTATTGGTTGCTTCTCATGCCTATGGTGTTGTTCAACGATCAATTTTCTATTCCTCCTTCCATACTTGTGTCACATGTTTGCCTGTGTATTTTGGGGAGCCATTTCGAGATGGACTGGAGCTGAGAGGTGCAGGGTAAGGAAATAGCAATCTTAGTTTTCAGGCACTTGCTGTTAATGTGATCCAGAACTCTGGATTGAGGATTTACCTGATTGTGCTGGTTTTGGCTTGGATAGAGTTAATTTTCTTTACAGTAGCTGATATGGGGCTATGGTTAGGATTCATGCTGGAAACAATGTTGATAATACAGAGATGTTTTAGCTCTTGCTGAACAGCTTACAAAGAGTCAAGGCCTTTTCTGCTGCTTACACCATCCCACCAGTGCTTGGGCTGGGAGTACAGAAGAAGCTGGGGGCTAACACAGCTGGGATAGCTGACCCCTACTGACCAAAGGGATATTCCATACGATACAAAGTCATATTAATCAATAAAACTAGGGAGAAGGTTGGCCGGGAGGCCACTGCTTGAGAAGTGGCTGGGCACTGGTCATCTACTGGTGAGCAATTGCTTTCATTTGCTTCTGTTGTCTTTCTTGGGTTTTATTCCTTTCTCTCTGTTATTTTACTTTTAACTACAATTGCTAATATTACAATTATATTTTATTTCAATTATTAAGCTGATCTTATCTCAACCCATGAGTTTTCATCACAGTTCTCTTCTCCTCCATCTCTCTGTGAGGGATGTGAGCAAGCTTCTGTGTGGTATTTAGTTGCTGGCTGAGTTTAAACCATGACACTACTTTCTTGCTAATCCTTGCTAGCTCAAGATACTTGATTCTAATAAGGAGAACAACAGCAACACCTTCCCTTGGCTTTCATGTTAACCAGGAGGAAGGGGCATGAAATGGTGCTACATAAAAGGTGTCTTCCTGAGTGACCAAGTGCATGCCCACCACCTGAGGACCTCAATAACTGATGGACAACTCAGACAATCACCTCTGGAATGACGGGTTGTGATACTAATCTCCCTCTTTCTCTTCCTCTTTTAACCTCTCTCTCTCTCTCTCATCCTTTTTTCTCCTAGGATAGATTAAGATTAAATATTAGGAAGAAATTTTTTACTCTGAGGGTGATCAGGCACAGGGACATGTTGCCCAGAGAAGTGTTGGATGCCCCATCCCTGGAGGTGTTTAAGTACAGGTTGTCGGAGTCTTTGAGCAACCTGATCTAGTGGAAAGTGTCCCTGCCTGTGCAAAGTGTCCTGCCTGTGGCAGTGGGATTGGCAGTGGATGATCTTTAAGATCCCTTCCAACCCACACCATTCTATGATTCTATGTTTTTCCCTGATGACATGTGTCTCAAGTACCTATACCTGAATGCACCCAGCATGAGAAACTAACAGAAGGAATGAGAAACCTGTGTACGTTCACAGAGCTATGACATTGGATTACAGAGGTTTGGAGAAAATTCACACTGCTGGAGGACTGTGATCAACAGACCTTTTTGTAAGGAGACGCAGGGATGATGGCAATGGTGTTGGAACTGGATGATCTTTAAGTTTCCTTCCAACCAAAACCATTCTATGGCTTTATAACCCTCTAAATATCCACAGCTTGGCAAATATAAAATGAAATTACTTACTGAAAAGGATTGTTGGTGTCATTTCACCTTAACTCGATCCAATGGGCACTTGCAATCTTACAAATCTTTTAAGACCTTTTTAGAGGGACTTAACATAGGGTGTATATAAGAAGGCAGCCCACCCCTCTGCCTGGGATTAAGCTACATAAAGAGACTGATGAAGCTAAACAACAAGACAACATCATGAGCATGGATCTGGCTGCTATAATTGGCAGACATTTCAGATAGAGTCATCAATCCTTCACTCATTACAAGGATGATGTGCTTCTTTCTATGGGACTAACTCACAAAGAAATAATTTTCAATTCACTTGGTTTGGCCTCCTGAGTTTGATTCTATAGCAGAACCTCAGCAGATACAAGCTGGTGTAGTCTCACTGCAATATCGTTATACATCAACAGTTGTATAATTCTTAGCACATGTACTCAGAGAGATATTTCTCTGAGGGCAACAGTGTTCCCTATCATCAAGGCTACTGTGGGGTGGCGACCACTGATTGTAAAATTTCTTGAAGCTATGGTGTGGAATAAACAACATTATAAATTACATAGGAATATTATTGTATACTATTTATTATAAGTTACTTCCGTTCTGTTTTAACTTGACACCTTTTACTTCTTCCATTGGAAGAAAAAGCTGAAGAATGAGATGAAGAATGGGCTTGAGGAACTTGAAGAATGGGTTTCAGATGAAAGAGAAACAGAAGTGGACTTTAATAAATGACTTCAGTAAAAACCACAATAGAAAAGTTTGTTTTGTGATATACATGACCACTGTAGCCAGACCTCCCTGTCCATAACTGAAGATACAGCAATCAATTTCTATTAATTTAATCTCTTGCACAAAATTGAAGAAGAACAACAAGAGTCAAAATGAAATAAAGTACAGAGGAGGCCAGAATAAGAATCTCCTAACCTGAGTGCCACTGAAGGCTTTTCTTTCTCCTTGGCTATACTGTGTGATATTTTTCTCCATGTTTTCTGCTCCACTTAAGAACACTTGTCTTCTGTGTTGCTAGTAGCGCATGAGCCTGTACAAAAGCATGCACACAAATGAAGACTAAGCTTCATCTTTGTTCAGGAGTGCTGGCAATTTACCATCAATCTTGTTTATTTATAACATAGAGACAGGGACAAGAAGGGATGAATCTTCTCAGCAGTTCAAGGCATATGGTTTCAATGCTCAAGTTAAAAAAAAAAAAAGGCAAAATGGTGAAAAGTCTTGGTCAAAAATAAGAAAATTAGAACTTCTATCCATAAATTTTGGCTTTAAACACTCTCACTAATCTACAGGATCATTGCAGAGTTTCCTGTTATAATGTGACAATGTCTAAAGCTACATAACCACCTGAAATTTTAATGATAAGTATGTACTAAAGCATTGCAGTATTGACTTTACTGTATGCCTCATCCATCTGGTCATACTCATGAGAGGTGGGATCTCAAGAATGACTGTTTTTCATTTTCATCTTGTGAGGGGCTTACCCTGTTCTTGGGAGTCACTGAATAAGCTATAAAAAAGAACCAGGCTTGCCTGGAAAGCACTCCTAAATGTCTGCTTTTAGGGAGCTCATCCATGAAGCAGAAAACTAGATTCTCTCTCCAGACTCCCAAGGGAGTACCTTTCAACCATTATAATTTAATTATTTGCCTCTTAGACACAGTTGATTAGGAAGATGCTAGATGTTTACACTGAAATTCCCAAGTTGCCTAGAGCTTCTTGTGTGTGATCCCTTTCAGAAGACTACCATTTATGATTGCTAATGGCACAGCCATACAACTAGGAAGAGAGCACAACCTGACCCACATGGCAAGGAACAGCAATGGAAGGCACCTACGTGGCACAGTAGGTGAGCTGCTCATTTAGCAGTCCCAGGCAGCAGCGCTAGGTGGAAAAGAGTGCTGAGATCTTTGGTGCACAAGAAAGAATCCTGTGACTAGAAGCTGATATTATTTCCCAGCCCATAGCTGTATTTGACAATCATAGAATCATACAATGTTTTGGGTTGGAAGGGACCTTAAATATTATCTAGTTTCACCTCCCCTACCATGGACAGGGGCTCCTCCCACTGGATCAGGTTGCTTATAGACTCACCTAACCTGGTCTTGAACGCCTCCAGGGATGGGGCATCTACAACTTCTCTGGACAAGCTGTCCCAGTGCCTCACCATCTTTACAGTAAGAAATTTCTTCCTAACTTCTCATCTAAATCCCCTCTTTTTCAATTTAAAACTCTTACCCATCATCCTATCACTATACTTCTGCACAAAAAAACCCTCTCCAGTTTTGAGGAGGACAGCAGCTCTGAAAGTGACTCGCAGCAGGATTTGTAGTCTGGATATAACACTGACATTGACGAACTTACAGAACTCAGTCTTTTAAGTTTATAGATGAAAAGGAGGTTAAAAAACCCCCACAAACTGGGAAGAGCTTTGATCACAATAGATATATAGGTTTTGCAAATAGAAAATATTAGGTAGTAAAGAGCTCTCTAACTTAGCAGGGAAACACATTTTCTACACATGAGGACTGAGTGCTCTTATGCTTTATGGAAAGCATCCTTAAATATTTTCCAGTTCTGTTCCTCTCCCTTGTGCCCTAGGACCAAGGTGTCCTACTAAGTAACTCCTTTAAGAGCTGGAAGTCCACTGTCCTGAAATATAGTGTCGTGACTATACTCCTCACCTGTCCTATATTCCTTGAACTCCACCAGTGCATGATCACTGCATCCCAGGCTAGCTCCAATCCTAACGTCACTGATGAGTTCACTTGTATTGGTGACCATGAGGTCCAGTATTACATCTCCTTGGGTGGGAGTCTGTATCAGCTGGACTAAGAAGTTACCTTCAATGCATTCCAGGAGTCTCCTGGATTGTCTACAGTTTGCCGTGCTACTTTTCCAGCATATACCAGGGTGGTTGAAGTCCCTGAGCAGGATGAGATCTTGCGAGTGTGAAGCCTCCTGTAGCTGGAGGAAGAAGACTTCATCTGTTGTTTCTCCTTGATCGGGTGGCCTGTAGTATACACTAACCACAAGGTTCCCGTTAGTGCCTCTGTCTTTAGTTTTGACCCACAAGCTCTCAACCTGTTAGTGGCTACTCTTCAACAACAGCTCTTCACATTCTATCCCTTTCCTGAGATAGAGGGCAACACCTCTACCCCTCCTTCCCAGTCTCTCCCTTCTGAACAGCCTGTAGCCATCGATAGCCACACTCCAGTCATGGGATTCATCCCACCATATTTCCATGATGGTAACTAGATCATAGCTTTCTAGTAGCATGGTAGCTTCCAGCTCCTCCTGCTTATTACCTAAGATACATGTGTTAGTGTAAAGGCACTACAGCTGGGCTGCCAGTTGCACCTCCTTCCTAGTTGACCCTTTATTACCTACAAAGTGTTTTAGAGAAGTATTCTCCCTGACACCTGAACCCTGACACCTGTTGTCCCACCACTTGTTACAGGTTACCTTGATGTTATCCCCCTCCTGCTTCATATCTAGTTTAAAGCCCTATCTACAAGCCTGACAAGCTCCTGGGCAAAGACCCTCCTTCCCCTCTGAGAAAGGTGGCTTCCATCTGATACCTGTAATTCCAGTGCCATGTAGGCCATTCCATTATCAAAAAAACCCAAGTAATTGTGGTGTCACCAGCCACAGAGCCATGTATTAATTGACTGGATCAGTCAATCAGGCACTGACAGAGGCTTTCCAGGGAGGTAGTTGAGTCACCATTCCTGGAGATATTTAAAAGACAGGTAGATATGAGGTCCTCAGGGATGTGGTTTAGTGGCACATAGGAATGGTTGGACTCGAGGATCCCAGAGGTCTTTTCCAACCTGATGATTCTATGATTCTATGATCTGATTGAGATCAGCCTTGCAGAGAAAGTCTTGGGGGTGCTGCTTGATGAGAATCTTGACATGAGCTGAGAATGCACGCTTTAAGCCCAGGCCAACCATATCCTGGGCTGCAGAATTGTAGCCAGCAAGTCAAAGGAGGTGATTCTGCCACTTTATTCCTCTCTGTGTCCAATTCTGGAATCCTCAACATAGGAAAGATATGGAACTGTTGGAATGGGTTGAGAGGAGGGCTACAAGGATGATCAGAGGCCTGGAGCACCTTCCATAAGAGCACAGGCTGAAAGAGCTGGACTTGTTCAGCCTAGAGAAGAGAAGACTCCAAGGAGACCATGTAGTGGCCTTACAGTACTTGAAGGGGACATACAAGAAAGCTGGGGAGGGATTTTTTTCAAAGGGCATGGAGTGATAGGATGAGGTAGAATGGCTATAAATTGAAGAGTGGAAGATTTAGACTAGACATAAGGAGGAACTTCACCATGAGAGTGGGGAGGCAATTGAACAGGTTGCCCAGAGAAGTTGTAGATGCTCCAGCCCTGGAAGTGTTCAAGGCACAGTTGAATGGGGCCTTGGGCAGCCTGATCTAGTGGGAGGTGTCCTTGCCCATGGCAGGCGGGTTGGAATTAGATAATCTTTAAGGTCCTTTCCAACTCAAACCATTCTATGATTATGATTCTATGATTCTATGATGAGGAATTCAGGGAAATATAGGGCGTAGAAGGAAATAGGAGAGGCAGCCCAAAGCTCTAATAGGTAATTGGTTTAGATCCCAAAGCACGTTGTTAATATCTCATGTTGAGAAACAACCTTTTGCCCTCATGCCAGTCATGGCAGCGTCTTAACTCTTTTCTGGCATATAAAAACTATATCCATATGTGAATAAGCATGGGGTTTTTTGTCCAATTTTAGTCTCTGACGAACTGAGGAATGGAGAGCTTTGTAGTATATTGGTATCAGATATGGTAGGTAAGAGTTAAGACATTTCAATTACATTTCTATTTTCCTTAAAAAATAAAAAGAAAGAAAAAACATCAAGATCATTCTAGAAACACACTTATATCATCATATTAACTAAAGAAGGAGACAGCCCTTTTGTAGACATCCATATCATTGCCAAAGGGCTACTAAGTCTACAAGTCTTTTTCTTTTCTGTTTCTTCTGCAGAATTTCAAGCACTATATCCTAACGACTTTCTCATAAGCATCCAAACCCATTTGAGTTTAGCTTCAAAATCTATCAAGTTTAATATCCACTGATGTTCTACTAGCAGTAATGCATATTGTTGGGATTGTTTTCTTTGATCTACCATAAAGCTACCAGATCACATTTTGCCTCACATGAAATCACTGAGATGGAAAAAGAAAGTTCTTGTGGATTATATCAGGAATTAGCTCTAGGAAATGTTGGTTTAATTCCCATCTTGGTGATATATGCAGCAAACCCATCACAAGCCTCTTATTCTATCTGGAATCTAATTCACTGGCGGAGGGGCAATGAAACCTACAGCTCTCATTTCTTCAGCTGTATAATGAAATGGTCATGATATCCCAGTCCCTTGAGGACTTTGAGGATTATTTACCTTACTACCCAGAATACTTTGATATTTTCCTACTGAGTGTTATAGAAGAATCTGGAGAGAAAGACTAATCATACTTGAGGTAAACAAGTAGCAAATGAATTATATGAGAGTAATTCCATGTACAGCATAGTCTAATAAAATTAATATTTGAGTAATGACATATTTAGAGCCTTTGGGGATGAAAGTATAGGAAAAAAGGAAACAATGAAGAGATTTCTAAAAGGTGAGAAATAAACCAAAATGAGCTCTATTTTTCATCCATGCCCATGCTCTTAAATTCAGGATTTTGCTTTCAGGTGCTGAATTATGTGATGCAGCCAGAAAGAAAATCAGTCTCTGTGCCAGGTTTCATTAAATGTTGTCCAGAAAAGTAAATGTAGACCTAAAGAAGGTAAAAGAGTAAACTGAACACAAACCACTGGATAAGAGAAAGGCATTTTATCATAGAAAGAATCACATGAAGTAGTTTCCTGCCTAGAGTGGTAATGAAAGCATTGACATCTTGACTGCAGATGTTTCTGTGAGTCCAAAAATCCCAGCAGTTGTCTTGCAAAGGGAGAGAGAGATTTCCTGGAGTCAGGGAGCAACCACTGTGAGACTAAGATGGAATTCATAGTGGAAGGATGCAAATCAAACCCGTGGATGTCAGAAGGAAAAGTGCTCAAAACCTTGTGCTGCAAGAAGTGCACACTGGATTGTCTTTTCAATACAGCCAGTGCCCAATTTCATGCTGAAGGTCACTGGACATAAGCCCACATCTAAGTAAGTATTTGTGGGAATGGAAGGAAAGGATGTCCCAGCAATCCTTGTTCCAGTGCTATATGCTGATTCTTGAAAGAAATTTGCCTTACCTCCTAGGATGTTCTAGTCATGTAAAAATAATGTAAGACATGGAGAGTCTGAACTCAGTAGCAGTGTAATTACATTAAATCCATTCTGCTGCAGAAAGACAGGAGTGTGACAAGTTTATGTCCACTCTTCAGCCACTTCTCAATCAAATATCGTAGCGATAACCACATAGTGTAAGGGAACTGTCCAGGCAGGAGCTTTTCTATTGTTAGTTCCAAATCCTTCCCTGATTCCCATTGGTTCAGATGGTGGACAGTGCAAGTTACTTCTCTGTTACAGCCAGACATTTCTCAATGTGCAGAATGAAGAGGTTAAGCTCTGATCCCACTTGGAGAAGAACAGGACTTATAGCATGGTCAAGGCGGGCTGTGAAAGTGGCTGGGCAAGGATGTTTCACAGAAGCCACATGAATTTTCTCTCCCAATGTCTGCAAGCCCAGTGCTGCCCAGAAATGCAGAATGGTTTCCTATCCAAAAGTGGAAGAATCAAGGTTTGGTTTTATTCTGTCTTTAAAGAACACCATTTGAAATCTTGGAGGGAAATCACAATTTATCTAGAAAATGCCAGTTCCTGTCTCCTTTCAAGACTCAGATAAAGCAAGAGAGGCTTTCATTTCAACCCATGACCAAATAGCTGACTAACCTGTGTGTTTACCTAGGCTTATCACTCAGAAAATAATCCTATTAAACAGATAAATCTTTCCCATTTCCATATTTCTTAAAAACACACCTATCTGAAAGAAAAACAGACAAATATCAAAGAAAATGCTATTTCTGTCAGAACAGATTTTACTACTATTGAAGGTAGAACCTGGAGAAGGCAAAGGACAGTTGAGCTTTATCCTGCTCTGCTCTGGTATAATAATCTTCGGGTTAGTAAATTTATTTTAACTGTTTCTAAGTTAAATCTTCTTTATCTCGCAGTAGGTCTGACTTTAGTTTTGTGAAAGAGAATATGAGAACTGGGCTGGACTTGTGAGTCATGGAACTTCCTCGAACAAAATTTAGGCGTTTACTTAGTGATGATGACTAATGCACCTGACTTGCTTTTTATGGAGTACAGGCAGAGCCCAGGGTGCTGTGTTTCTACAGAGACTCCTTTGCTGTAGGTGATCATAGCTAGCCAGATGTATCACTCGCTGAGGGATAGACAACTACAAGTCATCTGTATCTTTATGAAGTTCCCCCGCTGACTGTGCACCTTTAAGTATCCTAAGGAGCTCCAGCAAGTCTGTGCTCCCTGCTGAGACATCTCAGTTTGAGCACAGAAGGAAAAATACATTAGCTGATGGAGGGATGTTAATAATGCAGAGAAAAGTAAAATTCAGCTCTTCTGTAACATACCCAAGCTGTTTGGAATATTTGGCTCTGATTGTGTGTGTATACTCACTGATGTATTTACTTTGATCAAGACATTATAGCAACAATTTGCACTGATAAAGTGTGCTTCTGTTAATGAGATCACCTGGGACAGTGACAGGAGCAATGACAACTGTGTATTCATTTCTAGGTTGTTCAGGTATTCCCTGCTTTGTGTTCTGTCTGCAGTCACAAAGTCAAAGTAAATATCCATCAACTCAGCAACACTTCCTCTCTGCCTTTCCCCTTGAAATCACAGTTTTTTTGCACTGAAGAACTTGGCATCAAACAAGAGATAAGAGAAGCCAGGGGAAAAAAATGTGCAGTGTCCCTCAGATTTCCCTTTGTGCCATGAGAAATAAATTAATTTGAAATAGTGACTTTGACTCAGATGTTGATAAAACTACTGGTCATTATTTTACTTTTTATGGGAGAATGGGGGAAATCTTGGGAAATTCAGGGCTAAGAGAAGCTAATTGCTACAATCACCTCTACAAGTTACAGGCTAATTGAGAGTGTGAACAGATTGGTTTGCAATTTAGAGTTGCTCTAAATTATGTCAACAGCCATCAGAAAACTCACCAGCAACTGGGAATGCGGCTGAAATGGAAATGCCAGTGAAACTCTGTGTAATATGTTTGTAGCAAGGGAATTGTCAAGAGAAGGATGAAGTTAGTAAAAGGCTTGACTCTTGAAGCTAAACCCTTGGAAATCTATTCTGCTTTTTAATGTTCACATTGTTACAACATCAGAACAATTCCTAAGAAATATGGTTGAGTATGAATACATCTGTGGTGTTTCCTTCTTTCTACCACCTTTGTTTGAAGAAGAATGGCATGGGCAGCACAGAATATTCTTTTGAGCAAATTGATTTTATTCTGTATTTATGTAGAAACAGATTTGTCCTTGGGAGAAATCAGTTCATGAGGATCTGTCTTGAAGGAGAACATTCCATTATCTTTTACAAGCTCTGCAAAAACGTTTGATTATATTCACATGAGCAGGTGAAGATAAGCTCAAGCTTTCTCCACCTCATGCCTTGCCAAGCAGCAGTCTGGACTCGAGGTGCCTGGTTCTTGCTGAGGATCAATAATTTTGGAAGAGAGGACAAATGGCTTTCTTATAGCATGACAGATAGTAAGGATCCAATATTAGCAGCTCAGCACCAGAGTGGATTGGGCCCATTTCTGCCTGTTTGTTCTTCCTCCCTAGGCAGAAATGTGCTTCTAGTTCCTACATGGTAAAATTTTAAGCATCAATTATGTTTGCTTTTATCATGTAATGGATTTGCTGCTCTCCTTCCTGGAATTTTAGATATGAAGTTATGCAGATTTTAATCTCATTGAATAATATGAGAATAATAATACTGCAATAATATTAATGTAAGAATACTGTGATAATAATAATCTGTGATAATTCTATGATATACAGAATGAGAGCTGCTGTGACTGAGTCTCAAAGACCATTTGAATTTCTCCCTCTTTTTCTCCAGAGTTTCATAACACTAGCCTTGGGATTGAGCAGGTAGTTGAAAGTGAGCATGAAAAGTCAGTGTGAAATCACCACTCATCAAGATATTCCTCTTTGTTCTAGTTACTTGACTTGCACCAAGTGTGAGCATGACAGCAGATAATTAGTATCAGAGGAAAAGCTGGCAGAGATTTTCCATTCTAAACAGTGATACTTGATCATCTACAACAACCTATCTCTCCTTCTTTGGTTAACATCTTTATCTCCTATTATATCTTATTTTCTTTTTTTTTTATTTTTAGAAAATACTATCAAAGTAGATTTGACCATTTCCAGGAATGAAGTTAATAAAATATTTAAGTTGTTCCAGCAGTTCGGAAAGCTCATGAGGACTTTTCTATTCATAGAATCATGTAATCATAGAATAGTTGTTGTTGGAAGGGACTTTAAAGATCATCTAGTTCCAATGCCCCTGCCATGGGCAAGGACATTCCACTAGATCAGGCTACTGAAGGCCCCATCCAACCTGTTCTTGAACACCTTCAGGGACATCCACAATTTCCCTGGGCAACCTGTTCCAGTGTCTCACCACTCTCATGGTGAAGAAATTCTTCCTAATGTGCTCTCTAAATCTGTCCCTCTCCAGTTTATATCTGTTACCCCTCATCCTATCACAACAAGCCTTTATGAACAGTCCTTCTCCAGCTTTCTTGTAGGCCCCTTTCAGGTATTGGAAGGTCGCTAGAAGATCTCCTCGGAGCCTTCTCTTCTCCAGGCTGAACAAGCCCAACCCTCTCTGCCTGTCCTCATATGGAAGGTGCTCCAGCCCTCAGATGCAGAACTGGACAAAGTGCTCCAGATGATGTCTCACAAGAAGGGAATACAGGGGTAGATTCACTTCCCTCTCCCTGCTGGCCACATTTCTTTTGATGCAGCCAAGGATACAGTTGGCTTTCTGGGCTGCGAGTGCACACTGCCGGCTCACGTTGAGCTTCTCATTGACCAGCACTCCCAAGTCCTTCTCTGCAGGGCTGCTCTCAATCATGTCATCCCCCATCATGTACTGAAATCGGCAATTGCCCTGACCCAGGTGTAGGACCTTACACTTGATCTTGTTGAACCTCATGAGGTTCTCACAGGCCCACTTCTCCAGCCTGTCCAGGTCCCTCTGGTGTGGCAACTGCACCACTCAGCTTGGTGTCATGTGTAAAACTTACTGAGGGTGCACTCAATCTCACTCTCAATATCATTGATGAAGATATTAAACAGCTCCAGTCCCAGTACAGACCTCTGAGGGACATCACTTGCCATGGATCTCCATCTGGACTTTGAGACATTGACAACTACTCTTTGAATACGACCATCCACACTACTTCTTATCCACCATACCATCCACCCATCAAATCCATATCTCTCCAATTTAGAGAGAAGAATGTTGTGGGGGACTTCGTCAAAGACCTTACAGGAGCCTAGATAGATCATATCCTTCTGTCCCCTGCTGTGGTTACTCCATCGTGGAAAGTCACTATGTTCATCACACAGGATTTGCCCCTGGTGAAGCCGTATCATCTGCCATTAATCACCTCCATGTCCTCCATTTGCTTTAGCATAGCTTCTAGGAGGATCTATTCCATGATCTTCCCAGGCACAGAAGTGAGGCTACTACAGGTCAGTAGTTCTCAGGGTCTACTTTTCTGCCCTTTTAAAAAATGGGCACAATGTTACCCCTCTTTCATTCACCAATAACTTGTCCTGATTGCCATTACTTTTCAAATATCATGGAGAGTGGCTTGGCAACCACATCTGCCAATTCCCTCAGGACTCTTGGATTCATCTCATCAGGTCCCATACACTTACCTGATGTTCACGTTCCTCAGGTGGTCATGAACTTTATCCTCCTCTACAGTGTGAGGGGATTTAATACCCTGGTCAACATCTTGCTGTCCCATGACCCAGGAGGGGAGAGGAGAGAAGTTATTGGTGAAGACTGAGGGAAAACGTTTTTACCTACCACAGCCTTCTCCTTGTCTGTTAATACGTGATCACCATTTCCAACCATTCCTTTTGCTTTCAGTGAGCATTTTGAAAGAGCTTTTCCATTCCTGAAAAACAACCAAAATTGGAACAAATTGCTCATTCTTGGAAATTTGATCAACACTAAGAGTGAAATTCCCAATCATGCTGTCTATTCTGGATGTCTTCCAGCCAAAAGATGAGTAGAATATTCTTTGGACTCATATTTCCAAACTACAGCATGTTGGATATTCAAAGTGAGTAGTTTTAATTATGGTTTACCAGGTAGGGCTATCTGGAGGAAAAAGGATCATGTGTTTGCTCACAAGAGCTTGCACAACTTTAGATCCTGATAGGAGAAAAATATCATTCTAAGTCTCACAATTCTGCCACCAGCAAATAACTATGACGCTGGTACATTTTCCCAAAGATAAAAGCAGAAAGATATTTATATGATTAAACACTATATGAATAATAACATAAATGTACATGGGATCTAAACTACGGTACCATGTAGGATTTACAGTGGACTAATGGCTGAAATTCCTTGTGGCTTTTCCGAAGATAGAAGTACTTGACTCAGTGATTGCATCAATGTATTTTTATTGTTATTTTTTGGCATGTAATTATAGTGTAGGCAGATACGAAAACAGAAAGAAATGAGAATTGTTGGATGATGCTCATTCCTGTTAGCCTAGCTCCTTTGCACCATGGTGAGCAGAGAAAACCAAGGCTTTTATTCTTTTACTTCAAAATCTTGTCTAGTAAATAAATAATATTCCTTGTTGTAATGAGTCTTCTACAGTCCCCTATGCTCAAGCTTCTAAACAAGCAATCATGTTGCTTTGTATGTCAATAAGCAGAGACTAAAAGACTGACAAAGAGCCATCTCTGTGTCTGGTATATGTTCAGATTAGAAGAAAAATAAGGAAGCAGACAACTAAAGATTGTTATTATTTTCATTTAGAATGCATCTGACCAGGAGAGGAACTGGCCATTTTAAGCATTTCAGACATTAATAAAGATTTTTCACTTTCCACAGGTGTTAGAAATGTAGACAAAGACATAGAAGGTGATGAGATAGTCCCACAGTTGGGTTTTGCAAAGTGGTGTTGGAATAAGAGGACAACCCGTGTGTCCTGCCTACCAGCCTTACATGTGTGCCTATCATTACAACACATATAGGACTCTGAAAGTTTGTCTTCAAGAGTTTTCTCTATTCCTGAATGGTTGCGAGCTGCACTGCCACTGAGCAGAGAAAAACTACTTCTAACTGGTTTTGCAATGAGACATGTACTATTTCGCCATGAACTCACATCTTCCTCTTAAGATCATACTTCCCAGAGGGCTGGCAGGATACTTCTCAGAGGGCTGGCAGGGCTGAAGGTTTGGCAGCTCAGCTGAAGTGCATTTACACCAATGCATGCAGCATGGGTAATAAGAAGGAAGAGCTGGAAGCTGTTGTAGGGCAAGGAGCCTATGATGTTGTTACCATCACAGAAACGTGGTGGGATGACTCACATAACTGGAGTGCAGCTATGGTGGGGTACAAACTCTTCAGGAGGGATAGGAAGGGAAGGAGAGGAGGCGGGGTAGCCCTCTTTGTAAGGGAGAACTTAAACACTGTTGAGATGGATTGTGGTGATGAGAAGATTGAGTGCCTGTGGGTTAAAATCAGAGGAGCCCATAAGAAGGCAGATTTTGTGATGGGAGTCTGTTACAGGCCACTCAGCCAAGGAGAAGCAGCTGACGAGCTCTTCTATAAACAGCTGGGGTTAATCTCTAGATTGATGCCTCTTGTTCTTGTGGGAGACTTCAATCTTCCTGATATCTGCTGGAAGTACAATAGAGCAGAAAGGAAGCAGTCTAGGAGGTTCCTGGAGTGCGTGGAAGAAAACTTCTTTGCACAGCTGGTGGATGAACCAACAAGGGAAGGTGCCCTCCTGGACCTGCTGTTTGTGAACAGAGGCCTTGTGGGGGATGTGGCAGTAGGAGGACGCCTAGGACTAAGCTATGATGAGATGATAGGGTTTTCTGTTCTATGCAAAATGAAGAGGGTGGTTAGAGGAACAGTAGCATTAAATTTCCAGAGGGCAGACTTTGAACTCTTCAGAAGGCTGGTTGGCAAAGTCTCATGGGAGACAGTGCTTAAGGGCAAGGGAGCCCATGAGGGTTGGGAGCTCTTCAGAAAGGAGATCCCAGAGGGTCAGGAGAAAGCCATCCCCATGTTCTGAAAAAAAAGCTGGCAGGGGAAAAAAACAGCTTTGTTGAACAGTGAGATCTTGAGTGATATCAAGAAGAAGAGGAATGTTTATAGGCTCTGGAAGAGGGGACAGGCCTCTTGGGTGGACTACAGGAGGGAAGTGAGATTGTGTAGAGCAAAAATCCGAAGCACAAAGGCTCAACTAGAAATCAGATTGGTAAAGTCTGTGAAAGATAACAAAAAATCTTTCTATAAATATATAAATAATAAAAGGAGGACTAGGGAGACCATACAGTCCCTATTGGGTGCAAAAGGAGCAACAGTGACTGGGGATGAAGAGAAGGCTGAGGTACTTAATGCCTTCTTTGCCTCAGTCTTTAACTGTAAAGAAAGTTCTTCCCTTTCTGTTCAAACCCCGGAGCTAGAGCAGTAACATCAGGCTCCCATGGTCAAAGACGAGGTGGTCAGAGCCTTGCTACCCCGACTAGACACCCACAAGTCTATGAAGCCGGATGGGATTCGCCCAAAGGTATTGAAGGAGCTGGCGGATGTGCTGGCCAAACCCCTTTCCATTATCTTCCAACAGTCCTGGAAGACTAGGGTAGTTCCACTGGACTGGAGGCTGGCTGATGTTGTGCCCATCTACAAGAAGGGTCGCAGGGAGGATCCGGGGAACTACAGGCCTGTCAGTCTGACCTCAGTGCCAGGGAAAGTCATGGAGCGGGTGATCTTGAGTGCTATTATGAAGCACATGCAAGAGAACTGGGTGATCAGACCCAGTCAACACGGGTTCATGAAAGGCAGGTCTTGCCAGAGTAACCTGATCGCCTTCTATGGCAAAGTGACTCGGCTGCTGGACGAGGGAAAGGCTGTGGATGTATCTTCCTGGACCTCAGTAAAGCCTTTGACACAGTTTCTCACAGCATTCTGCTACGGAAACTGTCAGCCTCTGGCCTGGGCAGGAGCACAGTGATTCTATGATTCTGTGATTCTATTTTGGTTTCTAGTGAAGTTGGAACATTTATTTCCTGGTCTGAGGCACAAACAAAGCAGATTTGGACTATTAAAGCACCTCCTTATCTTTCACAGTGCTCATCATCATCATCTGTCCTTTTGCCTGGAAACTTAAAAAAAATGGGAAACTTAAAAAAAAATAATGAACATGATCATGGGTGAAAGCTCCTTCAGGCTACTCCCCTGTAAGACTGCGGAGTGAAGAAGACTTCTTGGACATCCTGGTAGCACCAGTGACATTGGGTGTTACACATATAGCAAGGATTTTACTAACCTTGAAGCAGCCCTGCTAGAGTATTACTGAATAAACCCTATAAACAACAGAGGCTGAGGGAGGGTGATGCTGAGGTGTGTTTAGTCTGAATCATCTATTCTTAGGCCCCATATCTTTGTGTCCAAGTTGGTGACTATGGAAGTAGAGCTTTGATGCTATGTTCATCTGTAATGGGAGAGGAGAGAGGCTGGAATTCTATTGACTTATGGAGATAAAAGTCCTTGAGGGAAGATGAATCAGCCCTCCAAATGTGCTGTCTGCATATCAAAGTGAAACTATCATTGCTTTAGCCAGAGGTGTTCCATCTGCATTTGTGGCAGCCAGGAAACAGCTAGAAAAATTTGCAGCAGGATAAGGATTCTTAAATTACAAGAGAGCCTGGGGAATCCTTAAAATCTGCTGAGAAGCTTTAGTGTAGCTTATTCATTGCCAGAAAAGCCTTGCATGTCTGTGAGGGAAGATATTTAGGGAGGTTGTCAGTTCTGAAAAATAACATTCAGATGGGAGAAGTGTTATTGGATCATGACCTTGGATCCCAACACAATGGTGTCCCAGAAAGAAATCCAAGGTGGCAGCTAGAAAAAGAAACAATATAATCTCACTTCACCTTTTATTGGTTTTTCTGTTCCTCTGTTTGTTTCCAATTTTCCTATTGTGTTCCTAAAGCTTTTTTTGGCAAAGATAAATCTCTTATCTTCTTTATGTTTGTCTGCTGTCAGAAGGAATCTTGGGTGAATCTGACAAGCTCAAGGCCCCTCATTTCCCCAGAAACTAGAAAAAAAAAACTGACAAAACAAACCCTCAAAAGAGGCCTCCTTCAAACCTTTCTGATAGCATATGTTTGAAGACTGACAAATCTGCAGGAGAAATGTTCACTGTTGATTGTAAACCAGTAGCTTTTACAGACAGGGAAGACTGCTTTCATTACCAAGTAGCCAGATCTTGCACCGAAGAAAGACATCCAGATCCTGAAGCATTAAAATGTGGAAATACATTTCAGCTTAGGAAAAGAAAACCCTGGAAACTATTTGTGTTTCTCAGACAGAAGCAGGACCTTCGTACCATGGCCCTGACAACCAAAGCAGCAACATCCAGGTATCAGTATTGCCTCTTATTTGAAACACAATTCCAGTTTTAAGCTTTAAAGGGTGAGCAATAATGAATGTCAGAGATAACAGGAAAGGTCTGATTCTGACTTCTAAATTCCTGGAAGCACTGGGAATGGAAAAGAGAGACAGGAAAAAGGAAAGAATTGTCCTCTGACTCCTAGTCATGCTGTTAAGAAAGTCTTGTCAATGGCTTCTTTCAACAGTTGTGTAGAATAAAAAGGCATGTATTTACGCATGCAGGAACATGAGCAACTGTGCAACAGAGTTTGGGCACTTCCAGCTGAGGCTTTCAAAAACAAATGTCATGAAACCACCACCTACACTAGACTAGGGAGGTCTGCTGCTTAGGGAGGTCTGCTGCTTGCCGGGAGCATCAGTGAGGGACATTACTAGAAAGCTCCCTTCCCTGGTCAAAGATACGGACTACTACCCGCTCTTAGTTTTTCAAATTGGTAATGAAGAAATAGAATGTAGAAGGCCTAAAGCCATTAAAAGGGACTTCAAGGCACTCGGGAGAATGATCGAGGGCTCTGGGGCACAGGTAATATTCAACTCCATCCCAATACTAAGGAACCAGGAGCAGGAAATAAGGAATAAGAAACGAGTTAATGAATGGCTTAGGGACTGGTGTGAGAAGAGGGGCTTTGGGTTCTTTAATCATGGGGAGGCCCACGCACCCCCAGGCTTTCTTACTAGGGATGGGACACGCCTGTCTGCTAGGGGGACAAAAGCCCTCACCAAAAACCTAGTTAAGCTCATAAATCGAGCTTTAAACTAGAGGTGAGGGGGGAGGGGATGGAGGCCAGGCAGGATGGGAGTGAGCCTGGAGGTGAGACTTCAGTGGTAAAGGGGTGGTGTGCTGGCGATGCCTGCCAGTATATCACCACTAAGCAAGAGGGGGTGAGTGCAGCTGAGGATGGTAGGCAGCAATCTGGCACTGTGGCCTTAGTTAAGTCAAGGACCACTCAATTGGGAAGAAACCCTATTACGAGGGCTGTAGCTTCGCCTGCCCAGCTGAAGTACATTTACACCAATACATGCAGCATGGGAAATAAGAAGGAGGAGCTGGAAGCTGTGGTAGGGCAAGGAGACTACGATGTCGTTGCCATTGTGGAGACGTGGTGGGATGACTGGTATAACTGGAGCGTACCCATGGTGGGGTATAAACTCTTCAGGAAGGGCAGAAGAGGAGGCAGGGTAGTCCTCTGTGTTAGAGAGGGCTTTGATACCCTCGAGTTTGACTACGGTCAGGAAGGGGCTGAGTGCCTGTGGGTGAAAATCAGAGGAGCCCATGGGCAGGCAGGTATTGTGATGGGAGTCCGCTATAGACCACCCAGCCAAGAAGAAGCAGCTGATGAGCTCTTCTACAAACAACTGAGTGTAGTCTCAAAATCACTACCTCTAGTCCTTGTGGGAGACTTCAATTTCCCAGATATAGGCTGGGAGTATAATACAGCAGAAAGGAAGCAGTCCCGGAGGTTCCTGCAGTGTGTGGAAGACAACTTCCTCACACAGCTGGTGAGCGAACCGACAAGGGACGGTGCCCTCCTGGACCTGCTGTTTGTGAACAGAGAAGGACTGGTGGGGGATGTGAAGGTTGGAGGACGCTTGGGGCAAAGCAATCATGAGATGATAGAGTTCTCAGTGCAGGGTGAGATGAAGAAGGTGGAGGTTAGCAGAACAGTCGCCCTCAACTTTCAGAGAGCAAACTTTGGGCTATTCAGAAGGCTGGTCGGAAAAGCCCCATGGGAGGGGCTCCTTGAGGGCAAAGGTGTCCATGAGGGCTGGGCGCTCTTCAAGAAGGAACTCGTAGCAGCTCAGGAGAAAGCCGTCCCCAAGTTCCGGAAAAGTAGCCGGAGGGGTAAGAAACCAGCATGGTTGAGTAGGGAGGTCCTAAGAGACATCAATAGGAAGAGGAGGGTCTACGACCCTTGGAGGAAGGGGCAGGCATCCTGGGTGGACTATAGGGAGAAAGTGAGAATGTGCAGGGAAAAAGTCAGGAGGGCTAAGGCCCAACTAGATATATGATTCGCCAAGACTGTGAAAGACAACAAAAAGTCTTTCTACAAATACATCAACAGCAAAAGGAGGGCTAGGGAGAATCTCCAGTCCCTAGTAGATGCAGAGGGAACAAGAGTAACAGGGGACGAAGACAAGGCTGAAGTACTCAATGCCTACTTTGTCTCAGCTTTTAACAGTAAGGAAAATTGTTCCCTCTGTGCACAACCCCAGGGGTTGGAAGAGAAGTATGAGATTCTCAAGGTCCAAGAGGAGGTGGTTAGAGACTTGCTTGCCCGGCTAGATGCCCACAAGTCTATGGGGCCGGATGGAGTCCACCCAAGAGTTTTGAGGGAACTGGCGGATGTGCTGGCCAAACCCCTTTCCATCATCTTCCAACAGTCCTGGATGACTGGGGAGGTTCCGCTGGACTGGAGGCTGCCTGATGTCGTGCCCATCTATAAGAAGGGGCGCAGGGAGGATCTGGGGAACTACAGGCCTGTCAGTCTGACCTCGGTACCGGGGAAAGTCATGGAGCGGGTGATCCTGAGTGCTATCAAGAAGCACTTGCAAGAGAACCGGGTGATCAGGCCCAGTCAACACGGGTTCATGAAAGACAGGTCTTGCCAGAGTAATCTGATCACCTTCTATGACTGAGTGACTAAACTCTTGGACGAGGGAAAGGCTGTGGATGTGGTCTTCCTGGACTTTAGTAAAGCCTTTGATACAGTTTCTCACAGCATTCTGCTTCGGAAACTATCAGCCTCTGGCCTGGACGGGCGCACACTCTGCTGGGTGAAAAACTAGTTGAATGACTGGGCCCAGAGGGTGGTGGTAAATGGTGTTAAATCCAGCTGAAGGCCAGTTCCAAGTGGGGTTCCCCAGGGCTCAGTGCTGGGTCCAGTCCTGTTTAATGTCTTTATCAATGACCTGGATGAAGGCATTGAGTCCTCCCTTAGCAAGTTTGCAGATGACACCAAGCTGGGTGGAAGTGTGGATCTGCTGGAGGGTCGGGAGGCTCTGCAAAGGGATCTGAACAGGCTGGACTGCTGGGCTGAGACCAATGGCATGAGGTTTAACAAGGCCAAATGCCGGGTCCTGCACTTGGGGCACAACAACGCTAAGCAGAGGTACAAACTAGGAGAAGCCTGGCTGGAAAGCTGCCAGGAGGAGAAGGACCTGGGGGTGCTGGTTGACAACCGACTGAACATGAGCCAGCAATGTGCCCAGGTGGCCAAGAAGGCCTGCATCAGGAATGGCGTAACCAGCAGGTCCAGGGAGGTTATTCTCCCTCTGTACTCGGCACTGGTGAGACCGCACCTCGAGTACTGTGTTCCGTTCTGGGCCCCTCACCACTAGAAGGATCTTGAGGCTCTGGAACGAGCCCAGAGAAGAACAACAAAGCTGGTGAAGGGGCTGGAGAACAAATCTTATGAGGAGCGACTGAGAGAGCTGGGGTTGTTCAGCCTGGAGAAGAGGAGGCTGAGGGGAGACCTTATTACTCTCTACAACTACCTGAAGGGAGGTTGTGGAGAGGAGGGTGCTGGCCTCTTCTGCCAAGTGACAGGGGACAGGACGAGAGGGAATGGCCTCAAGCGCAGCCAGGGGAGATTTAGGCTTGATATTAGGAAAAAATTCTTCACGGAGAGGATGGTTAGGCATTGGAACAGTCTGCCCAGGGTGGTGGTTTACTCATCCTCCCTGGAGGTGTTTAAGGTGAGGGTGGATGAGGTACTTAGGGGCATGATTTAGGGATTGGTGGGAATGGTTGGACTCTACGATCCAGTGGGTCTCTTCCTACCTGGTTATTCTGTGATTCGGTGATTCTGTGAGAGAGTCAGGGATGTTCAGCCTGGAGAAGAGAAGGTTCTAGCTCTCTTTAATCTGTCCTGTACTTAAAGGGGGCCTACAGGAAAGTCAAGGAGGAGCTCTTTGTGAGGAAGTGTTTTGATAGGGCAAGGGATAAAGGTTTTAAGCAGAAAGAGGCGGGGTTTAGAATAGGTACTAGGAAGAATATTTTTTTCCCGCAAGAGTGGTGAGAAACTGCCACAGGTTGCCTACAGAAGTCATGGATGCCCCGTCTCTTGAGGTGTTCAAGGTCAGCTTGGATGGGACTTCTAACAACTTGATCCAGTGGAAGGTGATCCTGCCCTAGGCAGGGGCATTAGAATTACATGACCTTTAATGTCCCTTTCAACCCATACAATTCTATAAGTCCATATATTATCCCTTGATTTTTGCCTCTGGCATCCTTTCTATCACATCCTGATCTCCTTCTCACCCCGTTGCTTCAGATTCTGGTCAATATTTCATCGTGACAGGGCTTTTTCTATGCAATCAAACCCATCTCTGCCCTAATTTTTTTTTATGTAGAACAAGGCTTGCCCAAGAAAAGGGATATTTCAATTAACTCTCTGACCTACGAACAAACAGATAATTTACATTCAAATTGTCCAGAAGTGAACAATTTTTCATCCCTGTGGGAATGGCTGTGTATCCTTGTAATTACCTAAAAGTCAGAACAAGATCAACATGCAGGATAAATTGCCTGTAACAGACAAGGAATTTTACCCTGTTTCCCATCAACAAATTTTGCAACCTCTTGTTTTGCAGGAAGTCACTTTCCTTCCACATGCATGTACTCCACTGTGCAAATAATTTCTTCAGCCAGTAGTTCTGAAGAATTTAATCTTGAATCATAAGTAGTCTAGCTGTTGAGATCTAGTTGATCCATTCCTAAATATCTTCACTTAAAAATCTTAAGATAGTGAGCTGATACTTGAACTCTGTCAGAAGAGTTACAAACTTAATTTCCAAATAGCCACTTGAATGAAATAACTTCTGATTAAACTAATAATTTTTTTAATTAGAAAGCATGTTGTTTTAATTAAAATAAATTTCAGATTTGGAAAATCGAAAACAGAGTAATTATAATAAAATTAAAGTACAAGCTACTTTTGTTTCCAGTCCATGTGGTTAACTTCCAAGAACTAAACTGAAGATATGGCTTAAATTCACAGTTCCAACTCCTTGTTCTTTCCACTGTGACAGATGACAGTTTACTTTCATGACAGATGTGATACAGTACATCAATTTTACCATGCCAAACAGTCTTGAAGAACAAGTCTGTGAACAAAGAAATAACTTGACTCAGAATGTATAACTACAGTTTTTAAAACCTGTATCACTGAAGAAATTTTACTTGGTAGTACAGCACCCAGAGCAAAGAATGCTTTGCACAATCTTTATCAGACCAGTTTTTCAGGAATAAGTCAACAGACAGCTTGGAAATATGTTGGGGAGACAGTTTATGCACAGTAGTATGAGGTATGCAGCTGGACATTTGCAAACTGCATCTCAGATGTTCCTAGTGTGCCTATGCCAGGTGCTCTGACGTGAGGCTAATCATAACTTTTTGTTTTTCTGAAGTCCAGGACTGCCGCTGACACTAAAAGTCCTCCCAGGGCTGTTGGTCAGGCACCAAATCTAGAACAGTTGGGCATTCAAGAGTTTCTAACTATTGCACTTCACTTTTTGTACAAATCAAATTTCTAAACAAGAAGTTCTTCATTTGGCACAGGGCAAAGCATAAGGAAGAATTAAGATGTTTCACTTGTAAGTTCTAGTCATCTTCCCTGGCAATCTTCTCCTTTGACTTAGACCACAGAGCCCAATCAAACACTGCAATGATTTTTGAAAGGATTCTGGAGGGATTAAAAGATGCAATCTTTCTCAGACTGACCTCTGAGCCTGTGTGTCCTCCCTACTTACTGCTCCAAATCTTTGTCAATGAGAAAGGCTCTACAGAATAGGAGAAAAACTTCTAGACTTTTGAGCTGCATACAGAACTTGCTTTTTTCATCTTTTACAGTGGTAAATGAGAGATATGATGTTCAAGTTGAATTGCTCTGAGTTGGCATTCAGCTCACAGCATAGATACAGCTGGAATATACACAAGTGGTTCTGCTCATTCCAGTGGTGCAATTTCCCATTATGCAAATTAAATTTTCATTTTAAGAAATTCTTCTATCTGAAGAGATGTAAGGTTTTGTTCCTACTCCTACAAAGAAAATCGTAGTGCCAATGAGGGTTACTCTGTTCCTACTGAATTCATTCAGTCTGGCACTTCCCTTGTACTACAGACTGACCCCTTTCCAGGAACTTGCTTCATTCATGTAAGCAGCTCTTTCTCACTTCACTGGTGTGCAGCAGAATTCCTCAGGCCAGTCAAGGTTAGCAGCATTTCCCTTCCAAGCCATGTGAGCAGGGAAGAAAGCTAGAAGAGAGAGACAATGCAGCTGTGTGTACTGATACCGTTTTGCTACATAGCCAGAAAAAAAGCAAATATTCTCTGGAGAAACATTCCTCAATTTCTATTTTTGTTACCTGTGGAGCTCCTCGTGAAATCTGGCTTTCTTCTTCTAGGTCTATATATGATGATACACATGGACTCAGGACAGTTGTGAAGGTGATAAGACACTGGCACAAGTTGCTCAGGGAAGTCATGGCTGCCCTATCCCTGGAAGTGTCCAAGGCCAGGTTGGATGAGGTTTTTAGCAACATGATCCAATGGGAGGTGACCCTGCCCGTGGCAGGTGGGTTGGAACTGGATGATCTTTAATGTCACTTCCAACCCAAACCATTCTATTTTTCTATGGTGACTAATTCCTATCTTGTAGCACAGAAATATCAGACTCACCCATGCTATACGAGGGCTGTGTCCTCTGCTCTACCTTTTCACGACCTACTGGTGCTTGCTTTTTTCCCACACTGCCCCCGCGAGCAGCAGCCATAGGACTCCTCATGCCCACTACCAAGCTCGATGTTTTCTTTGGAATACTTGTGATGACTGGGATCCTTAGTTGGTTATCATTGGCAGAAACAGACTCTACCCTAACTGTACTTTTCATTCTCTGACCTACTCCAGGAAAAGCCAAGCAAAAAATACAGCCCTTTCTTTGGGCATTAAAGCAACAATATTTTTTAGGTTAGAAACTTGGCCAACATCCCATTGACTGAAGTAGGAACATTCAGAGATAAAAGTGTGAGATGCCACTTCTCCTTTTCAGGGCAACAACAGATCAAGCTTCTGCAAATCAGGAAAAAAGAAAGATTCTGCAGATCAGTCCATGGCAAGGACTGCAGGAGGGCTTAGCCTGCTGTGCATATCAAAGTTTCTCTTGTATGCCTTGTCTCATTGAAGCTTTAAGAAATTCCTGAGGAAAAGCCTGCCTTAATAGCAAGTTGTACTACTTTAAAGCTGTATTTGTATCGCTCACACAGCAAGAGCTCTTGTCACATGGAAGCCATCAAATCAAAACACTGACATGGCAAGAGAATAAGGCAAGATAATGAAATGAGAAATTAAGAGCATGAAAAGTAAATGCTGTAGAAAAGCTGACACTTCATAACACTCCAAGTGAACGCTTGCCTGTATTTCAAAGTTAACCGATAAGAAATTATTTGCTTTTCTTATATAACAGAAATAGATAAAGGATTCTGTTTGGATAAGAGAAGATTCCACTAGGCTGCAATTTATGTATGAATGCTCAACATTTAAGGAAATTGCTTCTTTCACTTTGTCAACTGGTATAAATATATGCTAAAGAGGGATTCATTAGAAAAAGCCATGCAGTGCATGAGCTCAGCTCAAATAATCCTGATCTTGCCAGGCAGGTGTGTTGCATCCTATTAGTAGGTGGCATGTTGAGCTGCAGGAGGCTTACCACATCTCTTGTGTTGTTCCTCTGTGAAAATGGAACACAAAGATCTCACCTCTCTCCCTTAAACAAGTTGTCATTTACTCTATGTATGCTCATTGTGGAGATAATCATCCTAGCTCCCAGATCTACAGTTGTCCAGAGATTAATGTCTCTCAATTATCAACCCTGTGAAAAGAAACAGGGGAGTCATAGGGCTTTTCTCTTGCATTCTAACCTCTGCAGCTGGCTGTGCAGGCTGCTGGAGGGTCCCATCAATATCTCATCACAATCAGCAGAAGTTCCTTGTGCCCAAGAGGAAAGCTGAGTTCCATGCAGCACAAAGCTGGAGTCGTTTAGCCTTGAGAAGAGAAGGCTGAGGAGAGACCTTTTACTCTCTACAACTACCTGAAAAGAGGTTGTGGAGAGGAGGGGGCTGTCCTCTTCTCCCAAGTCACAGGGGACAGGATGAGAGGGAATGGCCTCAAAGGGAGGTTCAGGCTTAACATCAGGGAAAAAAATTCACGGAAAGAGTCATTGAGCACTGGAACAGGCTGCCCAGGGAGGTGTTTGATTCACCTCCCCTGGAAGTGTTTAAAGGATGTTTGGATGAGGTGCTGAGGGGCATGGTTTAGTGATTGATAAGAATGGTTGGACTTGATGATCCTGGGGGTCTTTTTGAACCTAATGATTCTGTGATTCTCCTGGAAAATTAATACTGTCCCTCAATTTCTCCTACTTGCCATATCCAAGTGTGTTGTCACATTTGCTGAGCTGAGGAGCTTGATTTCTCCATCTTGCCTAGAACTCTTTTAACTGATCAGAGCTTACCTTAATTAAGGTAGTCTGGAGTAGACATGCCCCTGACTCTCTGTAGACGATGCTTCTGGGTTTCTAGAAGTTCCTAGGAAGGTCCAGCTCACTAAACATGGTACCATTTGCCCTAATGTCAACACTTTCCTTCCCAGCCACAGGAATAGAAGGATTTGCACCCTTTTTAGAACAGTATATTAGTGGTTAGGGCATTCACTGAGGAAATGGGAGACCTTTGTACTTGACTTTCTCTAGCTTGAGAGATTGAATTCATACTTTCATTTCCATGGAATATTGGGTCACAGCCTAAACTGATGGAGAAGCTCCATTGTTTAATCCAGAGAAACAAGACCACAATAACCTGTGGAGCAGTATATTGTGATTTTTTGTGGGGAATTGCATTGCAACTTCCTTTTCTACTATTCTTTGGGGTTCATCCAAGCCATTTTCAAAGGATAATCTGGACATGTCACTCCTCAGGTGTCTAGCTTCTTAGTTGCATCTACTGGATGATCATTTTGACACAATGTTCCCATGTTTTTGTACATAGAATGTAACAGAGAGAATTTGTAGGACTTACCTACTCTATAATCTAATTTTAGTGTTACACTTAGGAATGTGGGTACTTTATTTATGCTAGTGAGAAGATCTGGCACTCATCCATTATTAGTGGCTTTCCTAATCTTTAATGAGATATGACTAGTTTAATCCAACATCTGAGGTTTATGTAGTTGCTATGCTACATGGAAGGAGGTTGTGCCACCTGGATGACACTTTTCAGGTATAACTATACTACTAAATAAGATGTGGCCATGGGAGGCATTATTTCATACAGAACAACTGTTAGCTGATTCCCCAGCTCCAATTAACTTCTTAAAGGCAAATCTGCTCTCTTGGAAGACAGCTGAACACAGTCTTGTTGGGCTGTATAGAGGCATCAGATACTTACTCACAGCTATCCCTGAAATCTGTGATAACAGTGACTGCTTTTAAAGCTTTAAGATCTACCAGAACACAAGGGAATGGAACAGTTCTCCGTACCAGCCTGTGTGTCCTTCCCCAAGCTATATGTTTTCACTTGACCTTTCTGGGTGCTAGGAAAGCAGGCATCTCTCTGGTGGCGCTCAGAAAACCAGGGATGCCTTTAGCACAGATGCAAGGAAGGAGAGCTTTCGTTCATAATTCTGGATTCAGAGAGAAAGAGCTCAACTGCAGGAGTTCATGACCTCTGTGAAAATGAGAACGAGATGAATGTCTTTATCAACGATCTGGATGAAGGCATTGAGTGCATCTGGAGTGCCTTTTATATGGACATTTGAAGTACAAACAGAAATTATACAACTGGATGATTTTTATAAAGCTCTCTAATAGTCATTATTACAGTCTTAAAATAATAATTATAAAAATAGTGGGCTGGCCAAAAGACCCAAGAACAATTTTTGGGCTTTCTCATGTGTACTTTTCAATTCCGTTCATCCTTCAGTACGACTTGAGTTAACTTCAGTGCTTTGTGGGCAGAAGCTTGACTAGCAAAGTGCTTGATTATGGAAAAGTAGCCACCATTCCTGTCTCCCAATAATTGCATTGTAAGAGTTTTACATGTGCCCTAGTCAAAGATGGGTCTGAGACCTGCTGTAGAGGTAGTTGTCTTGCAAACTTAATGAAGTAATTTCAAACTGCTTACTCCTCCCCTCCACTCCCGCACTGTTCTTCTATCCTTCTGAGTCTGGGAAACAAAGAAGGGTGATGAATCTGCACAAAGGAAAATCAGAAGTGATGTCATCTAATGGTCAAAAAGGGGCGTCAGTGCAAAGCTGCGATTAGACATCAAAGTTTCACTTGACCCTCTTGCTCCCAAACAAACTCAGCAGATGGTCCTGGGGAAAAAAAATACCTTGTTTGTCTTTCTGCAATTGCACATGTTTTCTATTTAGATGGCAGACTCTCTGAGGTGTATTTTTATTACCATCTTATATTAACAATGCAACCAGCATACAAGGGGGGCTGATCTTCCTCAGGACCTTGAGGCAATACTATTCTCTTGATCTGCTTGGTTTTCTCTCACTCTGCTTGGTTTTCTCTCTTTCTATTCACTACACAGGGTTCAAAAGAGCAGTTCCAGCTGAAGAACATTTAATATTTTTTTCACATTGTTTGAGTTGAATCTGGAGATGGATGTGAAGTGCAGCAAGAAAGGCTTTTACACGTACATCTACAGCCAAACGAAAACCAGGGAAAATGCTTCTGATGAACTGGGCAGGGCCTCTGGTGACAAAAGATATAGAAAAGCTCAAGGTACCCATTGCCTCCTTCATCCTCACTGGTAAGACCACCCTTCCATAATTCCAGGTCCCTGAGACCAAAGGACAAGTCTGAAGTGAAGAAGACACTCTCAGTTGAATAGGATGTAGTGGATTGACCCTGCTAAGTGTCAGGTGCCCACCAAAACTGCTCTAATACACATCCTCCTAAGATGGAAAGGATATAACAAAATGCTTATGGATCAAGACAGGAAAAGGGAGAGAAGCACCTGGAGTCCCTGGTCTTCAACAAGTTGACACAAGGCAAAAATGGACCCTGCAGCAAAGAAAGCCACCGATCTTCCAGGCTTCTTCAGTTAAAGTGTTGTCAGCAGGTGAAGGGGGGTGATCCTTCCACTCTGCTCAGCACTGATGAGACAAGTCTGGAATACTGTGTCGAGTGTTGGACTTGCCAGAAGAAGAGAGACATGGTCATACTAAAATGAGAGGACATAAAGATGACGAAGGGATTGGGACATGCAATGTATGAGGAGAGGCTGAGAGATCTGGAACTCTTTGGCCTGGAGAAAAGAAGGCTAGGGTGGGGAAGGGGGCGATGTCAATGTGGATAAATACTTGATGAGGAAGATTAAAGAAGATGGAACCAGGCTCTTCTCAGTGGTTCACTGAGACAACACACAAAGAAATGGGAACAAACAGAAAAAGGGGAAATTCCATTGACACATACATAAAAAAACCCCCACAATGTGAGGATGGTTGAACACTGGAACAGGTTGACCGGAGACATTACTGAGTCTTCATCTTTGGAGATATTGAAACCCAACTAGACACAACCCTGAGCAAACTGTTTTGCTGACCCTCCTCTGAGCGAGGGTTTAAACTAGATGAACCACATTATCTCCAGAGGTAACTACCCACCTTAGTGACTCCGTGTTTTGATGTTACAGCCTCAGCAGCTCCATGGAAAAAGATGAATTCCTGGATAAGGTCCAGGAATATCATTCAAATTTAATTTACAGACACAGTAACTTCTACTTTCTTTGCCACAGGAGGTTTTAAGCTTTAGGACTCAGCCGTACTGAGTCCATATGCAAAAGTGGAACATCATAAACATACACTTCAGCATGGGTGAATTGCAGCTAATGTGCATCTACAAGCAACACTTCCATCTCCAAGCTTACTATGGCAGATGGTCGTATTGACTTTTTTTTTCCCTTAACTCAGGTTTTGTACTACACAACATAAATACACTTCTCAGTATCCTGTCTGTAAATCAGTCATAATTCCTCCTTATCTTTCAAGGGAATTGTAAAAATAAATTGAGACATTTCTTCTAAGCTACCTGGATCCCATGCACTAACTTGCAGGTCGTGCAACTTCCTATGGTTGCTTTGATATAACAACTCATTCCTTCCAACTCTCTGAATGGATATTCCCCTAAAACATACTGCCTTTGAAAAGAAGCATAAGTGAGCAAAACATGGAAACAAAGAGCACAAACAACGTTTCTTTGAAGAACACCCATAAGAGGGGGTGCATGGTGCCTCAGTTAGTTAATTCAAGGATCCAAGAACTCTCTCCTTTGTGTTTTCCTCATGTCCTCGCTTTCAGAGATGCTGCTTATCGTTCATACTTGCTTGGGGTTTTGACCAGCTGCATATGTTGATAGCTAAAAGACAAGAATTTCCATCAAAACACATTTTAAAGTCTACCAGTCTTTCAAGGCATGTGGAACTCAAGCTGTAGGATTTGAACTACAAACATACTACATAAATATGTGAATATATGCTATAATTACAATTATTTGTTGTCTGCTCTCTTCTGCATTTTGGTGTATGTCTTGGATTGCCAGGTGAAATATAATGCCCTTCTCATTACTCAGTATCAGCTACACGTTACCTAGAAGGCAAAGCACTCATTTTTGTATTTCCCCGAAGAATCACACAGAAAGAATTACAGCAACTTATGAAAACTTAGGGCTTTTTATTTGTTGGCTTTTTTTTGTTGTTCAATTTTTTTTATTATTATTCCATTCTTGCTTGCCTGCTTCAGAAACTGAAGAAAATGACAAGGGATAAAACTTTCCATCTACTCCAAAGCTTAATGTGCTTCTTTAATGGCTTAATATGTTCTGAATCGGTTAACAAGCAGAAGTGGTTGGAGGCTGAAAAAGTGTCTTGCATGTTTCTGTGTATCTTTTATTACTGTGCAACATTGCCTGCACAAAGAGGTGTTCTCCAAACCGTCTAAATGCTGGTCTACCACGAGGTTGCAGCTGTCCCCATTGTAAAGAAGTAAGAAATAGATTGCATTAAATTCATTCATCCCTAGCAGATAGGAAACAAACAATGGAAAGACAGAACCTATCATCTGCTATTACCCATGCTTGGAAATAAAGAGGCACTGTTCAAAAGTACCTGAAAAGTAGGTATATTGCCCTGAAAAGTAAAGTAAAAGTGCTACAAAGTGGAGTTGTCTGTGTATAATACTGACATCAGGAAGAATTCAGCGTTAAAACACATAGCAGTGGGTTGTTAAAGGCAATATTTCCAAAAGCCACCACTTGCAAAAAGTCTAAATTATGAATGACTCATATTCCCTGGACTGTTTTGTGGATCCAGTTTTCTATTAGATAAATGAGGATAGCAAGATGAATAGGACTCCTGCTATAATCTTGATATATAAAAGTGTCTGTGGATGAGGAGATGTGTGGCCACTGCATGTTGGTCACCTTCTAGCAGGTGAGTCAGATCAACCATGGAACAAGGCTGCATAGGTCATGTATGTGTTCATGGCTATCGCGGTGCCTGTTGAGGTTTTCAGGGATCCTTGTGGCTCAAAAATGCAAAAAAAGGAGATTGAGATATCCCTGCTGGTTTGAGAAACTGCAGGTGAAATCCATGCATGCATTTTGGCAGGAATTAGGATGAGAGGAAACAGCCTCATGTTGTGCAAGGGGAGGCTCAGATTAGATACCAGGAAATTTTTATATCAGCAGGGATACCTTCCACTTGATCAGGATGCTAAAAGCCTCATCCAACCTGGCCTTGAATGCCTCGGGGGATGGTGTATCCACCACTTCTCTGGACAACCTGTGCCAGTGCCTCACCACCCTTACAGGAAAAAATTCTTCCTAATATCTAATCTGAATCTCCCCTCTTTCAACTTAAAACTCTTCCCCCTATCCTACCTCTGCACTATCTGATAAAGCATTCCTTCTTGGATTTCCTGCAGGCCCCCTTTATGTACTTGAAGGCTACTATAAGGTCTCCTGGAAGCCTTCGCTTCTCTAGGCTAAACAACCCCAACTTAGTTGTTCCTGTGCTTCAGAAGTCCTCCACCAATCTCATTAGTTACATCAGGAAAATCATCTCAGGTCTAGCAGCTCAAAGACTTTGGAGTACATAAGGGTTCTTCGGTTCCACGATGTCATCCCTTTTTACTGGACTTCCTTCAGCAAGCCAGTTTTCCAGGAAAAATTTCCATTCCTTCTCACACTGCATCACATCATTCTCAGCATGTATGAACCAGTTTTAGTCAGGGAGGTGTAAGAAACTGTGCGGAGGGAAAGAGGGAGGTCTTAAAGGGTAGTGCATTAGGACAAGGTGCTTCACACCTGAAGCTTTGCATATGACCTTCAACAAGTTGCTGAATGTCCCTGCAATCATATTTCCTTTTTATCCTTCAAAACCTACAACCTTGCCACAAGAAAATGTTGCAATACATTTAGAGAATCATTAAGGCTGGAAAAGATTTCTAAATCACCCAATCCAAATATCAGCCCAACACTACCATATCTAATAAAACATGTCACAAAGTGCCATGTTTACATATTTTTTTTTTAACTCCTCCATGGATAGTACTCCACCACTTCCCAGGGCAGCATCTTCCAATGCTTCACCACTCATTGGTAAAGAATTTTTTTCTAATATCTAACCTAAATCTTTCCTGATGCAACTTGAAAGGCCTTTTCTTCTCATGCTATCACTTGTTACTTGGGAGAAGAGACCAGCACCCAGTTTGCTACAACCTTCTTTCAGGCAGTTGTAGAAAGCAATAAGGTCTCCCTTCAGCAAGCAATTAGCACGTGAAAAAAAAATCTTGAAATTATTTAGTTCTTTTATCAAAGGTTTATTTTTATTCTCTTTCTATCTCAGTATTTCATGTCCTTTGCCATTTACTTTTCCTTAGCATCTCTCTGTCTTTATCACGTGCACGTCATGTTTTGCAATGAACAGGTAGATTGATGTCCCTTTCCAGACATGTGCTTGTCTGCAGCTGGTGAAGTTTTTCCAGGCAAATTATTTACTCTAATTCATGCTCTCTCACAGTGAGCTACAACATCAATTTCTAGCTTTAATTCTTTAGGAAAAGTGGCACCTGTTTGAATTTCTGATGGCTGTCAGCTTTAGATATCTTCTCGTGTTGAGAAGATGAACATCAAGAAGCCAGTAAGAGAATCATTTAAGGACACTGAAAATAGGAGACATGAGTGTCAGGAAGTAATTTGTTTTCTCAAGATATAATAAACTTGCAAGGTAATTTTTCATCTCTAGTGATCAATGCAAAGTGATGGTGATATTTAAGAATAGACAAGCAGATTTCAGTGTAACAGAATATTGCTGGAAGAACTGAATGAAAAGAGGTACTTGGTATTACCATCCAGGCCAGATAACAAGCCAGATCTTCACTGAGTTGCAAAAGGCAGCAGTAGCTTTGGCAGGTGTAAGTGGAGTTAAAACTGAATATTTATCTGAGTGACTCGCTACATCTTTCTGTTTTGCAAAAGGCATTGCTGAGCACTTTTAAGAGACCTAAGTATACCACGAAGACTTTGATGTACTTTTCCAGTGCTTCTATTTCAGGGAAAATTCCAATTCATCAGCCTTGCAGTGTTTCCTCTGAATCTTTTTAGGCTTGATAAACTTTGCTGAATTCAAGACAGGGTTTCCATGGAAACTTTGCTGTTTTTTTCATTGCTCTGCTGCCGAGGCACACAGCTCAGAGGCAAATCAGCTATGTGTATTAACAAGGGACCAAGGACTTTATTCCTAGAAGCATAAAGTGGTTTGGATTGGAATGGACCTTCAAAGTACATCTAGTCAAACATCCTTCCCTTGGGCAGGGATGCCTTTCAATAGGTGAGCTTGCCTGAAGTCCTGTCCGACCTGACTCTGAACACTTCCAGGGACAGGGCATCCCCAGCTTCTCTGGGTAACCTGTTCCAGTGCCTCACAACCTTGATTGTAAAAAATTTCTTCCTAATATCCAATCTGAATCTAACCTCTTTCAGGTTAACATTGTGGGCCCTCGTCCTGTCATTACAGGTCTTGATAAAAAGTCCCTCTATCTAAAAGTTTTTTCACAGAATCACAGAATGACCAGGTTGGAAGAGACCCACTGGATCGTCGAGTCCAACCATTCCCACCAATCCCTAAGTCATGCCCCTAAGCATCTCATCCACCCTAACCTTAAACACCCCCAGGGACGGTGACTCAACCACCTCCCTGGGCAGACCATTCTAATGCCCAACCACCCTCTCCGTGAAGAATTTCTTCCTAATCTCAAGCCTAAATCTCCCCTGGTGGAGCTTGAGGCCATTCCCTCTTGTCCTGTCCCCTGTCACTTGGGAGAAGAGGCCAGCTCCCTCCTCTCCACAACCTCCCTTCAGGTAGTTGTAGAGAGTAATAAGGTCTCCCCTCAGCCTCCTCTTCTCCAGGCTGAACAACCCCAGCTCTCGCAGTCGCTCCTCATAAGATTTGTTCTCCAGCCCCCTCACCAGTTTTGTTGCTCTTCTCTGGACTCGCTCCAGAGCCTCAAGATCCTTCTTGTGGTGAGGGGCCCAGAACGGAACACAGTACTCGAGGTGCGGTCTCACCAGTGCTGAGTACAGAGGGAGAATAACCTCCCTGGACCTGCTGGTCACACCGTTCCTGATACAAGCCAAGACACCATTGGCCTTTTTGGCCACCTGGGCACACTGCTGGCTCATGTTCAGTCGGTTGTCAACCAGCACCCCCAGGTCCCTCTCCTCCTGGCAGCTTTCCAGCCAGGTTTCTCCTAGTTTGTACCTCTGCTTAGGGTTGTTGTGCCCCAAGTGCAGGACCCGGCATTTGGCCTTGTTAAACCTCATGCCGTTGGTCTCAGCCCAGCAGTCCAGCCTGTTCAGGTCCCTTTCCAGAGCCTCCCGACCCTCCCGCAGATAGACACTTCCACCCAGCTTGGTGTCATCTGCAAACTTGCTAAGGGAGGACTCAATGCCTTCATCCAGGTTGTTGATAAAGACATTAAACAGGACTGGACCCAGCACTGAGCCCTGGGGAACCCCACTTGTAACTGGCCTCCAGCTGGATTTAACTCCATTTACCAACAGCCTCTGGGCCTGGTCATTCAACCAGTTTTTCACCCAGGAGAGTGTGCACCTTCAAGATCTCCAGATGAGGGCAGTGTCCTCTCTCATGGTTGTTCTTGAGACGGAGAAAAAAAGACATCTTCTGAAGTACTGAGCTCTGATGGTATTTTTGCTGAGTAAGTGTTAAGTCAGCGAGATCTGCTGCTGCCATCGATGTGGTGATTTCTTTCCTTCCCCTTCTCTCTCTTTCTCTCTTTCCCCCTCCTGTTACCTTACAGTGTGTGTGTCGAATTGGATCCAAGGGACCTGGGCTGTGTTCAGGGATTCATTTCTGTAACTTTGTGTGGTTGCATCCCTGTGTCTTAGCTGTGTGCCCCAGTGTCTTGGTGTGTTTATATTTTCCAGAGCCAGAAATAAATACTGCTTTTGATATTCATGAAGACAAATGAATCCACTTCCCTCCCTCCCCGCCCCAATCAGGCTTGTGGCTTGTGGGTTGTGAGAGCATGTATAGGGTTCAGGTAACAGATGTGGACCAAAACCAATTGAAGTGAAAAAGAAATGTTCCCAGGTTACCTTTGAATCCATACTCTTTACCGAGATGCCTAAGATGTCCACAAGGCTGATTTTACCAAGCACTATTTGTCCAAATTACTTTCATTGGTACTGAGCTGTCCAAATGATATTATTGATTCTGAAAAAAGGAGAAAAAAAGAGTGATTAGAGGTCAAATATTTCTTTAATACATGGACTTATTCTACAAGATCCTGTTTATACTACATGGACTTATTCTACAAGACCTTGTTTTTAAAAGGCTGCATTTGTTTCACTCATTGACAATCAGTTTCTCTCTTTTTAGCTGGAGTACACTGGGTTATGGATATTACTACTGACTGTCATCTTCACAAGGCGGAATTACTGATTTATGGATGAAAACAAGAAGAAAAGGCATTCTGAAGTCTCTTTCTATGTGAGAGTCCTCTCCATGGGATGAGGTAAGGGTTAGAGAAAATGAATAAATCAAAAGGAAAATTGTGTTATGATAGGGTTAGTGAGCATTTGCAGAGTATTTGCTGATGCAGTAGTCACGTGCAGATGACGAAGTCCATGATGTCACACAACTAAGATTGAGAATTGTCCATATTGGTCTGATAAGGACTTTGAGTCTATTTCTAGACTCAAACTATTGCACAAAGTTGTCTCTGACACTAAATCCATTGACTAGCATCTTTCTGGAAGTTTTAGCTGAAAATGAAACCTGTAATGAAAATGCTTACAATGGGGAAGCAAAAGCTGGCTGAGTTCTGGGAGCTATTTTGCAACAAAAGGAAGTTTCCCAGTAGAAATTTATTTTAGTTCCATCAGAAATCATACAAAGATTTTCATTTCATGTATGGGTATTTCACTTTGCCAAAAACGTTCAAGAAGCTTTGTCTTTGACTCCAAATAGAGCAGAAAACAACAGTAACAGGAGTAGGACACATCTGAAAAATCAAGATGACGATATAGATATTTAAGATAATGGATTAAGGTGTCTAATCTGTAACAATGCAACCCAATGAAGACTGCTCCAAATCTTTCTGTATTGAATTTTTCTCATCTTCACTCTGCGAGTAAAGAATTAAAAGCACATATTGCCCATTGCTTATAAATGTGCTTTGAGATCTATTGGATTATAAAGTTTATGTTCAGGTGTATTTAATATAAATTTATTCATCCCCTTCAACGTCTAAGCATTTAATAGATTGAATATAAACTGTTTCTGCTTTGGATCTCTTTCCAATATTGTACGAAACTGTTGCAATTAGGTTTATACAAATATCATAGAATTATAGACAAGTAGAATGGTTAGGGTTGAAAGGCACTTTAAAGATCATCCAGTTCCAAACTCTCTGCCAAGGGCAGGGACACATTCCACTGTATCAGGTTGCTCCTAGCCTCAACCTTCTTGGCCTTGACCACCTCAAAGGATGGGGTATCCACAACTTTTCTGGACAACCTGTGCCAGTGCCTCACTACCCTCACAGAAAAAGATTTCTTACTCATATGTAATTTAAATGTCTCCTCTTTCAGCTTTAACCTGTTAGTCCTCCCCCTGTTGCTACACTCCCTGATGAAGTGTTTCCTGTAGGTCCCCTTTATGTACTGGGTAGCCCCTGGAGCCTTCTCTTTTCAAGGCTGAAAGCCCAACTTTCTCAACCTGTCCCTATATGGGAAATGCTCCAGCCCTGTGATCATCTTCATGTCCCCCTCTGGTCTCATAATTCTATGATTCTGTATGATAACTTGGGGAGGTAAAGACTGAAGAGAGAAAGATGTAGCTATAAACTAACAAACACGGGGATTATTTTTCATTTATACATATATGTATAAAACCAAATCACAATTCTAATGTAATTGGTTAAATTGGTACAAGTAGTACAGGTACGTTAGGCTGTATCTCTTAAGGTTACCATTTTTGACAGACTGACACACTGTCCAAAAAGTAACAGTAAAACAATCATTTTTACAAAAAGGACTAAAATCTGTCAGCTTTTTCACACTGATGGCAGAAGTGTTTTCCCAAGTTCTCTACAGGGCCAAAGGCGAGCAGAAGGTTGAGCATCACTTTAAATCCCTCTGGAAAACGACGCTTCAGTGATGGGTAAGTCTCAGAGCAGGTTTTTATACAGTGGGGATTTTCACAAATTTGGAGGTTTTATTCTTTCATGCTTTCTCGGTGACCTTTGACTAAATGTATCTTTTCTGGAGCAATCAAGTAACATTAGGACTACAACATGAAAGATAAAAAAACACCTTGAGAACATTAGTTTTTATTGCAAGGTGTCTCATTCTCTGCCATCCTAGGGAAATGAAGCCTTGGAGGGATAGCAGTAGAAACAGCTCTTTATTGAATTGGCTCTTCCCATTTTCATTTCATAACAATGAAGTATGAAACACAAATTTTAACACCGAGACAATTCATTTTAATATAAATATACAGCTTTAAAAATTAATAAAATGCTATATCCATTATAAAAGTGATTTACCAAGCACAATAAATTTTGTCATCTGTCACTTTTATGTGTGCATACTCACTCTTTCTCTGTCATTGACTTTTACGCTTTCTATATGCTAAATACTCTCATGAACCTACAATAGGCTTCACAGGATTTGATAGCCAGCAAATTTTGTTAAATTATTGTCTTTTTATCGTCTTCTGTTCTTTCTTTGTGGTTGTTGTTTAGGGAAAGAATTCAACTCTGTTCTATTCTGCTGTCATTTACAAACATTTGCAGCCAGCCACCTTGGATACTTGTCTTTTTCATTATTTATCATCACATATGTGGCAACATTTAATCCTTGAAGCAGAGATGGATTCTCATTTGCCATTTTCACACACAAAATAAGAGAAAATACGTTACTTCTTATTTGGGGAATACTGTAAATTTGAAGATAGATTGAACTCCTATGTGATAAAATTCATCATTATATAGTTCAAGTGTTCTGTAATATTCTTCAGTCTCAGTACGATGTAAGTCTAAATATTTTTGAGCTCAATTTTTTTGCAAACATGTGCCATTCTTTTTTCATTTATTTTAGTTTTACAAGAAGAGAAGCTGGAGGTGTTGATAGTCCATGGAGAGCTATTTTTCCTCCTCATTAAAGAAGCTGAGGGGTTTTGATGCTGGAAATTGTTCTTGCAGGAAGACAGACTATAAGTAGATTCTATACTGGACTTTATTAAGGCAATTTCATATTTTTCAACTGAACAAGAACTTAAAAGAACAACAGATAAACTTATAAAAATGTAATTCCACCTGTCACCGAACACTGTAACCTAGAAATACAATATAAAGACCTCTACAGAGGTCCTATTTATGGGTATTCCCCCACCCTAAGGTACGTTTAATGTTCTTGAAACTAGGCAATCCTGAGCTCCGATGTTCTCTTTTTGAGAAAACAATTTAGAGGCAGCAGCCTTTCTGCTGCCTGTTAGGGATTTCTCTGGCAGCCCTGGCTTATGGCTCAATGCCATTGCTTAGGACTCTGTTACCAGAAAATGTTTAAGTCCATTTTGAGCCTATGCACAGCAAGTCCTGTTTGATGAGAATATGGTAACAAATACAGAAACCTAGTGGAGAGGTGTTAGTAAGAAACAGCCTTATTGATTTGCTCAACCTCAAAACTCTGAAAGTTACCTGAAAGTGTTTCACAATTGCTGGATGACCCGGTGAGTTCTATAAATAAATGGAGTTTTTTCCTATGATAATGGGTATCAATATCACAAAAAAAACATTGGTGACATTGGGTACTCCAGACTATGCTTGAAGACAGCGTCTGCTTCCATCTTTGGAAATGTCCTTTCAGGGTAGATACCAGAGATGTGGCTTAGCAGTAGAACTACATGGGGGTATTCCTCTTGTTTTTTTCTGAGCATCTCCAGCCGTACGCTGTCCTTCCACACTCAAAGCATCCTTGTATGTGAAGGCAAGCTATATCTTTACACCAGCCAAATATTTCAATTATGTTTATGTAGCTAAAAGAATATGTGAGATATCAGCACCTATCTTCCAGAAATTTGATACTTAATCCTGTTTCCTCAGAACTGAGCTATTTTTTCTGAATATCTTGCACAGGACTAAATCGACCAAAATTTTAGGTCATTTAGTCAAAAAAAAGCAGACTACGGACCTTTCTATAAAGAGCAAGGAATTGATTTACCTTATCCTACATGTTGCAACTGCTCAGTTCACCACTGATAGGTAAATCCTTTCTTTCCTCACTTTTTGTCGATGTAGAGGGGTTTTGGCAAAGAAATTAGCTAATAGACAATTAGTCTCCAAATATCCTCAAATGTACCTTGATGCAGTGCAGATTTTGTCTGTTTGGTGACAGCTGCCTACTTAACCACAGAGACTTCTCAGGAAAGCAGCACGAGATTTGTGCCTCATGGTATCACTTCCCTGTAGTGACAGTAATTGTACCAAACCTCCAGGGGCTCCATTATAAATACTGAGTGATCCTACTGCTGGAAAAGAAGATGTTGCCTGAAGGTAAGGAATCTCTATAAAACAAATACATCCTCCTCATAAAAAGCACTCAAGTCAATTAAGAGTTCTCATCACAATTATAGCTAAATAGCTCATGTCCAACATATATTTTTAAGTCATTAGCTTCAAAAAGCTGAGGCAGGAAGGAGTAGATATTTTAGCCCTGGAGGTAAAGTAAAACAAAGTCTTTTCATTTTATGCTAACTGAAAAGGGGATATTGGTCTTCCCTTGCCAGTTTCCAGTAACTTTTAGGCATTAAAACTGGCTAAAATTTAGGGGCTAGGCCTAATGAAGCCTGAATCTGTAATTTCAACAGCACCCCTGTAAAAGACAGCTCTGCATCAGAGCGAGAGAGAATAATAGATATAAATGGACACTCCCTTAATAATTTAGGGCATAAAGACCATTGTCTATTGTAGGAGCTCTTGAAACTTGGTAATTCCCTTTTAGGTTTCACTGCAACTGTTCTTTGAGGAGTCCAAAGAAAGAAAATGATGACTTATTGCATGTCCTGAGGGACACAAGGATAGGGAGAAGGGATTTCATGCAGATATCCTGGGATATCAACTAACTCAACTCTTACCTCTGGTGAACCTGTGCTTTTACAAAACTAATGCGATGCTAATGACTTGGACACATCCCTTGGTCTAGCATAGTTTTTTAAAAAACTTAAATTCAATATTTTCAACAGCTTTCATACAGATCTTTGTTTAGAACTTATAGCTAGTATATTGAGGAAGATAAATCTATAACTAAAGAAACAAACAGAATCCCTGATTTTCCTAGTTTTATACATGTGAATAGTCCCCTGAATGCCAACACCTAAATCTAGTGCTCACTTGTAGTTACGTTTTCTGTCTCTGATGTTTCAGGCAAAGTAAGTTTTGCTAGTTTTCCATGGGATGGAAGTCAACATTAAAGCAGGAGCAAGAAAGTGTTCCAAAGGTTTAGTTTTTTCAAACCCTTCATATTCTCCACGATATTAAAAAACCCACACCTTTAGACTTAGGAGGCTGCTACAATCTAGAAGTGAATTTTTGTTGAGTTTAGAATCCTCTTACAGCTTCATATACCCAGTTGTTTTGCTTTAAGCATAGTTGATGATTTCTTATGTTTCTATTGTTATCATCATCACATAGGCTCGAAGACTCCCTCAGATGTTGTGTTTGTCCTAGGCTGTAGATTTTCTGTTAACATTGACTTTTAATGGACAGCAAATGCATAAGACATACTTGAAGAACACGCAGGGATCATCATGAAATGTCTTTATGGATAATTTCAAGTGCCCATTAAGGCAAACAATCAGTGAGGACATAATGAGCAGCTCAATTCAGAGTGTATTACAGATAACTCTCTCTTTCTCCCCCAAGAATACACTATTTTTTTTTTAATAATTCATAGAAATAAGACAGTATGAGAGTCAAATGATAAAGGCTTCAGGTCAAAAACATGCTTGGTATTGGTGGAAATAGCACCTGGTGTGGGGACTGCAAAAGATCTTCAAGACCAATCTTTAGCTCTAGAATAAATTTCTGTGCAGTATTTTGCTGGACATACTGTAGACTGTGACTTGTGTCACAATAATAAATGCCAGATATTTCTCATGCAGATAGTGTCTCGTGAAAGCTTTTTAACAGGAGAAAAGAAAACCTAAATATAGGGCCACTTTAATTGAGGGCAGGAGTGTTGATCTTTAGCAGAATACAAGGTGACCCTACTTGTCTGATGGAAGCAGAAACTGAAGACAAACAAAATGCTGTTTCTCTTGGTTTATTTTTTTCATTTAATCTCTCGCTCTCTGTTTTAAGGCTGTACTTACAATTCAGGAATGTAACACATGTGCATTGTTCACGTGATTACATGCTTGAATACAGCCATATTTTCCATTAAATGGAAGCCGTATTCTTCAAATTGCAACAATTTGGCAACGTTTTCCCAGGTATTTTTTGGTAACGGCTAAGCATGGTCATTTAAGGTTTATTATGAAATATGTTCCCAAATGGAACAATTTAGTAATGTAGAATTTTGCTCCAGACATACCTGAATCTGTGGAAAAAAAATAGGATTGTTACGATGTTCCCATGACCTTTGTAGAGAGTAGAATCTGCAGCTGGCGAAGCAGTGTCCAAAGATACCATGACAAGTAGATACTACAACAGTAAATCATGTAGAAATGTGCTTGTAATCACACATCACATTTTGTGACATATATAACACCATTTATTGACATGTTCTAGAGTTTAGAGCAGTTTATTGTTTTAGAGAAATGTTTTTTTCAGTCAAGATTCTAGGAAAAAGGTCTTAGATGAGCAAAGTACTTTACATGTGCCCAGCTATAGGCACTACAGCCAGTCTACTGGGATTGTTGTTGTGTTTGAGCAGAATCCTTCTGAAGAGTTAGAAAAATTCTCATGAGCGATATAGTGGAAATTTAATGGCTTCATATTCAGTCTATTGACAGGTAGTACACAGCCACAGGAAAAAACTCATGTCTAGGGAAGGAAGGAGGAAGACATGAAAGAAGGATTCAAGTACTGGGAAAAAAGTTGTTTCATGTAGACACCAGTATAATGATTGTAGTAGCTACAAGAAGAGTCATTCAAGATATATTTCAAAGAAAATGGCATTTTCCCTCCTCCTTCAAGGCAGAGCAAAGTAAAGAAAGAAAATCCTGCTTAAAGGATATCTATAATTTCAAAATATTTTACTACTTGGAAACAGAACAAATATATTCTATCTCAATAGAATTTCCCAGGAAATGAAACTTTAGAGGGAAAAAAAAGATCCAATATATGATAAACTTTAGAACTGCTTTTCTGAAACGTAATTTCTCATGCACAAAAAATGCATTTCCAGCTGCTTCATTTCTTCGTTCTAAACAAAATTTTAACTTCCTTTCTTATTTCAAAATGTTTTTGTTTAAATGAAAATGGAAGTGTATGATGAAAACATTTTTTCGCTAAACAGCCTGACTAACTTTTTCAGAGAATCCTGGTAAGGCTTTTGAAAGTTTCATTCCAACCCACGCATTGGAAGAGCATTAGGTGAACTCACTTGGAGGGTGAACTAAAGAGGTTGGATGAATAACAATAAATTAGATTTCTAAACCCACATGTTGTGGTCTTTGCCAGTAGTTTGCAGCTATTTCTTTCAGAAACTGATCCTTTTAGTCATATCTCTGTCACTGCAAAGTGACATCTAGAGAACTTCACCTTCAAATTAGCTAGAAATTGAAGCTATTTGGAAAGAAATGATAAAAATATTGGTTGAAATGCAAGGATATGATCTAAGGGAGAACTGGAGGACTGTGAGTACAAAAGTGTTTTCTGCAGTTGTAGGTGCCTTATTCAGGTCTGAGCCATAGCCTTATCACCTCAGAGGGCTGTACACTTGGATGTGAATCACTTCCACATTTCTGAGACAAAGAAAAGATATACTGCATTGAGCAAGAGAAAGCTTATTGCAAAGGTCTCAGTTCCTAGATATATAGAAAGCCTGCTATTTTCCAGTTACTGTAAGCTTGCATAGCTGTAACAGGTGACACATTCAGCTAAATCTCATAAGATTTTTTCCATCAAAGTAGCTTGCATGTATATCATTTTCCTTCAATCCAAGGCCATTTTTTCACAAAATGTTACCATCTTTGTAATAAAAAGCTAGCTTGAAGATTTTTATTGTTTTGGTTTTTTTTTTTCTCATAAAGTTTCACATGCCCCTGAATCCTAGAATTATTCCCCTCTTAAAGGATAAACTATTGCATTGCATGGGAGTTATGAGGCAAGTGACAAGGCAGAGAATACTGACATATCCTGGCAACTGTAAGAAGATCCTTCCTAGCTAGACTGAGCAAAATTCAGCAAAGCAGCATCATGATTTCAACATGCTAAAGGAGAGATACAATCTTTCAGGTGAGAGAAGAGTGTCCTTGACAGATTATTACTTTTTATTAGCTTATGAATAGTAAAGGTTAGGCAAGGCTGAAATGAGATAAAGGATAATGTTATTTCACATGCATAGCTGAGCCCTTGGGAGCACTCTGCTGCATTTTTCTGATAAGTGTGGAATGAAGTTTATGAATTCTTGCATGCATGGAAACCTATGAGAGCAATGTGACGCTCAAGCATCATTGGGAGAAGATGGTGAGTTTAATGAGGAGTATTTTGACATAAAATTGCCTTCATACACTATAGAACATCTCATATTAGGCAAAATCTGAGATCAGCATTTGGTTTGAGACACTGACCTTCAGTAGGATCTAGCTATATTGTCTCAGTTTTGTTAACCATCCATTAAGTAGAGGAAGCATGACACAGGAAATCCAGCTCTTGGACGGTCAGTGAAGAAAAAGACAAAATATAAACTTATTTTGTTCTAAACTGATGTTGCTTCTATTGATGAACATGGTATAGATCATAGCATCCTTCAAATCAGAAGCTGCTAGAAGGTTCTTACTAAAGAACTTTTAAATCATATGAAAAAATTCTTTGAAAGTAGCAATTCACCAGAATGGAAATTCCTCACAGAATCATAGAATGGTTTGAGTTGGAAAGGACTACAAAGATCATCCACTTCCACCCCTCCTGCCATGGGCTTTCCACTGGATCAGGTTGCCCAAAACCTCCTCCAACCTAGTCTTGAACACCTACAAGGATGGGACATCCATGACTTCTCTGGACAACCTATGCCAGTGCCTCGCCACCTTCACAGTAAAAAAATTTCTTCCTAATATTTAATATAAATCTCCCCTATTTCAGCTTAAAGCCATCACTCTCCTCCTAACCATGCACTCACTGACAAAGAATGCTTCCTTGTCATGGGGACATATAAAAATTATCTGAAAAAAGTTCTCTAGTCCAGGATAGAATTAAAGAAATCTAATAGAGGGAGAGAAAAACACCCCAGACAACACAACCCTCACGGATTCTTTGAGTGCATTATATTTGCCTCTCCTAAGCAAATAACTTTTTTTTCTTGTATTTGTATAAAACAGAAAGTGTGAGACAGGGAACATCAGAAAAAAAATCTATAACATGGTGGCTAGGCTACTTTTCCTCTCAAAGCCAGCTTAAAGGCTGTCCAAACATAGATTTGAAATCAAACCTCCCACAATCTAGACAACTTAACCACAAATACTCTAGACCAAGAAAGTTGAATTTTCTTATTTCTCATGTTCCAAATAGTAGATTGACAGAGATGGAGTAAGTGAGCCACACCAAAGCTCATCTTGTTTCCCGGTCTACTTTTTGCTTTCTTTGATGAAACAAGAACTTTTTCTTTTCCATCTGCAAAGGCATCATCTTCCCTGGCTCTGGGTCTGGAACAGCACCCCCTGAAATAAAATAATGATATGCTTCCTTCTTCTTCAAACTGTGCCCCAGTGGGAAACTCTTCCATTATTTAAAGGATTTAAATACTGAAACAGTACCTTTGTATGAGCCAGAGCTTTAGAGACTAACTGCCTGTGAAGCCCAAATGCTCATCTCCTTAGTCAAGATAATGATAGCTTCTAGTTCAAGGAGAGCTGTTCTTTTTATTACCACCATTACTGTTAGTGTTGCAATTATTTTGTTCATCTCACTGTCTCTAGAAAAATTCTGACTAGCTATTAATATCTCAAGATACAGCTAAAACTTTCATAAGCTTCATTTAAAGGAAAAGCAAGGGTTTTGTTTGCAACTGAGCTTGTTATCCTTTTCCATTAGGGTTTTAATTTCACTATAAAGTGTTAGGTTGCTATGGCAAAGCACATATCTTCACTTCCCTGTCTCAGTAGGTGCTTTGAAGAGGGGAGGTGGTCAGAACAAGAGGCAATTTGTACTAATGAATGTCTGTATTGTAATAATGTGCTCCTATTGGGCTCAATTTCAAGTTACTCCAAAAAATACCCCCACAACTGATTCAGTATATTCTCAATGCAAACAGCCAAAGGATGCACACAATTTTGTAGAAATTAAAGCCAGGCATTAAATTAAAGCCTTTAATTTGATATTCCATCTTTCAAGCTGATAATGGTAGCAGTAAACATCAGGATCAACAGATTAAACCCTCAGATCTTTAGGTTTAGTAGGCATGGTGGTGTTCGGCTGCTGGTTGAACTGGATGATCTTAGAGGTATTTGCCAGCCTTAATTATTCTGATTCTCTGATTCTGTCTTCACTAGCCTCTCACTGTGGTTAGAGGAAGAGCTAGTGCAGGACAATAAGCCACGTCAGTACTCTGAGTTAATTGCTTAAGATATGCAGCAGAGAAAATCCTTTGTGATGCTGGCAGAAGGTCTGCAGTAAATTGCACTTTTTGGGGTGATTTCCAAGATGTAGCTGAAAAGAGAAAAGCATTGAACAACCTATTTCAAATTTAGGTGGAACCTTTGAATAACTATTCAACTTAGTATGCAGTGCTATATTACTATTAGATGAGAGGAACTTGAAGGCATGGATTTGCATTTGGAACATGCAACATTGAAATTTTTGTGTATTTTGATTTCTTCCAATAAAAACTTACAGTCTTGGTTTTGTATCACTTTCAGCACTCCAGTCATGTAAAGCTAATGTGCATCCCTCAGTTAGTTTCAGGTGATTTGTAATGTCAGGGCTGGGAACCCTCATATAACTTTGTACTGGGACATACCCATCTCCTGGTATGTCTGTGTTTTACTCACTACTACAAGTCATAGGATTCCAAGCAGAAAAACAAATGTTTTGAGAGCTTTCAGAAAATGCTGACACTGCTGTGAGGGAAGAGTCTAACTCTTAGCAAGTGCTGGTCATAATTCCTTTGATACAGCCCAGGATATAGTTGGCTTTCTGGGGTGCAAGGGCACATTGCTGGCTCATGTTGAGTTTTCCATCCACCAGCACCCCCAAACCCTTCTCTTCAGGGCTGCTCTCAATCCATTCTCTGCCCAGCCTGGAGCTGTGCTTAGGATTGCCCTGACCCAGATGCAGGTCCTTCCACTTGGCCATGTTGAACATTATGAAGTTTGCACAGGCCCAGCTTTCAAGACTCACTTGTCCAGGTCCTTACGGATGGCATCCCTTCCCTCCAGTGTCTTGACAGCACCACAGACCTTGGTGTCACTGGCAAACTTGCTGAGGGTGCCCCCAAGCCCACTGCTCATTGTGGGGTGACACAATAATCCGTGTGGATCCTCTTCTGCTTAGACCAGGGTGCTGCTCTCCAAGCACAGAAAACCCAGCTCAGAGTCCTCCTTGCTATATTAATAAGTCTCTTGGCAAAGTTGTTCTTATCTGTCCTTGCTCTTTGAAGTGGATCCAGTTGTGAGCACAGCAACTCTCAGTTGTTGAGGGAGGAATTTTTTTCTCTCTCTTTTTTTTTTTTTAAATTAAACCTCTCTAAAACACTTATGTAATTTGAGACAATTACAGTCATTAAAGACTAATGAGGGCTGACCTGCAGGAGACCTCCAAATTGAATATTTTCTCTTCAGATTTAGCATGATTAAACAAGTCCATTTAGTGTCCAACCACTAGCTTTACTGGAGAATTATTTTCCTACTGCTCTGTCCAGTCCCACAGAGACTAATTTAGATAGCATTAATTGGTAATTTCCCAGATCAAAGCCCATAATCAAATCAATAAGGATAGCTGCTGTGCAGTCCGCCGATTATCATTCATAGACATAAAATATTATTTGTCATGTCTGCCTCGATAATGACATCAGAAGAATACCAAGACCATCAATGAGAGATGTCCTGATAGTTTAATATGTGGATAATGCAGACTGTTTCCCCAAATGGATTGCTTGCTGGAGCATTGGTGGGGGGGAGCCGGGGGGGGGATGTCCTTGCTGTGGGCTTCCTCTACCTTCAAGATTTATTGGTAGCCTAAACACATACAAATTACTGTTGACAGTGATTTTTTTTCTTTTAAAGTTGGAATTCCTATGGAGAAATTTCAGGAATGAATTTATTATTTCATTGCAGAAAGAAAGGAAGGATTTGAAAGGCTTGGCAAGAATTGGTCATTTCTCTTAGGGGTGTGTGGTGTGAAAAGTGACCCAATTTATATGTCAGGTACAGCTGTATAGCTACATCATTTATCAGCAAGAAATCTTGGCTTTTTTTCCTCTTCAAAGGGAAAAGTTTGGTGTTAAAGCTGTTGGTTAGCAATAACTGCTGGTTGATACAAATGCTGAAAAGCGCAATGAATCCAGCTCAATGAACCCTTAGGAGATTAACAATGAGATTCATAAGAAAAGAGGCAAAACCAGCTTCTGTAAAAAACAGGTGAAAGCCACTGCTGCTTGGAAACATTATGTAATCTGGACAGCTTCCATATGACATTTTGGTTGAACCTTCACTGTACTGAGACCAGCAATCCTCTTTTCTGTTTAATCTACCTTCATGATCATTAAGGGTACAAAGTAAGGACAATGTGACCCATGTCATTCTGGATCCTCTGGTGTAAGTCTTACAGCTGGACTCAGATATAGCTTACCCAGTAGCTGCCCATGGATCACAATCTCTCCATCTGTGTCCCTCACAGACACACACACACAAATGGGTTTCCTAGTCAGCCCCAAGCCATCTTGGTAGATGCTTCACTGATGCTCACAAATTCCCTTGCACACTTGTGATCACTCAAGTCACTGGCATGGTGGACACATGGGCTCCCTCTCCAGTAACTGCATTAAGGCCCCTGTACTCATACCTGCACACAGAATTGAGTGGCCTTCACCAAGAAAAAAAGTTAGAAAAGGAGATTAATGAGAGAATGGACCAGAATGCACTGATAAGGCATAGATTAGGGTCTGACAAGCAGAGTTTGCATGTGAAAAGCCCTTTCTATCCCCTTGGACCTCTATTTTCCCACACCTGTTCCTCCCCAGATATATTCAATGCCTCCCTTTTGTTGCCTTAGGTGATTCCTCCCCTAAACACATTACAAGACTTCTGCAATCCAAGCATGCTTTTCCCCTACATCCCATGGTGTGTCCCATAATCCTAAGCAATGACTCCCCTTGGACTTTAAGGTTTATTTGAGAATCTCTCTCATTGAGCCATCAGGTATGTGTTCTCCCAGCCTATGAGACCAATTGTCTCCTCCAACAGACCTGGAGACTCATGTGAGTGCTCCTTTTGGGGTACTGGGGTTGCCCTTCTATTTGTTCCTCTGTGTGTGGGGAGATGTGATTTAAACGGAATGATGGCTCCTGCGATGGACCTAGGAGCAACTGGATCAGGGTACCGTTTGAGTTTCCCTATTTACAATTATTCTTTGCTCTCTTTTGTGTAAGCAAAGACAAGATTTTTATCTTATAACTTTTTACTTTTATGTACATGTAGTATCAGCAATCGTTCCTACCTCCTACAGATTGTTTTCCACCTGTGGATGTCAAACCAGAGGCAGCAAATTTCTAAGCCCAGAAGCAAAGTGAGGGAAGGAAGGTGACCTATCCATGACATGTCTCCTTCCTTAGATTCCAGGTCAGGAAGCCTGCTTACACGTTACATCATCCAATTACTTATTAGATCATTATCTAGTCATGCATTTATGAACTTGTCAGTGAATTTCCCTGTCCCTTTGGCAAACTACAAAGGTGGAAGAAAGTGACTTTTCTACTTTACTTTGCTTAGTTTGTGGATTCCACATTGGAGAGTGGGATGGGGAGGGGGCAATGAACAGCCCTGTGAAGACCAGCTGCTTGCAACATGTTTCTCCTGCAGCTCTCTGTCAGAAATATGACATCTTTAGTTATTGTGATGGAGAAATAATGAGGTGAGAAAAGAGTTGTCAAGAAATGATCTGTACTCTTCTTCAAGGAAGTAATTTACTTTCTGTGTGCTCTGCGGTTCCTAGAGCCAAGGAGATGTCTGCAGGGATCCCAGTTAAAGGCAAAACTCTTTATTTGTCTAAATCTAGGCAATGACCAAAATAAACCAGAAAAAATGTAGTTTGTCTACAAAAAGCCTATTACTTATGGTATGATTCATTTCCTTAAACATGGGTGTTAACAGCATTTACATTAGGTGGCTATAGGTGAACAAGTCACCATGGGTTGCTTTTATAGTGAATGAGGAAACGGTTAACAGTGCTAGTGGGCTTTACAGTTAATTCACTTCCTCCTAAAAAAGACTACAGTATTTGGCCATGTGAATTTCCCCCTAAATTACTTGTCTTTATTAATGAGGATAAATATATGGTGTCTTCTGAGCTACTTTAAGACCTCCCATGGGAAGCCAGCAGCTGCAGCACAGGATCTCTTCTGCACTAGTAACTGGATTCAGGAGAGATAACCTAATGCACTGAAAATGACACTAAAGCCATATGTTTATGCAACTGAAACATGCACAAAATCACCACTGACTGCTACAGAAATATGGGAAACTGCCTTTCATATATGTATTTCTTTAGCTATCCAGCCTGACGCCACAAGGACAGAAGTCATGGGATCTGGAATATTCCCTATGGATGATTTTTATACCTCAGATGCACACAGGATAAACCTTAGGGAATCTCATATAGTACCAGGTCACGTTCACTGAAACAACTGAATATCCCTTGGCCAATACAGTGAAGAGATGTGGAGAATACTTCAAATCATTTGAGGTAAACAGCAATGAGGCTTCAGTGGCCAAAAACTAGTGGTCTAGAGCCAATTCAGAGACTATAGGTATCTAAGTCATTCCCCTTCATCTGACAAATACGACCAAAGGCTTTTTGGAGGTCCATGCCATTCTGGACCCTCAGCAGAAGGCTCAGAAGCATAACCTGCACATCCCAGGTCACACTAAAAGTGTATTTTTAGATGTATTAATTACATCCCTAGTGATTTTTCAGATTATTAGTTGTTTAGACACAGTGGACTGTACTGACTGACTAGTTCTCCAACATAGGTTTATGCACTGATGCAGATATGCATAACTACATGTACACATCTAAGTTTAAGTTATGTGATACAGAGCTGTATTTAACCCCTGAAAATTAGTTGAGATGAATTACAACACAGATAACTGGTTCAGCATAGCTGCCTACACTTCATACAGCCAAAGAATAGTGAAACACTTCAAAGTGTCAGGACTTGGTTTTTAGACACATACAATTTAGTAAAACAATCTCTTTATAAATCTGGTTATTTACACTTCTTAACTCTAAGATTCCCTGTTGAGCAGATGGAAATGTAATTACAAAGAACTAATTCGACATCTTCAGTGGTGCTTGGGTTTTGAGTCACTCTCCATTGGGTCATTATAGCTCCATGAAATTATGTTGCTGAAACTAGTTACATCCAGATTTTGAAAGAAAGTCCAACAATTATTTAGCATTTGCAACACTGGAAGTGCAAGACAAGCACAGTTTTGTTTGGATGCTCTCAGTTTGACATGTTACATATGGAATGAAGATACACTTTTCATTTACAAATGAAGTGCATGTTTTCCTGCATATGTGCCTAACTTTTGCACAAGCATGACTAGCAGAATGAATTCATTTTCCTGAGACTGTCACGTGAAATCTAGATATTCTCTGCTGCAGTATTTACAGTTGTAAGACAAGCTGATTGTCCCTATCACACAATCGTTATCCACAGTAAAGGGATCATGGCCAGAGAAAGAACAAAGTATTTCCTGTGCTCCATCAGCATGATGAATTCTGACTAGTATCTTTAGTTTCCTCTTATTTTTGTTCCAGCACCTTTGAATTGAGTTGGTTGGAACCAGAATCTTCCTGTCTCCATTCCTTCTTATAACCACAGAATATGCTTAATTGAAGGGACCCACAAGGATTATCGAGTCTAATTCCTGTTCCTGCAAAGGACGACAACCACATTCAGACCATGTGACTAAGGGTGTTGCCCAAATGCTCCTGGGATATTATTAGGCTTGGTACCATTACTACTTAACTGCAGACCCTGTTCCAGTGCTCCACCACCCTCTGGGTGAAGAACCTTCTCCTAATATCCAATCTAAACCTCCCTGACTCATCTCCCTCCCATTCGTTAAATATAATGTTTCAAAGCAGGGTATAGATATTCAGCAGACCACTCAGAATTCCCATGTACAGTATTGCTTTTGCCATTTTAGTCTGCTACATTTTGAAATAATAACAGTTTGATTGCCTTGGGTGGATGATAATGAGTTTAGAACAACTTAAGCTCATATATTATTTTGTCATAAAGAATATGCTTTTCTTCTTTTATGTCATAGTTCTTGTCCCCTATGATAACTACATGCTTGACCCTAATTACAAATCAGAGTATTTGCCTCGAACCAGATGATTATAGAATAAATAGAATAAATTTACCCTTAAGGCCAGGTTGAAGCATGTCAACACCTGATTTTTTCTGACTTAAGGTGGCATGTAACTATCACTAACTGCACTTGAATGTAGACTCAAATAAATTTGAGCAAATTAGTGTTAATGCTCTGACTGAGATTATTGACACAATGAGTTATTTGGTACCAAACAGCATATGGTCTAAGCTGTATGAGGAACTAAGCTGATCAACAACATACAACCATCACCCACATATCATCAGAGAGTGCTTGTCAACTTCTTCCTAGCTAGGACTGGATGTGAACTTGTGATATGCCTGGGTCTTGCTACCTGACCCTTGGAAAGCCACTTGAATGGACAATTGATGGAACTGCTAGTGACATTTCTATTTCCAATTTTCTCTTGTTTCTCCTCAGGTTTACTTAGCTGCAGTTTTGTAAAATGTTGAATGAGCACAGGAAAGAGAGATACCCTTATGTTCCAGCACCCTGTTTAATCACCCAGCAGCATAGCTTTAAGTGATATTACACAGTAATTACATTAGCTGCAGTATTGGATGTTCGTTATCATACCTTAATTGTGCAATAATTTTGATCAATGTGTAATTTCCTTGGTGCTGGCTGTTGTGATTGCAAAATAAAAGCACAGTTTAGGAGCTGTTGCATGTACATCTGCTTAGTAATTCCTTCAGTGTATTTGGTTGTGCTCACATACATGTATTTGTATGTGTAAGAAGCGTATAGTCTGAGCAGTCAGGGAAGATGACTGTCAAAAGGTTCCCTGCTTGCAGCTGGAAAGAACTGACAAAGGAGCCCTGGCTAATCTTGCTGTAATGGTTTAAGAAGTCACCTCTGTCAATCGTCAGCCTATGATCAAATCTATTACCTTGATGACAGTGAGTAGGATGGATGCTTGTGTCAGTGTAAAAATCTGTCATTTTTGCTTTGCTGTCTACTCATGAGTGGCTGCATCTTGGAGGATGGACTTCAAATAAAAAGACTGTGCTGAAAACCCATGTTCCTTGCTGTCAGCCATGCTATGGTAGCAGAATGGCAGAGCAAGGCAGTGCCATGCCATTGCAGGAAGATCTGACAGACTTTATTTGTCTATCCCTCTGGTTTCCCCAGGGAAAGCACTCTGTCCTTCTGTTGTACTTACATCCAGGCAAAGACACTGATAAGCAAAAAGGAAAATGGGTGGTAAGGAAGCATAAAAGGGGGTGGACACTGCAATAGGATTGACACAGCACACTAACCAGGAAGGAGGTCACATGTAATCATGAAAATCAGCAAAGGTTGATTTACAGTCTTTTGAAGGTGAAATACAAAGTGGATGTTGCAGCTTCTATACAGAAAATCAGTGGTATCCCCTCAATTACAGGATATTCACTGGCAACAGAATGAGAATGTAGCTTAAGAAAATAGCCTTTCTCTTAGAACAGCATGTCATTGCAGTTCAGGATGATGTTAGAAAAAAGGAGTACTATCCCTTGATTAAAACATCCCGCTTCCTCTTTACTGAAAAGCCACCACTGATTTCTCAATCTACTTATTAGAGCCGAGAAAAATTCAGAATATCCCTTTTATGATAAATGCTGATCTGTTTTGAAGCAAACTATCATTCCAGATTAGAATGAATGTTTACAGTGGAAGTATAAAAAATCCAAAAGGGAAAAAGAAAGTTTTGAAAATGTATGGCTTTTTTTTTCAGTTTCAACTTGGTAACATGATAAATTACATCCTTACGTGTCATGTATTATAATGAGCAGCACACATTTCAAAATGAGAAGTAATTACAACACAAAACCAAACAAATCCTGCAATGAGCTGTTAAAGCTGAAAAATCTCCCAGCGCAGCGTTTTCTAACAGCTGTACTGCTAAATTGTCTGTTCCCTTGGTATCAAAGAAAAGACAGAAAACTCCTGCACAGCCTCAGGTAATGTGCAGCCACCAGAGAGAAAGCAGGAAAGACGTAGCTACAGAAAACAGGGCAGACTATTCAAACACATGGGCTTGGGACCAGGTGCATAGGGGTTGCTTGACAAGAGAAATCCAGCAAAAGAAATTAATCTACAAAAGTGCTCTTTTTAGAGAGGATGTTACTGATGTGCATCAAAAGAGAAAAATAACTGACATAATCTTCTTAACGCGGGAAACAGATCTCTTCTAGGTCTGCATTTACAATGGTTACTTCTCTGCTGTACAGATTTGATCTTTAGATGTCTGATGTACATGTGCGCCATCATAAGCTAGGATAAGCCCCATGCTGGATTCCTTGTTTCAGTGGCCCTGCAAACTACAGGACAAGAGTCTGAACATCTTGTTTCAGTCCATAGTGATGTTTCTTAGGCACTGCAGCTTTGCTTCTCTGCCATAAAAATTAGTACATTGGGTCATAGATAATTGGCCTTGGGGAGTCCAAAGCACAAATACAGGCAAGGTGGAGGGGTGCTGGCAGGTGAGAAATTCAACATGAGCTGGCAATGTGTGCTTGCAGCCCAGACAGTCAACCATATCCTGGGTTACATCAAAAGAAGTGACCAGCAACAGGTCAAGGGAAATGACTCCCACTCTACTTCACTCTTGTGAGACCTCAGCTGGAGTCCTGTGTTCAGTTTTTGGGTCCTCAGCACAGGGAGGACATGGATCTAGTAGAGGGATTTCAGAGGAGGGCCACAAAGATGATCAGAGGGCTGGGTCATCTCTCATCTGAGCAGATTTCTAGAACATAAAGGGGTCTACAGGAAAGCTAGGGAGGTGCTTTTTATCAGAGTTTGCAGAGATAGGACAAGGAAGAACATTTTTAAGGCCAGGATTGATGAGGCATTCAAAGAATCAAAGGCAACCTGATCCAGTGGAAGGTGTCCCTGACCATGGCAAAGGGGTTGGAACTGGGTGATCATTAATGTACTTTCTAACTCAAACCATTCTGTGATTCTATGAAAATACCAGCAACTCTGTGAATGAGCTTGGTTGAGAACACTGAACCAGATAAATGAGGAAGGATTAGTAACGCTAACACCTAGCATGGGATTTCATTGTTAGCAAAGACACCTGAACTGGAATAGCTTACATCAAATACTGAAAGAGAGGAATATCAAATCTTTCATCTCTATTGTTTCACTTGGCAGAACCTTAGTTTTCAACATGGGCTAATGTGACAGGGAATCAATGTAATGACTTCCTGGAAGATCACTTTCTTTACAACAACAACAACAAAGAAGCTGAATGTACAAAGAGTGAAGGCTAAATTTTACACATAGACTGATTCATGTGCTGCACAGGTTCATTCTTTCATCTCATCCCTGAAATTCTGGCCCCTTTCAGCTCTTGTGATTCTGTCTTCTCCTGCGCCTCAATAATTTTCCTATCCTCCTTTGATGATGACATCATTTGTCCTTTGGGGATTCTCCCAAGTCTCCAAGGACATTCAGAGGATTCATCCTGCCTCTTTTCCTGTACAACCCTACATCCAGTCACAGGCTCCCTTATTTTTGTTTTATTAGTTGACACTGATGACTCAAAAATCCAACCCCTCTATTTTGGATTTGTCAAAAACCCACCATGTTCTTTATAGTATAATCCTACAGTTTTATAACCACATTAAATGACAGTTCTTCTCTTTGACCTAACTTTCTGGTACATTATTATCTCAGTATTCTTAGATCCTCTCTCTACAATATCTTTATGGCTCATTGCTGTGATTTTCTAACATCATTACTGGGGGTTATGAAGGACACATGTTCAGAATCACAGAATCACTAGGATGGAAAAGATCCCCAGGATCATTGTGTCCAACCATTTCTACCAATCTCTAAACCACGTCCCTCGGCACTTCTTCCACCTGTCTTCTAAATACCTCCAGGGATGGTGACTCAACCACCTCCCTGGGCAGCCTGTTCCAGTGTCTGATGACCCTTTCTGTGAATTTTTTTCTCATGTCCAGTCTGAAACACTCCTGGTGGAGCTTGATGCCATTTCCTCTTGTCCTGTCCCCTGACACTTGGGAGAAGAGGCCAACACCCTCTTCTCTACAACCTTCTTTCAGGTAGTTGTAGAGAGCAATAAGGTCTCCCCTCAGCCTCCTCTTCTCAAGGTTAAACAAACCAAATTTCCTCAGATGCTCCTTCTAAGACTTGTTCTTCAACCCCTTCACCAGCTTCGTTGCTCTTCTCTGGACTCGCTCCAGAGCTTCAACACCTTTCTTGTAGTGAGGACCCCAGAACTGAACACAGTATTCAAGATGCAGTCTTACCAGTGCCGAGTACAGAGGGAGAATAACTTCCCTGAACCTGCTGGTCACGCTGTTTCTGATACAAGCCAAGATGTCATTGGCCTTCTTGGCCACCTGGGCATACTGCTGGCTCATGTTCGGATATGGCTGTCAACCACCACCCCCAGGTCCTTCTTGATCTAATTGGCCAAGCAAGTCTTTAACCACCTCCTCTTGGATCATGGGAGCTTTATTCTGTTCCTTTGACTCCTGGGTATGTACACACAGGGAACAACTTTCCTTACTGTTAAATACTGATGCAAAGAAGGCGTTATGTACCTCAGCCTTGTCCTCATCATTTGTCACAGTTGTTCCCTTTACATCTACTAAGGGCTGAATATTCTCCTTGGTCCTCCTTTTACTGTTAATATATTTATAGAAAGATTTTTTGTTATCTTTCACTGACTTAGCTAATCTGAGCTCTAGTTGGTCTTTAGCCCTCCTGATTTTTCCTCTGCATGATCTCACTTCCTCCCTGTAGTTCATCTGAGATGCCTGTCCCTCCTTTCAATGTTCATAGACATTCCTTTTCTTTTTGATGTCCATTCATATGTCTCTGTTCAACCAAACTGTTTTATTCCCTCTCCGGCTCATTTTCCAGTACATGCTGGCTCCTTCTGCAGCCCAGAAAAGATTCAGTTTTCCTCATTATCTCAAAAGACATTAAAGCTTAGGTCATTTTTTGACTTAGCTGTTTTATTAACTCATCATAGCAGGATCTGCAACATGTCTCCTAATGGTCTTCCCGATGACTCTGTCTATTTCACCTTCACTTTTTCTTTTTCTCCAGCCATTAGGCATAAGATCTTCACTCCAGTGCCAGAAAAAAATATTGCAGGCTACTTTTAAGGTTTCTTAAATCTCAGACATTTGCCTTTAGGTGTTTACTAGGGCATGGATAAATAATAAACATCTTGCATACATCAGGCAGATAAAAGCACATGATTGGGATCACAGTTTGAAGTAGTCTTTAATTATGAGATCACATTAACCTCCAGACTTATATTTTATTTTGTCCACAGAAACTAGTGATCATTTATAAAGAAGACAGACAATATGTTGTTTTTATTTTCCTGTTCAGGGACTGGCAGAAAGCTTATCCTTGAAACTTAATCAACCCTGTTCTAAAGATAAAACTAAAAACACCAGCTTGGGCTCTTCTCTTATGTTCAATACTGTGTATATTTTGCAAATGCTTAGCAGCTAATTTTCATAATGCTACTATTTTTGGGATGCTACTAATTTGAGAGATACCTGATGCACAAAATTAAAGCCAAATATTTCCTCTAACCTCTAATTTCAGGGCACTGAATCCAAGTTGCCTTGTTGTGACAACTGCTGGAGATGGGAACCCAAATTAATAAGATTCCCAGCACTATGTTACTGTGCCCCGGTGATAAAAGAGTTTGTCCTCTGGTTTGTTGTAACCAGAGCCACAGCTTAAGGACAAGGATGAGCCTCTACCAATGAAGATACCTTCCAGATGCTGGAAGTTCACTGAGATCCACTTAGATCTGTGCATCTCAAATACAATGGGAACGATGTGTTATACTGGAAGTGAAAATTAGACAGCACCTTGGTCCTTGCTATTTGCCCTGTCAAACTCTGTTCCAGACCTTGAAATATAGGGGAAGATGAACTTTAGTTATCGCGTACTGAGCAACAGAGTAGCATTTAGGAGAAATATCCCTTTCTTTCCTCTACAGGAGTCCTTTTGTCTTAATCAGTTTATTGATCCAAGATGAGTAATTAATACATCACCTGAGGTATGCTGCCTAACATCCCTGAGGCTTCCAATCCAATAAGTAAAGCGATACGCAAAGAATTCCCACTGTACAGGATTTTTAACAGCTTGGAAGTGACTTAGGATCTAAGCGCGATGAACAAGTTAAGAGGAGATGTGCAGTCCTTCCAGTGTCAGAGGGTATCAAGACCATATCAGGTGAAGTTATGAGAAACTGGGTCTGACCTTATAGTTGATCCTGAACAGGGTGTTAGGCTACACATTTTAACTCTTCATAATTCATGGGAAAACACACACTTTTGCAGACAGGCAGAACACAGGAGCTTGCTGTCTGCTTGGAACTAGCTTTGTGAGAAAATGTTTCTCTTCATTGACTGAAGAAATAACCATGGCTAAATCAACCATTGTGAGTACTTCTCCCAGGCATATTTTCATACTCCAACCTAGTGTAGTATAGATCTGATATTATTTTTTTTCACTTTTTAGCCATTATGTCAGTATTTTGTTGCTGGCTTTTATAAATTGCTATGGAAATCCTTTATCCTTGACGGTCCCCCAGAAAAGCAGCATCATTTTAGTTTTCTTTGTGGAAAGCTAGAAGCACCTGCTAGCCTTACGTTCCTGGGAAAAAGAACTAGGATTGCATTTGTGGGTTTGCATTCTCCTGTCTTTAATAGATCTTCATGGGTTATATACAAAATTTGGACCCAGGCACATCACTTCTTCACCCATTTACAGATCTAATGCTCCACATTTTCTTCTTTCAAATCGTAATCGGAAGAATTCTCTAAGGAAAGAGTCTTCTTTTTTATGCGTATCATTTTGTTTTCTCTTGAAGAGTCCATTTTCATCTGCCTTGGTGAGACGCTGGAATAGGTGGTCCAGAGTAGTCAAGGATGCCCCATTCCTGGAGGTGTTCCAGGCCAGGCAGGATGAGGCTCTGAGCAACCTGATCTAGTTGGAGGTGTCCTTGCCCATGGCAGGGGGGCTGGAATTGGATGATCTTTAAGGTCCCTTCCTACCCAAACCTTTTTATGATTCTGTGATCTTTTCTCTCCAATTGAACCCCCCAAGGAAATTTTCCCAAACTCAGTATCTTTCTAAAACCCCTCAAGAAAGCTGAATGCCTTCTAGAGCTCTAGTTCTTTGTCATCATGACTGCTAAGGCTCTGCTGTGGTTAATTTCAGTTGCTGATGAAAACAGACAATTTGCAGCTTCTTGAGAGAACAATGGAAGGAATAAAAAGACTAATGACAGCAGCCAAGTTTTGTGGCCCAGGGAAAGGAAGGCAACATCATTTTCCCATATTCAAAGTTGGACAACATGAATCTAATTTCCTTCCTTCCATCAGCAGCAAATAATTTAGATGTTTCCCATGCCTTAATTGTGCCTTTATCTCTGTGATGAGGGGAATCATTACTATGACGATCTGTTGGCTGAGTTACCCCTACATCTGCAGAGTGTTTCACCAAGGAGGATGTTTGCAGGCTAATGAACATGGGGAATTCCAGATTCTTGAGACAGAGGCTATATCAAGAGGTAGGGAAACATCACATTTCAGAAAGAAGCCTGGGTTGGGCTAGGAGAAAGATCTTATAGATGTTGTGAGAATGTGGGTAAATGATGACAGGTAGAGTCTTTGTAAATTTTGGTGAGGAGATCACATGCTTTTGGGACCATGAGATCTGTTTCTCCCTATGTTCATAACAGACCATTGCACCATTCCCTGTTTGACAAAAAAGCCCTGAGGATTTTACTTAGCTGTCTCTCTCTTAAGGCTGACAGCCACCCTCAGAAAATCTTTCAACAGCACAGCAACATAAAGTCTCAGCATCTGCACTGGTGGCAACCAAAGCAACAGACTTCTTCAGGTTTAATTTCATGCAATAAGTTCAAATTTTGGTGAGCTAACCCCTGCAGAACCTTGCTTTCTATCCTCAGAGCTGCTGGAGAGACTCAGGAGTACCCAGGGTGCCAAGAAAGAATAGTCAGAAAATTTACTGGTAGATTGGGATTTAAGGTGTTGAAGCCATTCACATCCACCTGATCTGGACTGTAGGAAAGGGAACATGGGACTACACTAAGGCACTGGCCAGAGGGATGGCAGGGTGAGGATGTACAGCCTGACTGATGGGTGAAACAGGTCTTCACTGTGGTAAGGAGATTTTTTTCTGGAGGTGCAGTGGACACAGGCAAAGAAAAGGCCTTGGCAGCTTTCTGATGTTTTCCAGGCCATTGTAGGGATTACACACTAGATCATAGCCTCTTTTACAATTAATGAACAAAGCTGCTCCTTTGAGTATGTGTTATGATTGCTGGCCAAGTTGGAGCTTCAATGAAAAAGTCCCTTTCAATCTTTTTCTTTTGTCAACCCATAAGCACTTCCATATTGCAATCCATATTGTAGGTTGCAAATAAATCAGTAAGAAGGTGTGCATAGTTAAGCTAAATTGGAGGGATCAGGTCACTCTCTGGACCATGGAAATATATGGGTATAGAAACATTAGGTCCTCTCTAGGATTTCTTAACTCTGGCAGAACTTGGTCCCTCTTTTAGATTATTTTCAAACCTGAATCAAAACTCATCATGGTTAAAAAGCAAGGAAATAAACAAACCCTTTGTGCATGGTATTGTTCAGTGTTCTCTTTTCAGTGGCAGGTGACTTTGACGTCATAATAACATGAATTAAGAGTTCAAAATGGCAAACATTTAAAAGCATGGTGTCCATCTCTGCACGCCTTTCATTTGTTCTCTAGCCCTGGGATATAAAGGAGTATTATGTGCAAGAAGATACTGTGCCAGCCTACTGCATGTGGCTTTGCAGCTTGGGTTACACAGACTGATCTTATGTTCTGATATTCTCTACAGGATATTGAAAATATTTCCTTCTAGGTTTTTAATATACCGGGATATCTTTTGTATATATATATATTTTTTTTCCTCTTTATAGACCTGTGGTATGTGTTCTCTCATCTCCAAAACTTGGATTGACATCTCAGCCAGGAGGGAAAAGTCATGGGAAGTAATTCATTTCACAGGAGAGAAAACTAATTTCCTACTGTTTTAATCTGTGAGACTGTTTTCAAGAAATATGCCAACTGAATTCCAGTTTTTTCAGGCAGCAACAATTGCTTTCAGGCATGTCTGATCTCAGATTTGCATCTTTGTCAAAGTTTGAACCCAGATGCTTTTCTACTGAATCATTGCCATACAACTTTGATCATGTCCCTAATAGGCTGTTATCCTACAGAGGATCCATCATTAGAAGTAAACGTGCTATTCACCCTGATCATCTGTGCTCTAAATACATCCACTCTGTTAAATCTGTGTGCTTACTTTTGAATTTAGAAATAGTGACATTAAGATCCGAGTTAGCAAGCTTTGTAACAGAAAAGCAAGGCAAGATATCAAGTTTTAATTCAACATCCAAGGGAAGTTTTTGACTATAAAAAGCCATCTTTTCAAAGAAAGAATGTTACGATTTTGATCTGCATTTAGAAAAAGAAAAAGTATAGAGTATCTTAAGTATCATAACACACAGAAATGTGAATCTGGTGGTACTCCTTTTTGATTCTTTCCAGTGGCTCCTAGAACTTACAGGAACAGACTTTTGATGCAGCAAAGCCTATTTTGGAGTGTTTTACTCTAGTACCACTGGCAGCACGAAAAAAGTTATCACATCTCTCACTTTGTAAGGCCTGATTAGTTTATTCTTATCAGCTCTATGTCTGGCTGATGGGGACTTAAGCAGAGGCTTAAGTGGGTGATGGTATGAACTTCAGTCCAAGAAGGATACATATCCTTATGCTCCTCAGCACTTCTTTTTTATTCTTCCTGTTTCAGGATGGCAGGTAACACCATCACGACTGTCATTGCACACAGTATGCAAGATGCCAAACAACATCAGATCTACTCAGTATGTCTGCAGATTGTTCTGTACCAGAAAACCTGTCCCAAATGAAGCTCCACAGACTACATTTTTTTCTATGGAAAAGTATGAATGAGTTTAGATTTTTTTTTTCTGCTTGAAAAGAGGTGTCTGGAAGTTACATGATTAATGGACAATATGCCAGAGGCTGATAAACTTATGAATGATAGAAAGAGTATGATTGGGAAATAATTATTCACTGCTTTGCATATTGCAAGAATTAAGTGTTGACCAGTGAAGCAATCAATCAAAGCAACGAGAAGTAATTTCTCTGGCAACACTGAAGTGACTCATGCATCGCTTTCCCATAGACTACAGTAAAGTACAAAAAAAAACCAAACAAAAAACCCTTGTAAGGGCATGAACAGACTGAAGAACACATAAAACTGTGATTTTCTGCTAAATATTGAAATCTCCATGTGACTTCTGCACACAGGTGCCAGAAGGTGGAAGGAAGAATTACTCTATTATTTGCCTGTTTACTATATGCTTTATCAAAACAGTCATTCCTGTTTTTTGCTGGAGAAACTGTGATGCCTAGCTAGACCACTGGTCCATGAAATACTTGTATTTTCTAATGTAATTAATTTTTCTCTATTTGAGGGTCTCACCCTGCCAGGGTCTTCAGCAGCCGCTGATAGGAAGAATAGAACAACCACAATCACGAAACCACTAAACAGTTATGCTGCCAAAGCTAGGATTGAGGAGGCTAAACTTTCATTTCTATGACCACAAAACACATGAAAAACATTCCAGTGCATAAAAAATTGGGAAGAAATGAGGCTGAGGAAAATGAAACTCTAGTTCGTCAGTCACTGGAATCTAAATCATAATCATTATCATTAATTAGCAATACTTAAGAGTCTTAGTAATGAATCATCTTGTCAGTTTTAGTGGGCTGAATGGTTGAATGGTAACAGATCTTAAAACTAAGCATCTCCTCCTGTTCTGCAGTTGTTCTTTCCAGATTAGATAGGGCTGCAACTTCTGACAATGTCCTTTTGCTGTGGAGAAACAGCAGCACTCTACCTTCAGTGTCATCAATCCTATGTCGTTAAAGCAGATTGTTTTTAAATAAAGTCTACAAATTAAATAATAAAAGTCAACACAGAGGAAATCAGTGTTTGGGGATAAGATGATTAAGTCAGGAAAGAAGAGGCTTTGTGCATGTGTAGCCACAACCACAAAAGTACACAAACACATATACATGCAAATAAATTTGAATTGTTTAAGGAACTAGAGAATAAAGAAATAGTATTTTATTGTACACCAAATTGCCAAACATGCCATAACCCTATGAAAACCACTTACACTTTAATAGTTCAATGGAATAAAACTGATGAAAGAATAAATTCCCTCTGCACTCTGTCATCAGAATGAATTTTCTATGAAAACAGTGTTGTTCTACTCAATGGCCTCAAAAAGGCCAACAAATAGAATTACTTTAAAGGTATCTGCACTTGGTTTTGTAATGCAGTGTATCTTGTCTTGAAGAAGGCTCAAAAAATGTATTCCAGTGAAAACTCAGCAGCTGAGGATAATAAGTGAGTAAGAAAATGCTGTCACCAGTGGTGGAACAAGTGGGAGAGTTGGTGTGGGCAATTTTGTTTGGGAGATACCTGGGGTAAAATCTAAATATTCAGGAGCTGGAATGGTACTTTGGAATTTATTCATGCCTTAGAAGTGGAAAGGACCGTGCTGCTTATTAAGTTCAGTCTCCTTTGTTTAAAAAGGAAAACATGCCATGAATGTTGGAACCCAGAAAATTCACTTTGTGTATCCCCAAATGCCACAATACATAAACCGGTCTCCACAAAACACTGTAACAACCTTAACTCAATACATTTAAATATTTTAAAGGACCAAAACCTACATAAATAACATACTGCCTAAGGAAAGGTGCAGGAGAGACTAAGGGCAGTGTTTAAGCAATTTCATTTTCAAGCACTGGGGACTGGTAAGGTGGAAAATGTCCAGATGCTCCTAGGATGTGGCTCTTGCCCCAAGGATGAAGGTGACACCTCTGTTCTATCCGTTCCTCAAAATTCATTGTTCTTTTGTGTATGATCTAGATTTGAGGTCATAATAATATGATAAGAGGAATAAAGGACATCTTTAGTTAGAAAAGAATATTCTTCAAATCATTAAATGCTGACATCCCCATTAACCTAAGCTCTCCTGACAGTGTGTGGAAGGATAATTAATATAATCTCTAGAGCTGAGGATGAGAGTCGTGTCTTCCTAAGGTTTAACATAGGCCATAGGGCAGATGAATGAAGCTCTTAAAATACCTATTTCTGTCCATTTACTATAGAAAAAGTCAAAGGTGACAAGCTCAGCAGCAATTTTATGTTACAGGCATCTAAACTTAAGTGAGATGAATCATACAGTAAGTGCTCTAACAGTGAGGACACTCATTATTCTTACATGGAATAATTGACCATGGAAAAAGGGAGAAACCTGCCCATTGCTTGATACCTTTAAGCAAGAATGGATACAATAAAGTACAGACAATAAAGCTACAGATACCTACTGTACCATCTTTTAGGTTCCCTTTATCCTGATTTTTATTACATTATCAAAGCAGATGACACAGTATGTTGGCATTATATGAGCCTTACACACATTCTTCATATTTCCATCATTCTTGTGACAACTCCCTCAACTGACCCAATGCTGACAAGACCTGAATAAATGGCATAATACTTAGGTGAAGGAGCAGTAAAGTTGTGCTTATACTTGCAGTGCTTCCTTCATTATCATGATGAGTCCTTGGACCTTTCAAGCACTCCAAAGCTCTGAGTGGGGCTTATTTTGACATCTTACACTGATGCATTTGTCAATGCAGGCTTCCTAAGCCATCTTGTGCGAATTATCAGTCTTTAAAATCTTGTATTCCTTTGCTTCTCACTTTACCCTGACACAAGTAGCAGAGCTCTAGGCAGAGAGAAGGAATAGCGAAACAGGAGGTGTAAGTGTTGTCTTCATCAGAAATGCATGTATCTTAGGCCTTTTTCCTGGTAAAAGATGAAGAGCCAGCACACGGGCACCTGCATGGCTTCAGGGCTCTCCAACTGCAGTGCCATTTATCCTCCAGTTTCACTGAGATTAAAAGCACTGCCAAAAGATCAAACTAAAGGCATGAAGAAGCCTCCAAGGCATTAATTAATGTTACTTTCATCGACCCTTTCACTTGCCTTGCAGGTATTACTCCCTCATTCATCTGTCTATACCTGCCAGTCAGGATGCTTGCATACCATCCAAACTTAGGTATTTCTGTAGAATAACCTTTGGTTTTGAGCATGTCAGGAGACCAGTATTCTATTTCTGCATCTGGCAGATGTCGCATGACAATCTAAAATGTGCCTCAACTTCTCTATTTTACCAAAAGGAATTATTTCAAAAGTGATCTAATGTCAAAAGCTATACTGGTGTTGTTTCAGTTGTTAGCCTGGCACTCAAAATACTATAATCCACATCATCTTGCAAAAAGCTAGGCTTTGTGCTGTCTGGACACATCACAGGGGAACTGAGAATACCTAATCAATAAATTGGCATGAGGAACTAACTTTTGAAGTCACCTGGAAGATTTGCAACAGTTCTGTAGCCTCACATCACTTTTGAAATCTGACTTTTTTACAACATAAATGTTTCTTTCCTTTCTTCATATGGGGGCACTTAAGGCCATGCCATGAAGCGCTGTGAAGAACCTAACCTTGCTCTAAACTTATGAGTACACGTAAACTATACAATGTCAAATCCACTGAAGGAACTGTGTTGATAAACCCAGAACTGAGTTAGAGTCTTCTCCATGCACCTCTAGGGCATCCTGCTAATCACATCCTTTCTTCCAATCCCTGCTACTCTCTGTGTTCTCTATAACTTTCAGTCTTTTTTCTCAATGAAAAGGTGAATATAGAGAATCAGGCACTTTAGCTACAATTCGATTACTCTTGTTCAGGTGATTGCTGGAGAAAACTGTTTGCTTGGCCCTTAAGGCCTTAAGCTACAGCAGGGGAAGTTTAGATTAGGAAAAAATTCTTCACAGAAAGGGTTATCAAGCACTGGCAGAGGCTGCCCAGGGAGTTGGTTGAGTCACCATCCCTGGAGGAGCATAAAAGGTAGGTAGATGAGGTGGTTGGGGACATAATTTAGTAGTGGACAGATGCTGGTGGAGCTGATGATCTCATCTCTTTTCAACCTAATGATTCTATGAAAGCAGCTCTGATGATGGAGTTGGGCTCATACCCAGAGAATCCATGGGTTCACATTCTAGTTGCAGCTCAGACAGAGTTGGCCTGGGGAAAATCTGCTGTAGACTTTACCACATGCCTCTGGGTATCACATATAAAGCAAAAGTACAATAACAGAAGGAACAATAACTCCCCTAGAACCCCAGTTTTCAATCTAGATTTCATTCTGTTGTGCACATTTGACTGATCTTCAGCTCCCACCTGAACCAATCTGCATGGTTCCTCCCATAATGTCTTACAAATGCCTACAGGCAATGCCTCAGGGTTCACAGACAGTGGAAAACAATGACATTTGGAAGATGAATCACAACTTAGTAACGTTGTTGTGTGAGTAACATGATTACTTTATAGAACTCAGCTGCTTTCCTTATAAAAATTCAGATGTTAGTTGAGGGAGACCAAAAAAGTACATACTGGAAAGAGACAAAGATAAATGAATAGTTCCTTTTCACTGTGAGGTAGTTTAATCTGTAGTTTCTAAGAGCTTCATCCCTGCCCATGGCAGGTGGGTTGGAACTGGATGATCTTTAAGGCCTCTCCCAACCCAAAACATTCTGTGATACTATGACCTTACAATAACTCTTCTAATAGTGTTGGAAATTTTATAGAAATCAGGAATATTGGTTCTGGCTGTCCACCACAAGGGCTCATTCATACCACAACAAAATAGCACAAATGGACTATAGTAATAAACCGAAGAGACACACAGGTCTGACTTGAGGTCAGACCTCAAGTCATAGTGAACCCAAAACTGTGCCAGGGAACTTGAGCTGACTAGAACAATCTCCAAAAATTTCTAAGAATCCAAAGGCTGGCACTGACTAGATTTACTACCACCAGGCAAGAGTTTTGAATAAGGCAAAGATCTTAGGTCTGCTGCATCTGTCTCAGGCCTTTGTTACCAGAGAATAGTCATGGGACCAGAGAATCGCTCCAAGACCATTTTACTAGTGTAGATACAATTAATAAGTCTAATATAAGCTCTGCTGATGTACGGTATCTATAAAATCACTCTCTTTGTGAGTGTCTACAAAAAGAGGGAATATGCAGTGTTTGCTTCACCAAGTTTCTACTGTATTACAGAGTTACAGATATAAGGTGCATTTGAGTGGTTGTGAAAGACATGAGTAAAGATTCCTGTCCCTCATGCCTACCAGGTGTAAGGTCTTTCTAAGACCTTTTTTACCTTTTATCATCAGTGGACCCATATCTCTATCTTATAACTTGAAGCGAACCATAAACAGCTCTCAGTTGAGTTATGTCACTGTATGTTCCCACATTACTTAGTACTTGGTAAACTTCCTAAAGTAGGACCCAACTGCCCTTGTGTTCTTCTTCTATATAGTACCTTTGTTACCTGTTCCTAACATTTTTCTTTTTTTTTTCATTTTTTTTTTCCTGCCAGAAAGCACATCATACTAAATTAAGTGATATAAAACAGCAGGCTGAGTGAAGACTGAAGAAGTCAGAGAAATTTAAGCTTTCATTGAGTTAAGTTTCCACAAGAAGAGGAGGCTGAGAGGAGACCTCATTGCTCTCTATAACTACCTGAGGGGAGGTTGTAGAGAGGAGGGTGCTGGCCTCTTCTCCCAAGTGACAGGGATCAGGACGAGAGGGAATGGCTTCAAGCTCTGCCAGGGGAGATTTAGGCTGGACATTAGGAAAAAATTTTTCACAGGAAGGATCATTGGGCACTGGAACAGGCTGCCCAGGGAAGTGGTTGATTCACCTTCCCTTGAAGTGTTTAAGGTATGGGTGGACGAGGTGCTGAGGGGCATGGTTTAGTGTTTGATAGGAATGGTTGGACTCAATGATCTGGTGGGTCTCTTCCAACCTGGTTATTCTATGATTCTATGATTCTAATTATTGAGATATATTGTGGTATTTTTATGTTAAGAAGACTTTCTCCCTCTAAGTTTTTCCCACTTGATTTTCCTCTTTATTTATTAAAGGGCTGTATTTTCAGTCTTTCTTTAGAAGCTAAGACTATCAGCATGTCTTGTATCTTTTGATTCAGTACACACTACACATTGACGGTACAGAGTTTCCTGGTATAGAGTTCTGCTTGCTACAAATAATATTTCATTACAATACCATTCTTGAAAACTGGTTATGTTCCTTCTGCACTTTCTTTCTGTAGGAAAGTCTGGATCTTCTACAGAGAATACTTATTCAATGTATTGAAAAGAGCAGTGAACAGACTTTTTCAGTTACTTAAATACTGTGAAATTTGAGACTATACAAAAAAGCATTATGTCATAAAGACTGTCCTGTTTTATTCTTATTTCATGAAAATGTGTATTGGTCTAAGCTAATAATAGGATAATTTATATCCTGAGCCCATGTTTGTCTGGAAAGCAGTGAGTGAGGAACCTGATTGAGTCTGGCTTTGAAAACAGGCTTGAGCATCTACCTGTGTGTTCATCTTGACATAACCAAAGAGGTTGGATGACATGATGATGCTGTCTCTGAGAATTCCCAGAGATGGCAAACAAGTGAGGATTCGTGCATCACTGTGTTCTCATTGCTATCAAAACCCTCCTCTAGAATTATTCATTAATATTTGATTTTAGTGAGGATGATGGAAGAGGAAGTAGGGAAATCCTGCTGTGCTGACTTTATGCCAGCAACTCTCACCTTCTCAGAGTCAAAACATGGGCTGCAAACTGTTCTTACCTCTAAGGTGCTTGGGGGGTAGCAGAGCTCAGTTTTTTGCTTAATTCTGTTTCAACACTGTGACAAATTTGTTCCCTGAATCCATACACTTTTTAATCTAAATGTCAGGTAGGAAATTAAAGCCCTGCTGAAACGGAGTGTATTACCAGCATTTTATTAGATCACAAACAATTTAATAACCAGATAAAGGGAGAAGGTCATTTTGTTGTCAGTCCAGCTTATCTCATAAATTAGGCATCAGGTTTTGCACAAAAGTGTCTCTTGGCAAATAAAATTATCTGGTTTGATGAAGGGCCTCTGTCCATGGAAAACAGATAATACAGATGAAAGAGGAAGCGCTGTAACAAAATTATTATCCAGGAATGTATGAAAGAGGATGAATTCTTTAAAAATACTTATCACACATTTCCCCTATTAAGAGTAAGTGAATGCCAAAATAGCAAAGGACACGCCTTCCTGATGAATTTATGTGAAATAGTTCAAGGTCAGTAAACAAAAAGGATGGCAGATGAAATATTGATTATAAATAGTGTAGCTCTTAGTGACCTTACTGGCTGAAAAGGGAAGAAACCCAGAGCATTATCTCTTCACTAGAAATATTTATGGTCTAGAAATGACAGTCGTCTGAGCGGGAACAGGGCAGTGAGTGATGCATACCAGTATGGCATTGATTTCAACATATCCTGACGCAAACTTGTTTCTGGGGCGAGGGAGTGGAGCAATGAAGAAAAAGTATAACTAATGTTAACTCTTTTCTCAGAATATGAAGGTTTGATTTTGCTTAGATTTGTGTGCATGCAGCTCTCTGATGCACAGGGGTTTCAACACCCGTGTCTGTCTCAATCATAGAAACATAGAATAGTTCTAGTGAGAAGGGACCTTAAAGATCACTCAGTTCCAATGCCTCTGCCATGGGCAGGGACACTGCACACTGGATCAGGTTGCTCAAAGCCTCATCCTCGACATAAGAAGGATATGGAGCTGTTGGAATGGGTCCAAAGGAGAGATACAAAGACAATCCAAGGGCTGCAGCCCCTTCGATTTGAGGACAGGCTGAGAGAGTTTGGCCTGTTCAGCCTGGAGAAGAGAAGGCTCCGAGGAGATCTTATAGCAACCTTCCAGTACTTGAAAGGAACCTACAATAAATCTGGAGAGGGGCTATTCATAACGGCTTGTGGTGATAGGATGAGGGGGGATGGGTATAAACTGGAGAGGGGCAGATTTAGACTAGACATTAGGAAGAATTCCTTCACCATGAGAGCGGTGAGACACTGGTACAGGTTGCCAAGGGAAGTTGTGGATGTCCCACCCCTGGAGGTGTTCAAGGCCAAGCTGGATGGGGCCTTGGGCAGCCTGATCTAGTGGGATGTCCCTGCCCATGGCAGGGTCGTTGGAACTAGATGATTTTCAAGGTCCCTTCCAACTCTGACTATTCTATGATTCTATCCAACCTGACATTGAACACCTCCAGGGATGGGGCATCCATGACTTCTCTGGGAGATCTATGATAGTGCCCCAGCACAGTAAAAAATTTCTTCACATATCTAATCCAAGTCTCCCATCTTTCAGCTTTTTCCCCTCTTTCATACTTAACTGAAGTCTTTTATGTTGGGTAGTAAACTTCTATTTTATCTCCTAGTCAAGAAGTCAGGAGCTAGCCCCACAACTAACTGTGTATTTCTAATGGTTTCCCAGTACTATTGATCCAATGTTATCCAATTTTTGTGCTGGTAATAAACTAAAACCCTGTTCCTGGTGATACTTCAGACATGATGCATGGATTGATGGGATGCAAAATGCTAGGTAATTTGTTCTTAGAACATGGGAACTCTTAAAGTGGATACCATTAGACAAGGGCAGGCTATTTATTGACAAATGCAAAGGCATGTGCATTCCCAGGACATGAAATTGTTTTCCATCTTAACAAGAAAGGAAAACTGTGTCTCAAGAGGGTTTTATGCCCAGTCAAGGTTAAAAAGAAGAAAAGCTTACAGCATGGGATTTCAGCTGAACATTTAATCCAATGCTCAGATTTATTTACTGCCTTTGTAAGATTATTTTAGCATTGCTGTCAGCAAGGCTGAGTTCAACAAGATCTTATAAACCTATTGCTGATGAAGTGTGTGGTTAACAAAAAAAGCTTTAAGAGGAAAAGATAGGACACTCATACTTTGTTGTCTGGATCCATTGGTAGGCAGAGTTTATATAAGCACGTGCTTTAATATCATCAAATGCAAAATCGAATATGTGGGTAGAACTATTGTAAACCTTACTGACTGGACAGTAGAATTTCCCTCCAAATTATTGTAGGATTATAGAATGGTTTGGATTGGAAGGGACCTTAAAGAACATCCAGTTCCAAAAATCTTGGAAAAAAGTTAGATTTCTAATCAGATGTTATGGCCAAAAGATAATATTATCCACAAGGTAATTCAAAGATGTTTGCTGAACTGTCTTACATAAACGACTTTATTTATATTTGTTGTTGCAAGCCAAACTGGACTGTCCAGTGATCTCTGAGGGCGGGATGATGGCTGGATCCCTAAAATTTGTGGATTCCCCCAGTCATTAAGATGACACAAAAAAAAACACTTAAAAGGAATTTATTTACATAGGCAAGGTCTTAGGAAAAGATAGGGTTGGCTTGTTACATCTGTGACAAAAAAAAGAGAAGGAAAAAGAAGAGGAAAGAGAGGAAAAAGAGTAAAGATATCACCACCTACTTCCAGGATTGTCTTCTAGGATCACAGAATGGCTGGAACACATTTGTGCTATCTTGAGAGTGTTATTTATAGATGAGGGCGCTTTTCTCATTTGCATGTATTTACATGCTAGGTGTACAGGGAAGGAGTTTTACTGCACATGTGCAGTGCCTCTTCTTGTGGTTCTGGAAATGAGTTTGGGGTCTTTGGTGGTCTTAGGGACCCTCTTGCTCTTTCAACCATCAGGACTGCAGTATGACCTTTCACAACTGTACTTTTTGAAAGACAGGGAAGTTGGCACAGAAAGAGGCACTGTGATTTGCTTCTTTATGCAGTTCAATGGCCAGAAAACATTGGTCTAAGGCATACCATTTCCATCACAGAATTAGTCTCTCACATCTATAAGACTGCAGACACTGGGATGCCACAACATTTCCTGAATGCCAGCCATTTATGAAGGACGTGCAAACCATGAAGAAGATGCATGGAAGAGTCACAAATTATTTCTCTCAGGGTGAAACTCTTTAAGTACTAGTTAGATTGTTGTAAGGATGATAAGAACTGTGTTGGTACTGGGAAGAAAACATCAGGCTCTGCAGGGCTCTTTAAACCAGTGGAAAAATCCACAATTTTCATGTGAGACTAAGTTCAACAGAGGGAGACACATCTTTTTAAAAACTGAGCAGGATTTGTTCCAGTGGTTAAACCACCTCTGAAAGTAATGAAATTTCCATTTCTTAATGTCTTTAAAAAAAACCCATACAGCTCTCCTATGAGCCAAATGCCCATTTTTCTGTAGGAAAAATGTTGTAAAAAGCTGTGTACTGTATGATATGTGAGGTCAGATTATGTTGCCAGTGTACTCCTTCTGACATTAAAACCTCTGCATCTAAAAAACATTTGATCTAGGGCTACAGACTCTACATCCCATGGAGTGTGCTGCAGCAGAAGGAAAAAAACTCAGAGGCTAATATTTTCCAAAACAATACCAATTCTCCCCCACGTTATCACCATGGCCTGAGGTCACATTCTGTGTTCAGTTTTGAGCCTCTCAGTATAAGAAGTACATTGAGATTCTGGAGTGTATCCAGAGGATGGCGACAGAGTTGATTATGGGTTTGGAATACAAGCCTTATGAGGTGTGGTTGAGGGAACTGTGGGTGGAAATTTAAAGAAGAAAATCCTATGAAATAGGGAATTCCTGTATTTTGAACACAAAATCAAATAGGTTGTGAGAAAACCTCGTGATGTTTTTCCAGCCCCCCTGAGGAAGCATCCAAATAAAGCACAGCCATGGTTATAGTTATAACCACAAATAAGCTTCAAATCAGACACCAGTATCTAAATTCTGACTATTTTGAAAAACTGTAATCCATTAAGCGATCAGTTTTTTCTAGCCAAGACCATGCCAAGGTCCAGTGTCTGACTTTGCATAATATCAGGAATGATTGCATTCTAACTAGTTCTAAAAGCCATCTAATTAAAGGTTTATCAAAGTAATAGTGATGAAAGCTTTTCAGTTTGTGCTTTTGATATTACTTTGACTTCAACACAGTGTGAAAAATAGAGCTAAGTTGTTACTGGGGCTTGTGGCTGCAAATGCTTGATGGAAATGGAAGTAGAGGTTCTGCTAGATTTACAAAACACTCTTTCACTCTTGTTGAAAGATAGAGAAAACCATACAGAAAATACAGACAGATGATATTTAATAAAATAGCCTTGTCAGGGACCTGAATATCCATTACAGTGGAGGCAATGGTTAACAGGATAAACAATTCAATCCATCTCAATCTATGCACTTAGGCAGAGCTATATTCCTGTCATTATTTACCTGCTTAAATTTATCTTCTTATTTGCCTTCTTATTTATACATATATCTCTCTCTAACATGTTTCTAAACCACTTGACACCCTGTGATCTGACTGCTCAGCTTCTGGTTAGAAGCTCAACCCTGTACAAAGGCAGACACAGAGGCCTTGAAAATGATGGCTGAGAGGTAAAACTCCCTGATACCAATGGAAATGAACCTTGAAGAGGTAGCTCTGAGAGTTTTCTAAACTCAGGATTCATAGGATGAAAAGCAGGTGTGCAACCAGGGTCATTGTGTTCAGTCCTTTCTATGGCAGACACTTAAAACAGAAAAACCCATCCAAAACTGATAAAGCATCATCAAGAAATGGGGAGTTTGAGGCTAGATATCTAAAGGGGAGCCTTTTTTTTTAATTATAAAAAATGTGTCCTGTGCAATGTCCTCAGGTTTGCTCTCTATTTTGTATTTATCTTCATTTTCTTATAATCTTATTTGTATACTTATTGATCAATTTGTCTGTTTTCTGAGACATTTGCCACTTCAGCAATTGTATTCTCCTTTAGCCTCATGCTAATATTTTTCTTATGTTTAAATCAGATAGAAACCTTACCACCCACAAGTATAGCACAAGGAAGTTTTGTTATGCCTATTTGTTTAAACAAGTTACTTCCTGTAATAGCTGAAGAGGTTCTACTCCTTGGTGAACCAAGTGAGTAGATGAAGCCATCAGGTATCTCAAAGGTCTTTTGTAGCAGAAAAAATACTATATATAGTGACATGAGGTCCTTCATTATCTCACCGTGCCTCACCATGGCTGCCTATAGTTTCAGCCTTCAAAATAATGGTTTTGACTTCTGTGTCTCAAAAGCTAAACAAAAGGAGGCCCTGATTCTTTAGAAAATATTGTTTTTACCACTGCCTGCTTCAACTTCCCTCTTGAGGATCCCTTTATCACTCAACACAGGCAGCATATTAATTCCCTAGTAAATGCAAAATCTGATGATGGGGTTTTTTACCCGTAAGTCAAGACATTATCAGGGGATTTACCCCAGAGCAGTAGCTCTAAACCCTGACTATTCAAACATTTCATCACAGAAAGTCTTTCCCACAGATCTTTCCCCAAAATCTTTCTGGTTTTGGAAGGCAGTGCCAGTGAAATGCTACATATGACAGTTCCTCCACAGCTGCTCTTAGGATGAGAAATGAGAACAGACGGAGTATCTGTGGCAAAAACAATCTCCATGGTGGAAAATTGATGTCATCTTAGTGTCAGCTGCTCAACTGAAGCTGGTGTTTGTGTCAGGCTTTTCTCTCCTATCAAGCACAATCAAGTAAGGGACATTAAACATGCAGTTTTCCAAGGGAACTACAAAAGTACCAAGCCAAAAAATTAGGAGAGAGTAATAGGTTCAGAATCATAGAATAGTTGGGTTGGAAGGGATCTTAAAGATCATCTTGTTCCAACCCCTCCATGTATAATCATAAAGACTGTGTGAATTTATACATATGTCCTCAATCAGCTTGGGAGTTCAGCATTATTTTTACCATGTCCATCCCCATTTATAGAAAGTGGAGCCACATAAATACTTTATTAAGTAAGAATGCTTTAAAAGACAAAAATCTCTTGCCATCTGAAACTTTACTCGATGAAACATAGACTTGATGAAACATGGACTCTATGATCTGGTGGGTCTCTTCCAACCTGGTTATTCTATGATTATATTAGATAAACCAGAGATGATGGACAAGTTTCCAATAACTAATATTTAACTATCATTGTTTGGAAGAGTAGACTTTTCTTTAGAAACTGTTTCATTAAAGATGGTTCAGCAGACATGGCAAGCACAACTGGGGAATCATATGTCTCCATGTGAGGACGACCATGTTTGCAATACTGCAGGTCTTACCCATAATAAATAAAAATCACAGCTCTTACCCAGAATTAGCAGAGAGTGCAGAACAAGGAATATCCAGTCTGTCAGTCTGCAGAAGTTAATGAACATAAGCATAGTTTCAAAATGAAGTTGTTTACTGCAAACTCTATTAATGCCCCAAGTACTTTCAGCCAACCTATCTCATACAGAAGACACTGCACAGCTGTACTCCCCCTGGACAGCATAGCCAGAATCCTCATTATCATGTAGTCATTTCAATTGCTTTTTTGTTTCCCCAAAGAAACACTGATTTCCTACTGCTCCCTGGGTTACAAGTGCTGTAATACCTGAAATGAGGAAGAGATATGGCCAAACTGCAAAAAACCCGACCTGTTCTCTTTATCTGGGCTGGTGTCCCATGGGCCATCCTTAGGTCTGACGTGCTGGGTTTCAATTTATTGTCAACTGGCTGTGTGAGTAGAATTAGGCTTGCAGTGAGTAATTCCTACTACATATTTAATCCAGGCTAGGTAAATAGCTACAGTTGCTCAATATTCCAACATCAAAAAAAGCTGGGTTTAAATTATCAGCACTACTAAAACTAAACTGAAGAAACACAAGAAGGAAGATTTGAGGGGGAGGAAGATGACTTCTGATCCTCGTTTGAGGTCAGCAGCAAATAAGCATGCAGATGATGAACCAGAATGATGGGAAACAAAAATGGATGCTGGAAATGGTCTGCTGGAGGAGGTTGAATTTTGTTGCTTCAAGTATTTACAAGCATCTCCTACAACAAGAAAAGCCGAACTGCTGGAAAGCTGCTTGGGCTCTACTCTATTTTAGCAGTCAGGTAGTTCTATCATAAACCATGATTAGTAATGATTTATCTTATTAAGTGTATTATTATGGCATAGCAGCAGATTTCTGCTCTAGATGAGTGGTGGAAAGGGCCTTTGGTTAGTGCTGAACAACCCCTTCAAGCCCTAGATTATTCTCTATTGCAGCTACCTCAAGCTGTTAAAAATCATGTTCACCTGAGTCCTGATTCCCCTTAATGTTATGCTGAAGAACAGCTGGTGTAAAGAGACCTTAAGCCAAATTATGTGTCAAAAAAAAATCACAGTAATTTCAGAACTAAGAAGCAAGTGGCAGGATTAACTCCACTATATAAAATTTAATAAAAAAAAAAAAAAAGGAAAGAAAGAAAAAGGATTGCCTGCAGTTATAAAGCATTTTTAATTTTTCAAGTTGTTGGAGAGGCTCTGGAGCGAGTCCAGAGAAGAGCAATGAAGCTGGTGAAGGGGCTGGAGAACAGGTCTTACAAGGAGCAACTGAGAGAGCTGGGGGTGTTTAGCCTGGAGGAGAGGAGGCTGAGGGGAGACCTCATTGCTCTCTATAACTACCTGAAAGGAGGTTGTAGAGAGGAGGGTGCTGGCCTCTTCTCCCAAGTGACAGGGATCAGGACGAGAGGAAATGGCCTCAAGCTCCACCAGGGGAGATTTAGGCTGGACATTAGGAAAAAATTTTTCACAGAAAGGGTCATTGGGCACTGGAACAGGCTGCCCAGGGAGGTGGTTGATTCACCTTCCCTGGAGGTGTTTAAGGGATGGGTGGACGAGGTGCTGAGGGGCATGATTTAGTGTTTGATAGGAATAGTTGGACTCGATGATCCGGTGGGTCTCTTCCAACCTGGTTATTCTATGATCCTATGATAAATGTTTCCTTCTGGATATAATTACTAGGTTTTTTTAATAGATAAAGTTACTGAAGGCATTTAAGGAGAGAGATCTGCTCCATAAATAGAAATAAAATCAAGAACCGAAATCATAATTTTTAAAAGCATGTTGTGAAGATCTAGAAGAAAAGATGCAGTAGAATGAGCATTGCCTAGAATATCACTGAAGGCACAAGTGAAATGTCTGGGATACACTCTTAAGTGCAAGGCAATTATCATTGATTTTATGTTTCAATTATCTCAGACTCATTTACTCCCTTATGCCTTTAAAATAAATATATTAGGTGAAAGTCCTTCAGGATTTCAAATATCTTGAGATCAACTAATATCTTTAACAAGCCTTTTCCCTTCAGATCCAGTAGCATGGGCAAAAAAGACCTAAATAGGGGAAAATAAGTTTTGTTAGAGAAACAGGTCAAAGAACATAATCCCCTTGCTTGCAACAGTAAGCATTTTGGAAATTAAATATATTAATCATATGTGGAAATTCAAGCAGCAATACAGGTTTAAATTTAATCACCTTCTGCATATGCAGCAAGTCATACTTCAGAAGGATTTGGATGGCTTGTAGAACAGTGCTGAGGCAGTGTTGGGAAGAAAGTTGGCAGATTGTAGAAGCTGTTATGTCGACACAATAATTGATTCATCCTTGTGGTTTGTGTTAGATTGACAAATAAGCCAGGCCTATGGAAGGTCACGTTCATGGTTTCTGAAATAAAACATTGGCCCAACTCACGTGTTGCATGGCCTTGTTTGTCAAAAGGGACAACCCATCATTGCAAACTGTGTTTAATTAGAGTTCGTGATTCCCACTTGAAGAAGACCAAATGAAAACATTTTTATATAAACTGTCACTGGAAAGTGTCCCAACCCATGGCAGAGGGTTTGGAACTGGACGATCCTTAAAGTCCCTTGAGACTCAAACCATTCTATGATTCTAACTGTGCACCATTCCTATTGAAAAAAAAACCCAGATAATCATTCAAACAGCCCAAGCCTTAGCTGTATAATTTCTAACAAGAAAAAAATTCCCTTTATTTTTCACCTTTCTCTTAAGAAGGGGAAACTGGAGTGTAAATATGTCCAGATCAATATTTTCAAAAACCTTTCTGTTGGTAAGTTTGCTTTTTAAATTTTTTGTACTCTGACCTCGGTGCCTTTGTGAGACTTAAGAACTTAAGTATGTTCTTAAAATTAAGTGTATCTTCAGTGTTACTGTGCTCAAAGGAGGTGAAATAAGCTTGTGCTCATATACCATGTTGAAATCATCTTTGATTCTCCATACAGAAGCATAAACTAAAAATAACATTTTGTCAGAGAAGGGTGAGAGTAGGTAAGGAGGTCTTTTATAAATTATATAAGAAATAACATTGCTTTAAAACATTGGACTCTAAGGCATTTCCAGCTTTGATGTTTCTAAGAATCTAAAAAGGCAAAAGCCTTAAAAAGCCTTAAAATCCTTAAAAAGCCTTAAAATCCTTAAAAACAACATAAGTAGAAAGAAAAAGAAAACAAAAAAGGAAAATAAAGACCTCCTTTTAGATTATAAATGTTGGTAGGATAGAGAAGTGCTTGGAGACATGGTTTGAAAGCTATTTCATTACCTGCACTGCAATGCATTCAATGTACTTATTTATCTGGATTCAAAAGAAACTGACAAATTCAGGGCAATACTAGAATGCAACAACATTCTAACTAGGCGTGACAGCATTAATAACAATGATGTGGCATCTGTACCTGCTAAATGTTTCACCATCTTAGATGAATTTAATTCAAATTAGTCAGCAGCACATTGAGGAGAACAAAAGCTGAGAGAAATTTTTAAGCCATAAGGTGGGCTCATGGAGTTATAGACTTCACCTGATGTTAGGGAACAAAACACTCATCTACATATACATGAAGTGATCCAAAACAGTTAAAACCCAGGAAAAAGCTTTTTCACTTGTTTTAACAGAGTATAGAGACAAACAGGGACAAAGTGTGCAAGAATTCGGTTGATTCTCAAAGGAATCAAAGCTCCCTGAGTAGCTGACTATACTATCTATCCATCCACCTGCATGAAGATAAAAAGGCATTTGTCTGGATTATTACTTAATTATTACTTAATTAACATTAAATATGGACAGAAAAATAGCTTGACTTGTTTTCTGAACTTTTAATGGGCTATCCCTTTTGGAAAAGGATTTTCTTTCCCGTCTTTTTACATTGCTGAAATCTGAAATTATCAGTTAGATTTTGTATGTACACAAGTCATTGTCAGAAATCCTGTTTTAAATGATGTGAAAATGCCTCAGCACCACATAGTTAAAGCTAGAGCCAAGGCTACTTTCTATTTTTACCTTAAACTCCTGTTGCTAGGACTGATTCAGTTCCCTTGTCAAACATTTCAGGAACAAAGAACAGGAAAGGTCATTATATCCTTCTTTTTTCTTTCAGAAGCACTTACATAATCCTGTGTGGGACGTTCTACCTAAAACTTGTAAGATTTCTTTACCACCACTGTTTCCTCCCCCTCAGATATTTTCTTAAAGTGTGAGTGACTTTATCCAATTTCCAGGCATCTGGAGAACATACAAAAGCAGACATGATAGCAGAGCCCATGGATTATGGGATGTCTACTGTCCTCTTTGGTGCTGAGGGTTAGGAGACTCACATTACCCATTTGATTTGTGGAGTGAGGAACAGAGAGTAATTGATGGGCACTACAGCACAGCAACATGGAGTACATGTTATGAGGTCTATTCTTGATCTATATGACAAAAAAGAGGTTGAGCTCAACTCCTGCGTTTAGAAGGTCCCCTAGAAGTGAGGTGTTTCTATCGGTCTTTTGCCAAATTAATACAATGAAGGCATATCATCATCACCAGCTGACATGAATAAATGCAAGTCTTTATCAGTGGGAAGGCAGTGCTGCCATGGTCCCTGCATATTCCTTGGTATCTGGACATCATTTTCTTGTTGATATATCCATATTCTCCCACTTGAGGATATAGTACTCCTCATTTTACATATGTAAGTTCCTAGATTCAGCAGTCTCATGATTTGACTAAAGTTACCGAAGATGCTGAAGCACAACCTGTGTGGTTGAAACTTAACCTGTTAAGTCAAGAAACTGTTCTTAACATAAAATTATCAGGCCAGAAAAGACCAGTGAGTGACTAAAAAAGAGAAATAGAATTGCAGTAAAATTTTTAGTGCCCTTGTCCTGATACTTCTCTTTTTTTTCTGATCTTATTTTTGCCTCTTTTAAAATGGTACATGAACTTTGCTTCAGTCTATTTTAAACATTCACATGTGTTCCAGCAGCATGGCTGCTAAGGTCAGCAAAAAACCATTTCAATGTAGACACATTGAACTCTAATCAGACCATCAGAAGCAGCTTCACTCTCTCCTGCTCATATGCAGCGTGCTTAGTCAAACTTGGCAGATATTATGAGGCTGTAATTCATTTAGGTATTGGTCAAGGGATAACTCCCAACATCTAGAGAAATTAGCCTCCAGAAAAATGACTAAGATATAAAATCAACACAGAAGGATGGGGTATTAATGTACATATGCTTGGAAGTGGGCATTGCTTAATCAGGGTGGGGATGAATATAGATACATACTAAATATCCTAACGGCATGGAAGTAATACTCCGTAACTTGGTGTGATTTCAAGGGAAGGACTAAAAAATACCAATTTCTTTTTCTAAAAGCTTTGTGAAAGATGTTCCTGGAGCTTCATTTCTCGGCATGTTTTTCCACAAATAGATTCAGATGTTGGGGTATCACTTGTTTGTGTCTGCAGAGCAATATGTTCCTGAGCTAAAAATGAAACCCTAGGCAGATGCTGACTTGAAATGACATGTTCCCAAAAGCAGACAAGTTGGATACTTCTAATAGTCAATAAACACATTCAAACAAGAAAGAAAAGGAAAAAAACAAAACAAAACAAAAAGAAGATGAAAAAAGGCAGTAATTAGATATAACACTCTTTGACAGGGGATTCATGAACAGGCTTTAATACACAGGTATTATTAGCCCTGCACACTAAATTCTGATTTCCAATTTACAGGTGGAGAGAGTAAGACAAAAATCAGTGTCACCATTGCCTCACTGTGGAAGCTTAACCCCCTTCTATGTAGACATGTGCTTCTGCAGAGCTTTTCTTGCTGCAGAAGGTAACTTCTCTCCTGTTGAACAACCTTTAGGCTTATCATGGCCTCTGGGTTTCAGGCTGTTGACTGATGTAGGCCAAGCTGTCAGAGATAAGACACTGGTGGCCAAAAAGAGAGAAAGAAAGAGATAAAGAGAAAAAGAAAGAAAGAGAGAAAGAAAGCGAAGAAGAGCAAAAGAGAGAAAGAAAGAAAGAAAGAGAGGGAAAGTAAGAGAGGGAGGAAAGGAGGAAGAGAGGAAGAAAGAAGGAAAGAAAGAAGGAAAGAA